>SRLM01000755.1:153256-373409 GCA_015708895.1 Populus ilicifolia
GTGTTGTATTAATTTATATTTTTGTGATATGTGTTTTTGTTTAGTGCTGATTTTGTATTGTAGTAGTGATTATTTTTTAAAATATTTTTTTATTTAAAAATATATATTTTTATTTTTTAAAAATATATTTATGATATTAACATATCAAAACAATTCAAAAATACTAAAAATATATTTTTAAATAAACAATTCAATTTTTTAGCAAACAAGCAACCATCTGTACTACCAAACATGTTTTTAGTATTTTAGACTAGCATTTAGAAGCATGTATCTTTAAAAATATACAAAAGCTTATATAAATTTTTTAATCTAAATTATTCTATAAATTGAATTGAAAATATCATTAATTATTGAATAAAAAATTATTTATTTAAAAATATAAATATTGAAATTACAATTTAAAAATATTTATGTTAAACTCAATTAAAATGGAATGTCAATTATTTATTTTGTTCAATTGCTTATTCCTGATCTTTAAAATTGAATGTCATGTCAATGTCATTTATCGTAAACTAGTATATCTTAAATCTAAGAATTGATTTTTTTTTTAAATTGACATAGTTTTAAGAAATTTTGAGGGGAATAATATAATTTGGAGAATTTTTTAAAAAATAGCATAGTTTAACAAAATTATTATTCATAATTATATTTTTATATTAGTTACTATGCATCATGATTTTAATAAAAACTCAATTCATAATTACAAGTTATATTATAATTGTGATTTAGAATAATAGTTACATAATATAACTGCAATTCAAAATCATAGTTACAATGACCATGTAATCTCTCACATATTCTTTTTTATATATATATATATAGGTATCATTTCTATAAAGAAAAAAAACATAAGAAATGCAAAACCCTTATTCAAATCAATCTCTAATCTTTCATTAAAATACTATAATCGTCTTTCTTTTATCTTTACAAGTATTTTTATTGATTTTTTTTATTGCAAACAACCAACCTAGATAGCCTTTTCATTAGGTAGACATCAAAAAATCAAGGTATAATAGTTGTATTGCCTTTTAGTTTTATAAGTTTTATTATTAAATTGATAAATTTTAAGTTTTGATTTATTACTATTTATGTTATTTATGTTAAGTTATATTTGATAGTTACGCATATGTTTCTTAGACTATATATATAAAAATTATGTTGAAATCATTTATGAATAATGGACAACTATCAAAAGAATATTAAGTTTCAAAGATATTATAATTTTATGTCTGGAAAATGTTTGAAAAAATTAAATGGAATATCTAAGTATAAATAATTGCTATAATGCTCATGCATTACTTAAGTGGTCATGATATCACTTGTGCTGTGCATGCAATGCTATTTTTGATCAACCCCATGGTGTTTGTATAGCTGCTTTTTAGCTAGGGCTTTATTTAATCTAATGTATCAAGCTCAAACTCTACTAATGCTAGATCTTTTTAGGGTCACATGTTGCATAGCTTAACCTTGACATGTATAAAAGCTGGTTCTGAGTATAGAAACTTAGCTAGATACGTACAAACTAGTTCAAAATATTGATGCCTTGTAGCTTTTTCGGTTAATACACACACGTTAAGTTTCTAAGTCTTGTGTTTCTCCTATTTATCTTGTGATTAATTTCAATGAATTATCATAAAAATCTTGTTAGAATGAGCTTAAAATATATTCAGAAATAAAATTAGCTCAATTAAAAATATAAAAATAAATTAGCGATTTAATTTATGTCAAAAATGACTAGAGTAAAATATTAACCAAGTTGTATTATTTTTTTAGATAATACATATAGTTTTATATTGGTTATAAAATTTATTATATGTAGAGAATCAAAGTTATATTGCAGGCCATTTAAAAAAAAATACAATAACCAGCCAATCTTGTCATAACTTTATAAACCATATCGCATTATAAGCTATTGATGTATGCAATTAATATAATGTATGATATTAATTATAAATAAAAACCAAGTAGTAAAACAACATCATGGTGACGATTAGTTAATATATTTTCTCTTATTTTTTTCATACTCCAAAATATAAAATCGGTTTGAGACCAATACACAAAATCCCATTTAGATGTTTTTAATTAAGTCAAAAACTTAAATGACAATTTCTATCATTTAAAAGTATAATAACAACATTTAATGATTTTGATCTAAACTAATTTCTGTATTAAATATATTTTTTATATATTAAAATAATCAAACACCTTATACAAGAGAGCTTGTTATATTTTGCTTGATTTTTCATTCTTTTTTAATATTCAGCACTCCAACTTTTTCATATATTTTGTTACAAAATAAAACATGAAAAACATCTTTAAGGCCTCGGATTGTGAAAGATATCTTTAACAATATTATCTATATCATGCATCGAAATAACAATGAATAAATAAATAAAAGCACCTTAATTGAATTATTTTGATGATGTAATTGAAAGAATGGTGAATTATAAGGTATCTAATATTTAAAAGAATCTATTGATAGAGAGTGAAGAAATATAATTTCAAATCTATAATTATCTTTGAAAAAAAGTAAAACAACCAATCATAAATAGATAATTTTATATTCAACAAGACAGTATCTTAGAAAATTTAAAAGAAAGAAAATCAAACGATGAACTTTTAAATTTTGATAATATTTGTTTATTTTTTTACCTTTTAAAAGTGTAAATTTAAAAAAAAATAGCAAAGTTTGTTAAAAGTTTTGGGACAACAATACAAGTTGAAAAATTATTTGAAAAATATTTTGAATACAAATCATATTTCAAAATATTTTTTAGTACGCAATCATTATTGGGAACAACATTTGCACTTCAAAATATATGTTTCAACACAACCTCTTTTTAAAATAGAAGTTGTTTAGTAAATATTTCAAAACATTTTTTTATATAAATTAATTAATCTCAGCACAAGTCAACCAAAACATTTATAAAAATTTAATATTCAAAAGATAAAATTGAAGATTTAAGAGCTAATAAAAAAAACAAGATAAAGTGATCTGACATAAAAAATAAAAGGAGAAAAAGAAAGAAAGAAAGAATGAGTCATCAAAACTCTATTTTCAACACGCTTAGTATTAATATAAAGATTCTGACAAAAGAATTCTCACTATATTTTAGGACGTTAAATGAAATCATAATTAACCCTAAATTAATTTTTAATAAAAACCCTAATTAACCCTAAATTAATTCTTAATAAAAACCCTAATAAATTATGATCATATTTGTTGATCTTTTAATATATAATTAGAATCATTTCATCAAGATTTTTTTAATTATATTGTATATCAAAAATAGAATATCACAGTATATCTTTAATGGTCTTTTTTTCTTTACCATTGAATCTTGAATATCATTTTTTAGCCATTAAATATTTATAAAATTTTAAATTAGATTTTTTTATGTATATTAATTAAATTAAGAGGGATATAATTTTTAGAAAAATTGTTATTGAAAATAACGGTTGTATTCAGCATCTATTTTTAATAGAAATTTTGTTTAACTAATATTCCCAATTCAAATATGTTATTCTTCTAATATTTTTTTTGTGTTTTTTTTAAAAACTTATAAGAAACTATGTTAGAATTCTAAATTATCATTAATAAAGAATAGAAAGGTAATTCTTTTTTGAATTATATTTAAAACCCGATGATCTCAATAAGAGCTTGGATGACGTCCCCAAAATTTGATATTTTTTTTTCTAAGTTTTTTCTCAAATTCTATTGAAATAGGTAAAGGATTTGCTTTCGGCACCTCCAAATATATTTTCTATATGGTCTTGTCTCTTTCATCCTTTAACACACACAGAATTTTAGGTGAACCCCCTTGCAGGCTCTAGACGTGCTCGGCTACCATGTATGTACTTCCATAGCCATCAATGGAAGACCAAGTTTGTCTTCTCTTGATAAATGAAGGAACAATCACAACGCCACGAACACCGACCAAACTTGGGTTGTTAAGTGTGAAAGATATTTGATAAATTGAGAAGATAAATACAAGATAAAAGGCAGAGAATTAAAGAAGCTCAGGATCCAAGAAGAAAAAGCACTTTCAGGCTTTGCTTCCTTTTTTTATTTTTATTTTTTGTTTTTAACAGAGACGGCAAGCGCGCAAGAGATTTGCGGTACAGTCTTATTTTTCAAAATTTTTATTTTTTTAAAAAATTAAATTAATATATTTTAAATTATTTTAATATAATAATATAAAAAATTATCTGTTTTAAAAGATAATTTTTACCAGTCTTCCAAAGCCTCAGTTTAAAGGAAACACGCGTGCGCCTGGCACCCTGAGACGCAGCATGGAGTATCTACCGATGTAGCAGATAGACAGCGTGTAAAGTCCTCTCTTACGAGTTTAGAATCTGTTGCACGTCTCATGTGATTGTTTCTCGGCGTATGTGGAGTCTAAATCCTACCATATTAGATTAGGTTGGTAAGTTTTGTTTACCTATTGACCTGGTCGGTCGGTGCTGGGCATAGTTTCATGGAGGGGAATGACCATGTTTTTTTTTAAATAATAATAATAATAATAAAATCAAAGAGTTTCAAGATACTATACATATACATATATATATATATATATTACTATTTTAAGATACTGCTGCTTTGCATAACATATACGTTTAACACTTTGAGAAGTTTATTTTTAAAAAAAAAATACATTTCATTCAAAAATCAAGTTTAAAAAACATCTCGAAATTCAATTGTATAACAAAATAGAGAGTATAAAACATGGTTAAACTCTATTATTTTAAGAAATAGAAATAAATAATATTTTTTAATAAGAATAAAATTATTCTTTAAAACATTTAGTATATAATATTAATGTCATTTATACAACTTAGTGAGAGAGATAAAGGGGGAGAAAAGAAGTATTACATGGTTATTAATTTCATTTTGCATTAGAGGATGTAAATCTAATTATAGTGGTCCAGCCCTATCTTATCTTATGAAATGCTATTTTTTTTAAATGATTATTTCAAGGTTTTTTTTATTTGTTTCCAATAGCAAGATGCCTAAAAGAGCATTTAATAGATTAAAAAAAAAACATAATCAATGTATCTCTTTTTGTTCATTTATTTATTAAAAAAACAAGAATTTTTAATTAATTAATATACTCAATGTTATTATGAGAGCAATCTTCATATTTATAAACCTGAAAATCCATTCATACATTAAAATTAATTTTTTAAACAATTATTTATTTTTTTATTTTTTATCATACAAAAATTAAAAACAAACTTGCACATATAGTCAGGCTTCTAATAAACAAATATACTTCGTATTATATAGACACATCTCTTATACAAGACAACGTTGCAATCAACAAGCATGTATTGAGAAATGATGCATGTGCCTCATATATTAGTAAAAATTTAAGAGGAAAAAAAAATTTTAATTATAAAAAAACCTAATAACTTGTGGTCATTAAAGGTGCTGTTAAAAAAACAGGCAATACTTTTATTTGTATTACTCATTATACAAATTAAAACATAAAAATAATAATAACATTCTTATCATATTCTATTTTTTAAAATAAATTCAGCAACCAATTAATTTTATTTGTGATTAATATTAAAAAAACCCATAGAATTTTATTCTCTCTCATAATTTTTTCATGATATGCTCTACATATATCCCAATAGATTAAGTGAACCATATTTTGAAACTAGCCACAATTTTTATGGAACCATGTTATCTAACCTAAAACTAACTAATATTCATCCATTTTTTCTTTTTTCAAACACATTCATGCTCAAATCCTAATTATTTAAATTTAAAAATAACTTAACTATTAAAAAAAACAGTAAACAAAATCTGTTGTCATGGAAGGATAACTCTAAAAAAAAATAATAATAAAAATGTTTTAATAACTAAAAAGAAAAAAAAGACTCCACAACTATTGCTGTAATTCATAGGATTTTAGGATAAAAATAAATTCAAACTGGGAATAGATTTTAAATATTATGTGAATAAAGATTCTACTTAATTAGTTAAATAAATATTTTAAATACAAATCATTGTTTTATCCAAAAATCTTTTTTTTTTAATCTCAACTATCCAACCTTTTTTTTTAATAACCACATCTTGAAATTTTTCTTTGGATGAGAATAATCAAATAAAGTTTTTACAAAATTTGGCTATTCTTACTACCATCAAATTTAGGTTTTCATACTCAGAATTGAATTATAAATTAATTTAGAATATGAAATTAATAGAAAGATATCAAATAAATTTTCTTCTTCTTTTTCTTTAATTTCATCATTATTATATCCATATAATTTTCTTTATTAAATTCAACCTTGTCTAAATCATCATCTTTATTAACATATTAGCAAGTTTCAAATAATCAATTTATATTTTTATAACTGTACAGTCAAAAATGCATTTATAGTTCTATGTCAACCCGTAATTAACTTTTAAAATCAATAGTTTAATATCTTTCATATCCAATATTTTTCATTTCATTTTATGTTCACCTAATAATATCAACTTAACTATGGATGCAATAATTCAATAATACCTATAGATCATACTTTGATCTAATAAAGGATTCTTCAATCCATTTAATTCTCTCAATATTTATGAATAATTTATTTAATTTTATAATTATGTTCATTCTTAAAAAAATGTCTATCTCAATTTCAGCCTTTAACAACATATTTATAATCTTTTAAGATCATCAATATTTCTATCAAAATTTCAGTAGGGTTTCCCCTTAAATAGATCATTTCTAAATTTTTTTAATTTATAAACAACACATACAACTTTATATTTATCTTATCCTATAATCGTAAATTTTATTTCAACATGTTCCATGACAACCACACAACTACCTTATTAGCATTAAACCATAATCAATTTTCTAACAAATCATAAAATTCTACATTAAATGGTAAAATTAACATAAAAGATAATTAAGATTATAATTATAAATAACAGCTAAACACTTCACTTAAAGTTTGTATGCAACTATAAATAACATTATTATATATGCATGGACATTACTTTCATCTATAAAAAACAATCTATTATTGAACCCTGCTTTATTTGGGTTGAAATCAAGTAATCAATATCATGAATGTTTGAATATTCGTTACAAGCATGAAACCATGATAAGTATATTAACCAAAGCTTCTTTATTTTCATTCTTACAAATTTTATCTCTTTGACTCAACAATTTAATTATTTTAGCTTACATCATTAAAGTTCACTTAATTTTAGTCATCCCACTTGGATGCTTATAACTCCAACTAACCTACCCACTTGGTTGCTAATTAATTCTGCTATCCCTTATTGATGCCATAACTCTAGCTAATTTATTTGGTTGTCAATCAATCCATTTATCAAATTTGCATTATTATTTCTTTTATCTCTTTTTTACATCACATTCATAATACACAATAATTTAAAAATAAAATTCTTAATGATTTTTAATTTCAAATAAGATGTAGAGCACTTACATGTTGTTTGAGTTCTAATCACGATTCCTTAATGTCTTTCTAATGCCACAACCTCTCAAACCAAAATGGATGTTTAAACCTTTCCTTTACAAACCAATGTTTTCAATTTCTCCTTCCTCCTCTAAGCTTATATCTCCCTTTATTCTCTAGCCATTTCTCCATCTCTCTTTATCTTTATCTTTTCCTTTCTCCTTTATTTTTCAATCTTCATTTATGTCTCTTCTCCCTTTAATATTTCTTTTTCATCCCTTCACACCTTCTCTCATAAAAAAAGAGGAAGAAATTAAGAAGAAAAGAAAAAAGATAAAGATTCTCAATTTCTCTCCCTTCACATCTGCAATTCAGTTTTTAAAGGGGAAGGAAAGAGTTTTTGGTTCAATTCTAATTTTACCCTTATTGTTTATATGTTATTTTACTCGCATTCTAAAACTATCACTAGGCCTTTCTGGACTTGGATTGAGCTTCAAGTGTAGCCTAAGATATAATGTCGTGTCAGGATATTACTCATAAAATCTCAGTCGGATCTAATAGTCAGCTTGAGAGTTATATCTCATAGTGTAAAACTTGTTGGCATGTAATTTTTATGCCAAAATCCAAATTTATATATTATTTTAGCTACTCAAATCATCAATATTTCTAAAACTAATTCATTCTAGACTTACAACCATAGTATAATAAATTTGTTCCTTAAATTTCATCCTTTTTCATGTTAAAACTATGTGATTATATATAGACTTATATCGGCTGCCAAAGTTGTTCACGTGTAAAACCTTATATTAATTTGTTTAAAGATTCTAAATGACTTTTTTAAATGTTTTCACCTCACATTTATAAAACAATATTCATATTTAAAAATTAAATAACACATAGTGACACGACTAAAAGATTGATGTCTTCTCCCAAGTGCAGGAGTGTCGAAATAATAAGTAACCCAGCAAGACCGGGATCAAACCACATGGAGTTTAATTGTACAAATTATAAACAACAACGATAGTAATAACAACAACAACAATAATAATAGTAGCAAGAATAATAATAATAATAATAATAATAATGAAGAAAAAGAAGAAAAAGAAGAAGAAGTTAATGAGAATTTTGAGATGAAAGATTAACATAAGAATTAAACAATGATAAAAACAAATGTCAAGGTTAGAAGATCCACTAATAGTATGTCAAACAAGTATAGTATAAACTCTTATTATTCAATTGAAAACCACACACAAAGGAGGTTCCAATCAGATTATAGATTGTTAACATGATTACATTAGTCATCTTATTCGATTAATGCTAATACTTGTAAATCTCGTCAAGCATTCATGATTATAACTTATGTTAACAACAAATCAAGTTCATTTCATAGTTCAAGTGTCGGTTATACCATACAGTATGGGCTATGAAAGTGCCAAGTATTTGTTGTACCAAGTGTTATACAATATAAATCAAGATTAGTTATTTAACAAGCAAAGTATTAAAGAGTGAACAAGATAACAAATACAAAACATGTTAGTATCAAACATTAAAAATCATATTAAGTTTACACTATACTTATTCTTACATCATTAGTTTAACCTTTTCACCTTGACATAATAAACTTAGCTAAACATAATAAAAAAAAGAAAAATAAATAAATAAAACAAGAACATAAACAAGATAAAAGTTAACTAAGTAAAGGAAAGGAAATGAAAGGTATAAACTTAATATTAATAAAAGCAAAACATAAGCAATACAAAAAAATACAAAGAGAAAAAGCAAGAGTATAATCTTGATCTAGAGACCAAGATGCCTAAATGCATGACAAATGCCTCCTTTTATAGGCCAAAATTAGAAACTATTGATTTGATGACTAATTAATGAGTGGGTGACCAGCTCTTGACTTGGTGACAATCTTTATCTTCTCTTGTCTGCCCAAGACGTCATTGATAATGTCAAAATTGAAGTCATTTGAAAACATGAAAGTTGTAGGAAATTATCTCAGCTTTCTTGTGTAAAACATTCAACTCATTTTGAATTTTAAAACTCTAGATATGGCCAAAATACTGAACAGTACTCGGGCTGGAGGACAGATTCGGGCTTCTTTGTTGTTGCAATAATTTGGACTTGAAAATTGCCTTTTTAGATCTTGAGCTCCATATGAAAGTTGTAAGCCTATGTCTTACCTTTCCATCCATATAAAGTAGATCTAAATATAAGATCTATAGCTCCAGATATAACCCAATTACCAAACAATATTCTGGTTTGGATTGCACCGACATCTCTTTTCTAAGTTTGACCATCTCTTTATCATTTCAATTTCAGTTCTTAAATTTATCAATCAATCATTTTATTTATGTGATAGGTCTGCATTTAAAATGAATATTTACCACAAATTAAAGGTATTTTATATTATTAGATATATTGTTATAAAACATGCTTTAGTTAAGGAGTTATTGATACTTAAAGTGCAAAATGATGATATAAAACCTTGAGAAAAATACATTTTTAAGTACTAATCAAATAGCTACATGTATGTCTATATTTGATTATTGTTAAGTATCTTCTCCTCAATGTATTTTTTGTTAAAGGTTATCCAGAATGAGAAAGTATTGGCAAATCCCCATTTGAAGGAACTTTCCTACTATCATCATATCTTGGAATATGGTTGATTCTTATTCTCAAGTGAGGCTTAAAATAGTACAGGATAAATGTTAATAACTCTTCAACAATATAAGCTTTACATATTAAAGCATCAATATGCTTTTTGTTTTTAATTTTTTTAAGGTTTAACAAGTATTTGCATGGAATTAAATGAATATTTTAAATTAAAAATAAAAATTTAATTAAGAAGTATGTGTAATCTTTAACCGCTCAAAAGAACACATTCATCTATACTTGACGGTGCCTATAACTTTTACCTCAGATAGTAAATATATAGGTAGATGCTCTATAGAGCAAAAAAAAAAAAAAGAGAAATATCATTAAAATTTGTATATTTTCTAGATAATATCTGTTTAAAGCTTCTCCATGTGTTAAGCATGCAACTTGTTAGAGTATATATCTTTAAAAAAATAATTAATTTTCATGAGTGCATTCCATATCCCCTTTGACAATAAATCCTGATAAGCAAGTTGAATGAGTATTTACATCAACACACGACAATCATAACTTTTCATTCCATATAATATGTCATCCTTTGAATTCACCTACCTAGACATGTCCATAGTATATCAATCAGAAAAATATAGACTCTTAAAACCATTGATAAACAAGTAAATGAGCATTATTGTCTATGAAGAAGTTGGCTTAAAGCTTTGCAACTCATTACCCATCATAAATGAACTTCATATTTTTATGATGAGAAAACAAAGGTATATTCATTTTATCTTTCATGTTGTTCCTTGTCTTTCATTTCATGTTTATCATCATGTTAAAAATATTTTCAAATGCATTTTTTTTTATATGCATGACATCCAAATTATAGCGAATAAAATTAGTCTTCTAATAAGTAACTTCTAAAAAATACTTTGTTTTACCTAATTACATGTTATACAAAACCAGAACTTCTACTTACCAGATTGAAAATAAAAAATAATGCCCTCATACTATGAGACCATATCATACAAATCTTCACTTGTTGGCATTGGTGAAGCAACATTTCTTTTAACTTTACCTATAAAAAAGTCTTTTATGCTTTTACTGTACTTATGATTAGTTGGCAAGAACCTCTTATTACAATACAAAAAAGATGGTTTATCATTATTTATTAAGGTGAAGGCCATGTTATTTTCCATGTAGCATGGATATGCTAATTTTGCATATGTTGTCTAACTAGAAACTATCCCAAACACAAGAAAATAATTGATAATCTATATTAAAGTTGTCTTCATCTACAAAATCTATTTCCTTGAGATATCATACATCAAAGTCTTGACAACAATTGATTCAACTGATCAATCAACAGTAAAAAAAAACATCTATATTCCTACCCAGACTATTAGGACTGGATATGACCATAGATAAGAACATGAACCCTAACCTTATACACATCTTTATGACAAGTTATAAACCATGAATATTATCAGCCAACAAAAATATGGTATAGAAAATAACCTAAGTGGATTGAATCTTTTTATATATAAGCCAACAAGAATATACTTCAATGAAAAACTAAAGATACACCCTATTAAACTATTTATAGGCTTTATCATCATAATAGTGTACCATGACTCCACCCACTACATAATGTGAATAATGCCATATTAGGTGCTTAATAGTTTTGAAGACATGGATAACCTTTATAGTTTAGGAGTAATTGAGAAATATCTTTTTTTTTCTATATGCAACAAGAGTCTTTTCTCTATCAGTTAAGGGTTTATATCGAGCATGCCCATAGGTTTTACAGTCAGTCAAATCTGTATTTTCAAGGTAGTACAATGTGCAAAAGTTTAGACACATGTTAATTTTCTAATATCCTAAACCACAAGATTTCTTTATAGATTAAACAATATAGAAGTTCTCTTTTAGCCTATTTTGTTCAGGTAAAATGCTTTTCGTTAATTCAACAACTCAATTGCAACTAGCATCACACAACCTGTGATCTGACTTGATGATGAATATCTATACGATGATTGATAATTTACTGTTATTTGTGAACTCATTCTAAAATAATTCGTCAGAATCTTTTGAAAGATTAAAAAAATAGTTGTGTTTGCATTTAGTTCTTTATCTACAATTGAACAGTTACCTACATAACACTGATTTATTCTCATTGTATCCATAATTATACAATTTTTAACAAATTATACTTTCATACAACAATATCTTAGAGGAAAAAGCTATAATACAAGTAAACACACAAACAAACTATATATATTATACAAAAATGCCAAAAACAATTAACATATTAAAAATGAGTTACAATAAAAAGAGGTAGTTTTGCTCACTTCTAAGGCAAATCTAAAAAAAACTGAACCAAAATAGGGATATTGACAAACTGAGTGTTGGAGTGGCTGAATTTGTTATGATAAGAGTTTGATTTGTAATAAAATAAATGGGGTGTTGTGTGTTGTTTTCAATGGAATTAAAAGAATGAAGAAGAATAAATTGGTGAGGGATAGGAGAGAGGTCTTTTATCAGGTTATAACTTAAATATTATCAATGAATTCATTGATAGGTATTAGCGATAGATATATTTTATTAGTAATTTTATTTGTAATAATTACACATTATTTTTTTTCATTCCTTTATTTTCAATTGCAATTCCCTTAGTTTTCACCAATGAAAATTTTTTATAGGTGAATACTGAGGGAAATAACATTGGTAAATGTCACTATAATATATAGATGATATTGTTTTTATCGGTATTTTTATTTGTATTTGATAATTTTATGACTATCAAAATATATTTATTTATTATACCATAATAATTTAACTTATCACTTAATGGTGTAACTAATTATTCCATAATTTTATTAACTAGTTAGTAATGATACAATACAATTACAACTCAAAAGGTACATTGTTACATTATATATATTATTTACTATGTAAGAAGTAACTAATTATAAATTGTTAAGTAAAATTATTTATTACACTCTAAGAAAGCAACTTATCATTTTTTAATTTAGTTAATTGCTATGTAATTATGATAGATGTTACAATGTAAAAAACAATTAAATATAATTGCAACAAATAAAAAAAATTATTTTTTGTTACTAAGGATAAAAAAAATATTGAAGTTGTAAATATTTTTTTTCTAATTAGTGGTTACAAATTAAAATGTGTTTGTAGTTAATGCATCATAAATTTTATCTTAAAGGAACCAAAGCATGCACTGTCAAGTTATAAGTATGTCATCATGTAAAAAACAGTATCCTGTACGCGTGCAAGACAAATGACTAATTGATTACAGTCCACCTACCCTACTCACATGTCTATTGTTGTTAGTTAAATAAATTCATTTTTTATTTAAAATTATTATTTTTCTATATTTTTATATCTGAAATATTAATATTAAAAATAATTTTTAATAAATAAAAAATATTATTTTAATATATTAAAAAAAAACATTTTAAACACTTGTCATCACTGACAACACCTCTGTCACTATCAAAATCATTTCGCACAATAAAAGTTGATTGGTCTTTTTCTCACCACTTCACAAAGTTACACTGAATCATCTAAGTTTGCCTTTTCAGGTAAGTAGAGTAAATAGAGTGATTAAAACCTAGTCAGTCAATCAAGAGAGATGATTTAGTGTTGGAAGGTTGTTTTTAAGAAATTTTAAAACTAGAGTTTGAAAGAGGAAAGATAATAGATTTTAGATTTTTCTAGCATTCCATTCTTTAAATCATTATCCAATTAAGGTAAAGAACACGTACAAAATAATGAATTTCTATGATTATATTTTGATGAAGAAACTTAATTTTTATAATTATGTGAAATTGAGAATTTATAGTATTAATCATCAAAATGATGCAAATTATGATTGAACTAAATTCCCCTTTTAATCAATGGTTTCAACCAAAGAAAAAGAATTGAGAGAATGGGAAACTAATATATTTGTTTGGAAATTGTGTGAAATTATATGTTTATAGATGTTATTACTAGATGGAATGATAAGGATTTTACAAAAAAAGAGATAAGGATTTTACAAAGAAAGAAGAAGGATTATCATTTTCTTTTCTTATATAGGTTTTAGCTAAGAAGAAGAAAAATAGGACATTAGAGTTTTAATAAAATTGTTTAGAAATTATATGAAATTATATATTTATTGATGTTAACATGTAATATAGAAAATGAATTTTTTTGTAAGTAGGGAGAGAAATTCTAAATTTCTTTACTTGTAGAGGTTTTGTCTAAAAGGAGGAGGGTTTTGATTTGAGCTTTGTTAATATAAGAAGGTGATTTAGATGAATTAAGTAAATTGTTTGAGAATTAAGAATTTAATATTAATGAAGGATCAAAAAGGAGAATTGTATACTCTTTGATTTAGAAATTTAACTAAGCCCATTTAAAGGTATTAGAATTAATTAAATCAAGAAAAGTGTAATTTGTTTTAAGTTATACGAATTCAAGAATGAAACTTATGAAAAAGAAGTTGACTTTTATGCATGACAAGAATATGAAATGTATAATATGAATGAAATGAAAAAATGAAACCTATGTAAAAAAAATAAGATTTTGATTATTAAGTTATGAACGATAAGGTACATGTTGATTATGTTGGTATAAAGGAGGTTGTAAGACCTAATCAGTAATATGAGACCTTTTTACACATACAAATATCGGGTAGGTGTTCAACAACTTAAAATAATTTAGTAGTTAAATAAAAAATATTAAAAAAATTTTCTATGATCGTATCCTATAGTAAAATTATAAAATAAAAAGTAGATTAATACCACATAGAAGGAGCAAGTTGGAAATATTTTCTGATTAATAGTAATAATACCATGTTAAATGGGCTAATAGTTAAATTATTTTATTATTAAGAAAAATAATGCCATGTTGAATGGATGAGTTGAGAAATTATTTTCTAGTTTAGGAAAATAATACTTTGTTGAATGGACGAGTTGAGAAATCATTTTCCTAGTTAATGAAAATAAAGTCATGTTAAATAGGTGAGTTCATAAACTATTTTCCCTAGGCACCAGTAAAGCCCTCAAGATACCCTTCAAAGAACAACTCCTCGTTAAAGAGAAATTGAGAAAATTTATAGAGCAACAACTGGAGGAAAAAGATAAAAAAAAAATTATGTTTGTAGAGAAGCGATTGAAGGAAGAAAAGAGGGTTAGAAATCAAGCTAAGGAAGAGTAAGGGGAATTGGGAACACAATGATGCAAACCAGGACTGAGCTAGAGGCTTTAAAAACCAATTTCAATGATTGCCAAGAAAGAGTTGATATGTCTTTAAGGACTAAAGCTTAGTTAGAAATCCAGATTAAGTAGTATCAATGGCTATACAAAAAGCATATGGTGCTGGAAAATGAGTTGGCTAAAGAAAAAGCCAAAAGAAAAGTTATTGAGGTCTTTAAAATTGATTTAGATAATAAGAAAATGAGATTAGCTTATTAAAGAAGTAACTTGACAAAAAAAAAGCCAAGACAAAACATTTGGAAGAATAAAATGGACTGCTCAGGTGCCACGAACTAGATAGTTGACACCAATAACAATCAATTAAATAGGAAAAATATGTAATATGAAAAAGAAAAAAAAATAAATTTTGGTCCTGCTAGGGCAGAACCAAACTCTCTCTACCTGTCTATAGTGCAATCAAGTTATTTGAAGAAGGTAATGACCAAGACATTTAATTCAGTATGGTTGGTGGGTCTGGCCACATAGTCTTACCCATGCAAAAAAGCAAAAACAAAATTATAGTCTTGGATCCTACTAAGACAAGACCTAACTTTAATGGTTCTAGCAAGACCAAAGCTATTGGGTCCTGTTACAACAACCCAATTATAATCTTGGGTCCAGTTAGGGTAAGACCGAACTTTAATAGTGCTAATAGGACCCAACACCTTTGGGCCATGCTGCAACAACCCAATAACGCTGTCTAACATATAAATAGCACAAATAATGCCCCATGCAAACACTACAGTGTTTGTTAAGGTCTGGTTGGGAGGTAGGGCTCAACGATATTAACACTTTTTGGTAGTGTTTTAAGTCTAGATTGTCAACCCGATTAACATGACTAAAAAATTGATATCTTCTCCTAAGTGTAGAAGTATCAAAGTAATAAATAATCTGGCAAGACCAGGGTCGAATAATTGGGAGGTTAACTATTTAAATTATAAACAACAACAACAACAACAATAATAATAAGTTAAAGAAGACTTTGAGATCGTAAAATTAATATAAGGATTAAACAATAATAAAAATAAATATCAAAGTTGGAGGACCCATTAATGGTATTTCAAACAAGTATAGTATAAACTCCTTTTATTACTCAATTGGAAACCACACACAAAAGAGGTTCCATTTGGATTATATATTATTAACATGATTACGTTAGTTATGTTATTCGAATAATGCTAATACTTATAAATATTGTTAGGTATTCATGATTATAACTTATTTTAACAACAAATTAAGTTTCTTTTATAGCACGAGTGTAGGTTATACTATATTGTTGGGTTGTAAAAGTGCCAAGTATTTTTTGTTGATTAGTACTTAAAAATATATTTTTATCAAATTTTTATATCATCATTTTGCATTTGAAGTATCAATAACTCCTTAACTACAACATATTTTATAATAACATATCTAATAATATAAGATACCTTTAATTTATGACAAATATTTATCTTAAATGCAGGCCTATCACATAAATAAAATGATTGATTGTTGAGTTTAAGTACTGAAATTGAAAGGACAAAGAAATGGCCAAACTTATAAAATAGATGTTGGTGCAATCTAAACTGGAACACTATTTGATAATTGGGTTATATCTAGAGCTGTAGATCTTAGATTTAGATCTACTTTATACGGATGGAAATGTAAAACATAGGTCTATAACTTTCATGTGGACTCCAAAATTTAAAACGACTATTTTCAAGTTCAAAGTGTTGCAACAACGAAAAAGTCTGAATCTGTCTTGCAGCCTAGATATTGTTTAATGTTCAACCTATATCTAAAGTTCTAGATATCCAAATGACCTCAATGTATTTTTCTTGAAAAGCTGAGACATACAACTTTCATATAGAGATCTGGTCAAATTTTGACATTATCAATGATATTTTGGGTTGACAAAAAGATAAGAATTGTCACCAAGTCAAGAGTTAACCACCTACTAAACAATCAATCATCAAATCAGTAGTTTTTTATTTTATCCTATAAAAAAAGTATTTTCCATGCATTTAGATATCTTGGTTTCCAAATCAAGATAATGCTCTTGCTTTTTCTCTTTGTATTTTTGTAATGCTTAAGTTTTCTTTTCATTAATATCTTGTTTATGTCTTTCAATTCATTTTCTTTACTTAGTTAACTTTTATTTTATTTATTTTATTATCTTGTTTATTTATGTTTCTCTTTCATTATATTTAATTAAGTTTGTTATGTCAAAGTGAAAATGTTACTCTAATGGTGTAAGAATAAGAATAATGTAAACTCAACATGGATTTTAATATTTAATAATAACATGTTTTGTATTTGTTATCGTGTTCACTCTTAATACTTTGCTTATTAAATGGTTAATTTAGATTTATGTTGTATAACACTTGGTATAACAAATACTTGATACTTTCATAACCCAACCGTATAGTATAATCGACACTTGTGCTATGAAAAAACTTTATTTATTGTTAATATAAGTTATAATTATGAATATCTCACAATATTTACAAGTATTATTATTATTTGAATAAGATACCTAATGTAATCATGTTAACAATTTATAATCTGATTGGAACCTCCTTTGTATATGTTTTCCATTTGAGTAATAAGAATTTATACTATACTTGTTTGAAATACCATTAGTGGATCCTTTAACCTTGACATTTGTTGTTATCATTGTTTAATCCTTACATTGCTCTTCTATCTCAAAGTTCTCATCAACTTCTTCTTCTTATTCTTGTTCTTCTTCTTCTTCTATTATTATTATTAATAATACTGCTATTATTACTATTATTATTAGTAGTAACAGTAGTAGTAGTAGTACTATTATTGTTTTTGTTATTATTTATAATTTATAGAATGGTCTTGTTGGATTATTTATTACTTTGACACTCCTGCACTTGAGAGAAGACATTAATTTTTTTATCATGTCAATTATACCAGGTATTATATAACATAAATCTAAATTACTCATTTAACAAGCAAAGTATTAAAAGTGAACAAGATAACAAATATAAAACATGTTAGTATAAAACATTAAAGTCCATATTGAGTTTACACCATACTTATTCTTACACCATTAGTGTAACCTTTTCACTTTGACATAATAAACTTAACTAACCATATTGAAAAATGTAAACATAAATAAACAAAATAAAAACATAAATAAGATAAAAGTTAACTAAGTAAAGAAAAGGAAATGAAAAGCATAAATTTTAGCTAAGAACATAAGTATAGTAAAGGAAATGAAAAGCATAAACAAGAGATAAAGAAAAATATAACATGAAATAAAACTTTAACATTATAAAAATATAAAGATAGAGATAAAGAGTATGATATTGATCTGAAAACTAAGATGCCTAAATGCATGGCAAATACCTCATTTTATAGGCCAAAAATAGAAACTATTGGTTTATTGACTAATTATTGAGTAGGTATCCATATCTTGACTTGGTAACAATCCTTATCTTCTTGTCAGAACAAAACATCATTATGAATATCAGAATTTGAATAGACTTCATTTATGAAAATTCTAGAAAATTATTTCAGCTTTCCAGCCAAAAAAAATTAAGGTCATTTGGACATCTAGAACTGGAGATATGAGTTGAACACTGAACAATATCTAGGCTGCACGACAGATTTGAACTTCCCTATTGTTGCTAACATTTATACTTCTAAACAGTAGAATTAAGTCTTGCATTCCACATGAATGTTTTAGGCTTATGTCTTAGCTTTTTATCCATATAAACTAAATTGAAATCCAAAATCTATAGCTCCAGATATGACCCAATGACTGAATAGTATTTCAATTTGGATTGAACCAGCATCTCTTTTCTAAACTTCACCCTCTCTTTATCTTCTTAATTTTAGTAGTTGAACTCAATATTCAATCATTTTATTTATATGATAGGCCTGCATTTAATATGAATATTTACCATAAATTAAAGATATCTTATAATATCAAGCTTATTATTATAAAATATATTTTAGTTAAATAGTTATTGATACTTCAAGTATAAAATACTAATATAAAACCTAGATAACAATATACTTTTAAATACTAATTATAAACCTAATAGCTTTAGGTTTGGCTATTAAAGCCAAACCCAATGGCTTGTAGTAGAGAAGGCCATGTTTTTAATTGCAATTCTTGACTAAAAACACAAGAATGGTTTCTACAGGTTTGGCTTACAAATAGCACAAACAACACCCTATATTGGCGATACAATGTTTGTTGGGTCTGGCTCAAAGATAAGGCCTAACAGTATTGATACTTTTTGGAAGCGTTTTGGGTTTGGATTGTCAACCAAACCCAATAGCATTGGGTTTGGCTACCAAAGCTAGACCTAGCAGCTTGTGATAAAGAAGGTTATACCCTAAGCTGGAATTCTTGACTAAAAACACAGGAACAATTTTTACAGTACTTTCTCTAATATATAGCAAAGCAATTATGCAAGTCCATAGTTAATTATCTATTACTCCATAGTGAATTGTCTTTTAGTCCACAGTGTATTCATGTATAGTAGAAATTTCATGTGTTTTAGAGTTATGTTAATCGATCAAGTAAAGCAATCATTGGCTATACCTACTTTCCTTGATCAACTTTAACTCCTTCTTTTTCACAATTCTTACTCATGCCAAAAACATCATCATGGCCATTTGTTTTTGCACTATGGCCATCAAACACTTCTTTTAAGTCCTAATTTACAACATGTTTTCCATTTGCAAATAAGCCTAGATTGATCTAACTATTGATCTCACTACTAAAGAAACCTAAATGGTTAAAATGGTAAAAAAAAAAATTGACTCTAAAAATTTTTATTTAATAGAAAAATAGTTTTGAGAAATATAAAGCATAGACATTCATGATGGAGTAAAGGTAGTTGAAATATGAATTGAAACCCAAGAGTTTTAAAGTATATGAGTTCATCAAATACAATGGCAAAAAATATCCCATGACACATCCATAGGTATATTATGGCAAAATGATCGAAGTAATCCATAATGAGAAATTTATAATCCATTTTTTCTATGAGAACTTAGATAACATAGTGCTGAGTTGGTATATATGTCTGGATAACACCAATATTTAAAGCTGGAGGGATTTGGTATGGTTTTACAAAGCAATAAAAGTTCAAAATGGATATGGTTTTAACTTGTTCCACCTTGGAAAACATGAAAAAAAAAAGAGAGTAAATAATCAATTAAAGAATAGATCTAGAGGTGGAGTGAAGTGGCTGCATAGTTCTACCATCCTCTAATAAAAAATAATTGATCATATTATTCTTAAATGTATTCAAATGCTTTGAATATTTGGTCGACAGTTCAACATAATATTTTATAGATATTGTTATTATATTTGAGAAAATTAAGCATGAAGTAAAAGTAGGAAGAATCTTAAGCACTTTTAAAGCTAAAAAAAAAAGGGGGTTTGTTAACAAAAAAAATGATGACAAAGCACATCAGGTGGAAGCCAATCACTTTCAACCCAGAGGTCATTAGTAAAATAAATAGAGGTTCAATTAGCAAGTCAATATTAGCGGTACCAATATTCAATCATTTACTTCAATATCACTTAATACTACATTTCTCGCTAACTTAAGCTTATCTTCACCAATCCCTACTTACCAATTAAATAATGTTTCATAAAATCAACCATTCTTTTAGCAATTAACCTCAAATGGCCAGGTCAAATTGAGCAATCAACCTTATAGAATTACTTAAAGAATTAGGAAGGATTAACATATATTTCATTTCCTCTGGGAGAAATGTTTAAAAAGTTTATTAGCATTACAAAAATTGATTGTACCCTAATTAAATCCTTTAAACCACCTCATCATCATTGTTATTGTCATGACTTGATTTTTAGGCCCATAATTAGCAACACACATGTAGCACCTCGAGGTGCTCTACCTGCGTTAAGCTTTAGAACTTACGCATTTGATAACATAATAACCATAAAACAATGCAGCATAAAAAAAAATATCCAACACTATGGAATTCAATAAATAAATTAAAATATGAATTTTTCATAAATAATGAAAAACAAATTCAAAATATAATTAAAATTATTTTACAGAGTATCTAAAAATAATAAATAAAGAATAAACTACTGGGCTTGAGGAACAAATAATGTATATCGACTCAAAAAAGTAAGAAGAATACAACCAAAAGATCTTGCTACTAAAACTGAACTAAAGACCTAGAAATATTAATGAAAGGGTAAATCCAAACACTTATTAAGAGGTAATAACTATAACAAATACTAATATATTGTAAACACTCAAAAGATAAAGATTATATATATATAATGCCTCTACCATCTCTACTGATTTCTTGAATCAGAAATGACACAGTTGGGATGCTGATTTTTGAATCAACAGTAACAAAATTTTCATTGCCAATTTCCTGAATCCGTAGCGATGCAATTTGCACTACTAATTCACGTAATTTTTGTTATCAATTTCTAAACCGGCAGCAATGCAGGTTTCACTATCAATTTTGAATCGGTAGTGACATAGTTTTATTAAATGTTAGGGAAACAAATTGAACTATTTTAAAGAGTTGGGAGGAAGGGACAAAACCAGTTTTGGAGAGACTAAAATAAGGATAAGAACACATTTAAACCAACGCCAAACACCCCATCCCATTTAATGAAAAGTATAAATACAAGAAGAAGAGAGAAGGTGACCCTTCCTCTTCCTAAAGTTGTCTACAATAGCTGCATGTACAGCTTCATGTTGCTCTTCCCTTCCTTCTTCCTAATAAAAACCTAAACCAAATCAGTAGAGAGTGCTTTGTGAATGCGTGAGGAAGAGTTGAGACCTTGAGAGAAGATTGAACAGTTGCCTAAAGGGAAAGGAAAAGGAGCCCATAAAACGTGAAAGAATAAGAAGGAGAACTAGTAGGAGAGGAGAAAAAATACTATCAAACCTCCCCCAAACTTACTTAGATTCAAAAGGTATGATGACACGACAAAGAGATTGATGTCTTCTCCCAAGTGCAGGAGTGTCGAAGTAATAAATAACCCGGCAAGACCGGGGTCGAACCACAGGGAGGTTATTGTACAAATTATAAATAACAACAACAACAACAACAATAACAATAATAATAAAGAAAGAGAAGAAGATGATGATAATGATGAGAACTTGGAGATAGAATATTAAACTAAAGATTAAACAATGATAATAACTAATGTCAAGGTTAGAGGTTCCACTAATGGTATTTCAAACAAGTATAGTATAAACTCTTATTGTTCAATTGGAAACCACACATAAAGGAGGTTCCAATCAGATTATAGATTGTTAACATGATTACATTAGTCATCTTATTCAATTAATGCTAATACTTGTAAATTTCGTCAAGCATTCATGATTATAACTTATGTTAACAACAAATCAAGTTCCTTTCATAGCTCAGGTGTCGGTTATACCATACAGTATGGGCTATGAAAGTGCCAAGCATTTGTTGTACCAATTGTTATACAACATAAATCAAGATTAATCATTTAACAAGCAAAGTATTAAAGAGTGAACAAGATAACAAATATAAAACATGTTAGTATCAAACATTAAAGTCCATGTTAAGTTTATACCATACTTATTCTTACACCATTAGTGTAACCTTTTCACCTTGACATAATGAACTTTACTAGACATAATGAAAGAAAGAAAAATAGATAAACAAAATAAGAACATAAAAGTTAACTAAAGAAAGGAAAGGAAATGAAAGGCATAAACTTGATATTAATGAAAACAAAGCATAAAGAATACAAAGAGAGAAAAGAAGAGCATAATCTTGATCTGGACACCAAGATGCCTAAATGCATGGCAAATGCCTCCTTTTATAGGCCAAAATTGGGAACTATTGATTTGATGACTAATTGATGAGTAGATGGCCAACCCTTGACTTGGTGACAATCCTTATCTTCTCTTGTCTGCCCAAAACGTCATTGATGACGTCAAAATTAGAGCCACTTGAAAACATGAAAGTTCTAGGCAATTGTCTCAACTTTCTTGTGTAAAAACTTCAGCTCATTTCGACTTCTAGAACTCCAGATATGGCCAAAAGACTGAACAGTGCTCGGGCTGGAGGACAGATTCGGGCTTCTTTGTTGTTGCAATCATTTGGACTTTTTAGATCTTGGGCTCCATATGAAAGTTATAGGCCTATGTCTTACCTTTCCATCCATATAAAGTAGACCTAAATCTGAGATCTATAGCTCCAGATATGACCTAATTACCGAACAGTGTTTTGGTTTGGATTGCACCGACATCTCTTTTATAAGTTTGATCATCTCTTTGCCTTTGCAATTGAAATTCTTAAAGTCATCAATCAATCCTTTCATTTATGTGATAGGCCTGCATTTAAAATTGACATTTACCACAAATTAAAGGTATCTTATATTATTAGATAAATTATTATAAAACATACTTTAGTTAAGGAGTTATTGATACTTTAAGTGCAAAATGATGATATAAAACCATGATAAAAATGCACTTTTGAGTACTAATCATATGATTTATGAAACTCCCCTCATCTTATCCTTAAGACCCAAAACCGAAAATAAAAAAGAAAACCTTAAGAAAATTGACCTAAGATCTAAGCTAGTTGTGAAAGAAACTGAAATTAACTTAGAGGACAAGGAAATGGAAATGAAATAAGGACAATTCCTAGAACATCTAATAAAGAATGGTAGAGGGTCAGCCTTAACTATAGGGTTAGCCAACATGCATATGTATGTTCTCCTAGAATTTGTTAAAAGATTACATGCTGAAATTGATGGTTTTCAATGTGTGTGTTTTGCTGGAATTGTGAAAGATTATATGCTGAAATTGATGGTTTTCAATATGTGTGTTCTACTAGAATTTATTAAAAGATTATATGCTGAAATTAATGGTTTTCAATGTGTGTATTCTACTGGAATTGATGACTTCAATGTCCGTGTTCTATTGGAACTTAATGACATTATGTGTTGAGGTTGTTACAGCATGTGTATGTATGTGTTCATGCTAAAATGTGTGTTTTGCAGTGAATTTGTGATTTGCCACTGAAACTGAGTTTTTTGCAGCGAATTAAAATTCATTGTTGAATGACATGTTTTACAATGAATTTTTTATTCTCTGCTAAATTTGAATTGTCTGTAATGAATTTATTATTTGCTATTGAAACTAAGTTGTCTACAGGGAATTAGTATTCATTACCAAATTGTGTGTTCTGCAATGAATCTGTGATTTGCTATCGAAACTAAGTTGTCTGCAATGAATTAGCATTCACTGCTGAATTATGTGTTTTGTAATGAATTTAGGATTAACTATTAAAGTTGAGTTGTTTGTAGTGAATTTATAATTTGCAGCTGAAACTGAGTTATCTACAATAAATTAGCATTCACTATCGAATTATGTGTTCTACAGTAAAATTATGATTTAGTGTTGAAACTAAGTTGTCTACAGCAAAGTAGCATTCACTGTCGAATTATGTATTCTGCAACAAATTTATAATTTACTATCGAAGTTGAGTTGTCTTTAGTGAATCCCAAAACTGATTTCTTTACAGTGAATTATTATTTATTGCCAAACTATGTGTGTTGTAGTAAATTGATAATTCACTGTTGAAACTGAGATACTTGTAGCGAATTAGTATTGGCTATCGAATTGTGTGTTCTATAACACAATTGTAATTTGCTACCAAAGTTGTATTATTTACAGTGAATTTGTGACCCACTGTTGAAATTGTTACACTGGCAGTAAAATAGTCTTCATTGTCGATTGGGCAGCCTATAGCAAACTAATTTTTATTGCTGAATTGCACAACCTGCAAGGAACTAGTTTTCGCTGCTAATTTCTACAATAGGCCTCCTAGACAGAAATGACTTAAATGCTGGTAACAATTTCATGGTATGGTATGTAAAATATGAAATATTTGAATGTAAACATATAAACTCTTGAAATAAGTATAGTGAAGAATGTGATTCAATGATACAAATGTACTGATTTGTGACCATTGATGTCTTAGGTGGTGCGATCGGTATTGGACCATTGTCAAGACAAGAACAACCCATAGGTGGAGCAAGTAGGTGACTTTTACCTCTCTTTTTTTCATATGTTGAATAATAAAATACTTTATCATAAATGTTACCGTATTGTGTTAGAACAACTATCAGATTGTCAAATGCTTAAATGTTGACAAATGGTTGATTAGCTTCGACTAATGGCATCCAAATGAATGATCGAGATAAACAATTTATTAGTTTTGAATAATGGCATTTAAATGGATGATCAGGACAAATGATTAATTAGTTTTAACTAATGGCATCTGAATACATGATCGAGACAAACGGTTGATTAACTTAGGTTGATGGCATCCAAAGTGGATGATTGTGATGAGTGAATGGTTAATCTTAGAAAATAATGCCTTAAGAGGATAACTAGATTTAATATTATAGTTGATTGCAAGAATTGTTGTCATCTATATGTACTACAAGTTGTAAGGAACTATAAATGTCATGTTTTAAACATGGGATAATGTTAATGTTTCATTAAACTTCCAGACCATTTAACTATCATTATTATTATTAAGCAATTGCATTCTCTTAAATGTTTTGTACTACAGGAGGGATGTCACACAAATTAGGCATCCAAGAAACCCGATATATAGGAACCTGCTTTTGCAAGAAATCATGTAGTTGCACACTAAATCACATTGTATTTTGTATGAAACAATGTACTGAATGTATAACTATTATTAGATCCTTTTATTTAAATTTATAATGACTATTTGTAGGATAGAAATGCAAACTCATGTCTATATATGTATATTTTTAATATAGACTTCTAATCATGCAAACACAATGTTATGTGTTTATGTAAGATTTATTTTTAAATGAAATGTTGGTTGTCGTTGATGTATAGATTGTATCTTAATGATGTGAGGGAACAGGTTTGTTGATTACTAACATGATATGTATCAAGTATAAAAAAAAAAATATGTTGTTTTGGGCTTGAAAAGCTAGATTATTACATATACATTTTAAGATAAGTGAATACGTTTACATAAATCAAATATAGATTGAAACATATATGTCAAAGGTATCATATTAAATGGTGTACAAAAGAAGTATGCATGCTATAGTTACATATTATATTACAGACATCCTACTCGGCAACTAGGGATACACACACATATATAAATGTAAGAGGCCAATCCATACAATACTAACACCCTACTTGCCAACTAGATAATATAATATCTATACATAAGCTGACTACTCTCTATTAGTCTAAAGTTTCTAACAACAACCTAAATAATATAATAAGAATCATGAGCTCAAATGAATAAATAGTATGGATATATGGTTTATTATCATCAAGATTCATAATACAAGATTGGTCACATTAAAATAAATATAAAGGATATATAGACCATGTTCAAATCAATCACGTATATAATAAGTATTTAAGAAGAAAATAGAATATCAATAACAATAATTAATTAGGCTTATATAATCAATAATTGCAATGATACTCATCATTTCATACCAAAATGCATATATATAATGCATAGTAGAAATTATCTTACCCATCTGAAAAGATAGAAACAAAATGAAGTAAATAAAATCGAATCAAATCGACCCTTTAAGAATCAACTGGAGTTATATCACCTAAACCTATATGAAGAAATAAAATATAAATTAAAAAACTACTCAAAACTAAATTCTATATGCAAAATGAACTAAATAGAACCAAAAAATACCTATTGCTCCGTAAACGGTTAATCAATATGAACTAATTGGTCGACTAAAATAAACTAGTCAATAACTAATGGAGAAAATAATCGACCGCACCAAAAAAGGAACCAATTCTTCTAAAATTTCATATTCCCAAAAAATAAATCACACACCAATTCTACAATCCTTTAAACTCAAACTCAACACCAATAAAACAAATAAAAATGATCTCAAAGATCTTAAAATTGTCCTCCTAAACTCCCTAACATAATTCCTTATTCAAATCATACAAATCCATCACGTTTAATATATTCCATTCTTTTCCTAAAGCCCGAAACATGTTCCTATTCATCACAATTGATCCTTCAAAAAGGTTTTAAGGGAATTCTTACTTGTTTTAGATTCTATTATAACCTCAAATCAAACTTTTATGCCCATCAGATTATAATACATAATAACAAAGAGGGGGAAAGTGGAATTTTTGTAATTTGTATCCGTCTAATTACCTTGTGTGTGTGTGTGGCTAATGAGGTTTGGGTTGGACTTAAAGCTCTATCTTATTAAGCCAAGCCCAAAGCCTCACTAGTATAAACCCGACCAAAAATATAAGTATTGTATTGGTGCTATTAGGCATAACATTAATAATTATTCTAATTTCAAAGTCAAACTCTTTCACCGCATCAAGTTAGGTTAGATAGAATTTGAACAGAGTTGAAATGCCCCAAATATGAACATAAACCCCTTAACAAACCATGTTGCTATAAGGAAAGAAGGTGTAAACATGATTTTAAAAGGCTTTCTATATAAGAAAAAAAAGAGCCACCTTAAAGATGACACTAAGAAGCTTGTTTTGCATGTTATTCTAGGCAAATTACCTCAAAGCACCCTCTCAAAACATTGGCGGTTGAGGATCCTGATAAGTACCATAAGTTTTATAATGAGTCAATGCACAATATTGATAATTATAATGAATTTTATTATGAAGTTAGGACCATAATGATTTTGAATATGATATGAATTAAGAATGATAAGGTTAGGAATGACCTTGTTAACTAAAATTAATTTTTTTTATTTAATCAAATGATAATAAAAATAAAAGCACATGAAATTAATTAAATAAAATAAAAGGAAAATAAATATTATGCAAGGTTACACATATTCGAAATATCATTCAAATAATATTTTTTTCTTTTTAAAAATAAATTTTATTTATATAAAACATAAAAAAAATATAAATGAACAATCCCTTAAAAAATTAAATGCATATAATATAACTATAAAATAATCATTATCTAAAAAAGGCTAAATAAACAAAACACAAAAAAAAATTAAGAGAAAGGGCATTGATTTAAATATAAATTTTAAAATTAATTTTGAAAACTACATATAAAAAAAGCCTTAAGTAAACAAATAATTTTTTTAAAAAAAAAGTGTTATTGAGCCTGACCCTTTTGTTAAGGGCTTAAGCATAAGCATGCAAGGGCTGGCCCACATGTATAAACCTTTATTTATTTATTTTTAAATAGATGCTGAACAAGTCATTCATCCAATTTGTTTCAGAAAAAATTTAGTAAGATGACACATAGTCCAATACTTGCCCAAGCTTCAATCATTGTGATGATCAAAAGATCAGGGCAGATGTATTTTCAACCCAAAAACTTATTTGTCAATTTATTTTTTACTAAAATACATAAAAGACATGTAACTTAATAAACTCATTCATGACCTACAGAAACATCTCAAAACCCGAAACCAAAAATCTTTCCAAGTTTAAATATGTTTTTGTAAGCAATTCTAGGATTAAAAAAAAAAAACCTTACAGGAACTATCCTCATCAAATAAAATAATTTGACATCAATTTCAACCATTTTTGTGGATGGAATAATGCCACTAAAAATTTTCTTTCTCAAACACTAAATTTCAATGTCTTTCTCACACTTCTCTCAAACTAGAGACCATGAAATAAGAAGAATAAAGCTTGGGATCAAAATTGACTTTGCCTTTAAATTTTGAAAACATAAGGGATCAATATTTATAATTTGAAAAGTTTAGGGACTATAATGAACATTTTACCCAAACTTTGTTAAATCCACCATTCCCTTCGTGTTTCTCATTTTGATCCCTTATGTTTTAGTGTCACTCTTGCCTAATAAATCGACTTACAATTTAGTCTAATAAGGGCTAAATAAGAAGAAAAAAGAGACAAAAAAATACATTATAAGTAGTGTGCCCTCAACTTGTTAGTACATAATTATTGCAAGCTTAATAATGAAATCATACCTTTTATATTTTATTTTTTTGATCAAAATGTAAGTATATATAGTATATCAAAAAATATACAAGGTTGAAGAACTAACATGTTCATATATAGGATTTACCAAAAAGGAACAAACTCCCTAATAAAACATATACAACAAAACCAAAAGAATTACAAATAGCTGAAAGAGTTAACTGACAATGGTTAAAAGATGATTCAAATCAAAGATAAGGTGCCCCTCCTAATACCTAATAAAAAATAAAGCATAAGACATCACCAGCCACATCAACCAATCAAAATAGACCCTCCATCAGTACAACCATTTAGCAAAGCAACAGATAAGACATCATAAGTAGCCACAACTGAAAGATGAACAACATATAACCAACACTACAATCTCATCTAAAAAGCCATTATCAATAGTGAAAGAACATTGGTGATTAGTACTTAAAAGTGCATTTTTATCAAGGTTTCATATCATCATTTTGCATTTGAAGTATCAATAACTCCTTAACTAAAGCATGTTTTATAATAATAAGTCTAATACCATAAGGCACCTTTAATTTATGGTAAATTTTCATCCTAAATGGAAGTCTATCATATAAATAAAAGGATTAATTAATGAGTTAAAGTATTAAAATTGAAAGGACAAAGAGATGGCCAAACTTAGTAAAAAAATATTGATGCAGTTCAAACTAGAACACTATTCGGTAATTGGATAATATTTGAAGCTGTAAATCTTATTTTTAGGTTTGCTTTATATGAATGGAAAGATAAGACATAGGCATGAAACTTTAATAGGGAAGTCAAAACTCAATTTTACTATCTGAAATTTCAAATCTTAGTAATAATGTAGAAGTCTGAATCTATCATGTAGCCCAGATACTATTCAGTGTTTAGCCTATATCTCGAGTTCTAAAAGTTTAAATGATCTCAAGTTTTTTATCTAGAAAGTTGAGATAATTTTCTAAAACTTTCATTGAAAGGTTGGTTCAAATTCTGATATTATTAATGATATTTTATTTAAACAAAAAGATAAGGATTGTCACTAAGTCAAGATGTGGCCACCCATTTAATAATTATTCATCAAATCAATAGTTCTTAATTTTGACCTATAAAAAGAGGCATCCGTCATACATTTAGGTATCTTGGTTTCCAGATCAAGATCATACTCTTACTTTCTCTCTTTGTATTTTTGTAATGCTTAAGTTTTGCTTTTATTAATATCTTGTTTATACCTTTCATTTCCTTTCCTTTACTTAGTTAACTTTTATCTTCTTTATGTTCTTATCTTGTTTATTTATATTTTTCTCTTTCATTATGTTTTGCTAAGTTTATTATGTCAATGTAAAAAGTTTACGCTAATGGTATAAGAATAAGTATAGTGTCAACTCAACATGCACTTTAATATTTGATACTAATATTTTTTGTATTTGTTATCTTGTTCACTCTTAATACTTTACTTGTTAAATGGTTAATTTAGATTTATGTTGTATAACACTTGATACAACAAATACTTGGTACTTTTATAGCCCAATTATATGATATAATCAATACTTGTGCTATGAAAGGAACTTGATTTATTGTTAACATAAGTTATAATCATAAATATCTGACAATATTTACAAGTAGCATTATTTGATAAGATAACTAATATAATAATACTAATAATTTATAATCTGATTGGAACATTCTTTGTGTGTTGTTTCCAATTAAATAATAAAAATTTATACTATACTTGTTTGAAATATCATTAGTGAATCCTCTAACCTTGATATTTGTAGTTATTATTGTTTAATTGTCACATTGATCTTCCATCTCAAAGTTTTCATCAACTTCTTCTTCTTTTTCTTCTTCTTCTATTATTATTGTTGTTATTATTGTTGTTGTATTGTTATTATTTATAATTTATATAACTAACCTCCCTGTAATTCGATCTCGATCTTTCTAAGTTGTTTATTACTTTGACCCTCCTGTGCTTAGAAAAAGACATCAATTTTTTTAATCATGTCAACTGGCAGCCCTAACAAACAAAACAACAACCACCTGAAAGATAATCTATTCATAAAAATACGGAATCATGTAGAAAAGAATTTGAAATTTGTGAAAAAACAAGAGATATAGGAGTGTAAGAATTATCAAATATTGTTTTATTTCTCTCTTTCTAAATTAAGTAGATCAAAATATCAAGAGAAACTCTATGAATTCTGCCAACAAAATTATTTCTGCCAGAAAAAATTACACTATTAATAATTGACATGTTCTTGCACAGCTAAAGCCATAATTTTGCCATCCTTCAAAGTAAAGATGTCCGGAAAAACTTTTTGATTTTTATTAATATTAATTTTGAAGTTACACTTGATACAATTTTTGGAATTGTAATTTAAACAAAATAATTATCATTGATGATTCATTGAATGAATATTTTGAATATCATAGTTGTACTAATTAAATGGGATGGGTGTTACTCAGTTTATTTATTTATTGGGGAAATAATAAAGGATGGCAGTAACTCTCTGGTCATGCAAGGTTTCAACCTTCAAATGACATGTCAAAACTACATATGACCTTTTGGTTGCAAATTTAGCATCGACATGTCAAGCTCCCAACCATGAGATTGCTATTCTAAAAGGAAGATCACTAAACAATTATGTCAAAATGCTAATCAAACAGTTTCTCAAAACCTAATATTATAGGTAAAATAACTGAATTGATTGATAGGTGAGGTGCACTAGTGCGGAATGTCTTCCGAGGTTGAGGTGCCAGAGCAGATAGCGGTTGACCACAGGTGCTGAATAGTGTAGCCAAGATTGTGTCGAGCCATTTGGCTGAGGGAGAGGCACGATTGAAGGCAGAGCAAGCATGCTTCTTGCCATGCATGGACTGACGATAGTATTCCTGTAATTGGGGAGATTCCAGGGGTGAAGGGTGGTTGTGTTGCCACTGGGCACAACTGTTGGGGAATGTTAAAGGGTCCTTCTTCTGGGGCTGCAATGTCTAAGCTTGTAGTAGATGGGCATCAACCATTGTTGATCTCTTTTGGTTTAGTCCAGCCAGATTTGTTGGGCGTAAAAGAAAGGGCTGGCTGGTATTTTTGCAAGGAAAACTGTGATTAGAGTGCACACATCGTTTCCAAATAAAAACCACTGTTCTGTGGGGTACACGTTTATCTGGAAATTGCAGTTTTTTCGCAATCTATTTTAAGTGGAGTTTAGGCGTGAAATGTCTCGGTCCCCTTAAAAACATGAGAAAACAGGAACTCTTTTCTTGTTCATCAAGATTTCCATGGCAGTCCATCCTCAGCTCATTCCATTCCACTCTAGTTGAGCTGATGGCTGGATCCAATTAAAGAATTAGCACTAGTATCAAGCAATAAGACTTAACAGCATTTGGTGAGTAACTGAGATGGAGGATTGCGCTGCTGATATCTTTGGGGGCACCAAAGACTCATCAGGCTGAACATAAATGCAAAAGGTTTCGAGTTGCTTTCCCTGGTCCTTCTGTCAATGATTAGAGAAATTTAAGATGGCTGGTTGGTCTTCTCTTTGCTAAGCTTGCTGGTCCATGCCAGCAGGTGACATCTTTGGTCTTAATCGCAGGCTTATCAATATCGGCAAGTTCTAATCGCAGCCATCTCATTATGAAGATAAGAGGCAGGCGTCTTCTATATTTTGGTGTTCTGTTGCATATCTCATCCTGGTAGAACCGCTGAACAACCTGTAATGTTGTGGAGTGGGGCTGTTTGGATGAAAAATAATATCTGGATAGAGTTGAAAATCAAAGTTTTACTCGTAACCACTTCACAGAAGGTGAAAATTGTGTTGTAGCTCAACCACTGAGTAAAATATTTATATATAGTTTTTAAGTTGATTTTTTTTTTGATACTATCGTATTAGAATTATAAAAAATACTAAAAACAATATTAATTTAATATTATTTAGAGTAAAAAAACTTTTTAAAAGCAGCTAAAAGCCACGAAGAATATATTCTGCCCTCCAAATTCCACAAATCCCAATCTATGGACACAGCTTCAGAACAAAATACTAAAGCAGAACCACCATGGCATTGACCAGCCGCATGTAGGAGGGGGAAAAAAAACTATCTAGGGGAGTGTTTTTTATGGTTCGTTTGTGATAAAGTTAGACCAAGTCAGTGCCTTCTTTGTCACGGCGCTGACTCCATTACTCGACGCATCAACCCTTTCCATAATTTCCTCAATTCAATGCAACTTTCTCTCTCTAGATTTAATTTTACGGTAATCAATTAAAGAGGAAGAAGAAGAAGATGATGCAGCACAATTAACTAGTGGCAAAACACGTGCAATCCCAGACTAGAAAAGCTTAGCTTTCTCTTTTTATTTTTTACGAGATTCACTGGCTAATTGTGAACTTAAATTAGTGATAAAAAGTGCAATGAGTAAGGGAATGGAATGGTTCCCTGAGACAAAAGTAGACTCCACTGACCCACCAAGCTCAGGAAAATACCAGCACCCTTCTACGGCCCTTGGTTTTCTATCTTAGAATTTAGAAGAGCAGCATGTATTGTTCACCTTATCAGCTCATCGTCGTCTAATCGTATCTGTCCTTGAAAGTAAAGGCCTCTAGACAGACATTACAAAATTAATTTATTTTTTTTCACAAAAAGAGAGAAAACGAAGGTCAAATTGAGTGATGAAATAAATTCTTACCACTGAATAAGTAAAATACTTACAATTTGAAGACGAGATGCTAAGATTTTCATACCTTCAACAACCATAAAAATTGTCCACATAATCTGCAGTTTAAGGAAATCGAAGACTTTAATTGAGGATTTGGTGACTACATACTGAGTCAATTGTCAACAGAAATGAGCTCAGGAAGAGTGCCAACCCCAACTACGTTTTTAACTCCCTCCAACAGAATATACCTTTTAGTTAGAAACCGACAAGTCATATGAGGACACTGAAGCACTGGATTGCACTTGTTGGTAAAAGTTAATAGGTACTGTTGTTGCTAGTTACAAATGACTGTAAGTCGATAGCCAGTTTAACAATAATCATCAACTAGTAGTTAAAATACTCGTGTTACTTGTCTGACCACCATGCATGTTACTTGCCCATGAAGAGAGGAGGAGTCGTGTTCCACACTTCTGGGTCAGACAATAGAAGCTGTTCACTACTGCACTTCAAGCAAGCCCAAATATATATGCAGTTATTGACTGCACAACAAATAATAATGTACAGAGACCATTTTTTCCCCCAACCTGACCTAATTTTACCTTTCAGCAATCATGTGTGTGAAGCCTTTTTTTCCCATTCGCTGCATAGGGATGGTGTTTTCATATCATTAATGTGTAATGAAAGGATAGTCGAAGCCAAGTTGCCTCGCTAAATTATTTTTGTATCAAATATAATGGCAATTTTAATGCTAGTTTTTGTTCACTGGTACTAAAAATCTGCATATTTTTCATGTACACTGAAATGTTCATTATCATGATGGAAGGATGGAATCATTACACATGGATAGCACCAAGTGGCATTCGCACCCTTTTTTTTCCCGCCAGAGATACTTCGCGATGTTGTGTCAAAATCCTGGTGGTTAGCTTTGGTGATCCGAGTTGAGCCTGCCAGAAAGTTTCCTTCTCTTGGTCATCATCAGCCAACATGATACATCAGACATCTTTTGACATAAAGAAGAAAGGCTGATGCTTTAAAGCTTTTTCTTACCATATTCATTGCTTTCAATTGAGAAAGGGGGGATTTATTTAACCAAGATGAAAAGAGGTTCTATTATTGTAATAGAGATACTAGAAAGAAAGTGAGAGTTTCCTAATCTTGGTCACTTGTGTAAAGTAAATGGTCCACCAAACAAGCCAAGCCCCATTGCTTTTAATCTTGTCTTAATCAATAATTTAGGATGACCAACCAATACTTTGTTAATCGTCACTTTATTAATAATGAGGTTAGCAAAGCTGCCATAAACTGTTTTAAAAGAGTAGCTAAGAAAAAAAAAACAAACTTGAAAGCTAAAAAGATGAGGAAAATATAGAAGGAATTATGATAAATGAGATAGACATATAATGCATTCCCATGTGTGTACAATGGTAGATCCTGCTAGAGTACAGAATGGTACATCCCTAAGAAAGAACAGTTCGCAATGTGCACCATCTCCATTTCTTCTTCTTTTTTCCTGCAAAACAAGTACAAGGGGAAACAAAAGGAAGCTAAGAGGGATTCTGAGAGGGTGTTTGCGTTAAGTTGAAATCATAATTTTGTTATATTTAGTTAAATATATGAACCACCATTTTATTTTATTTTTACATGGGACCTGTTCAATATTGTGGTCCAACCACAGGTTCAGCAAATGCAAGTCACATTTTCTTTTGCTGATTCCTGACCACAATGCAAGACTGTCAACCGACCGTTTTGAGATAGTTGTAATTTTCTCTGACTGAAATAATCTTTCTCTTGCTTCACTCGTTTCTCTCTATCCATCACCAGCGTCCCTTTTTTCTAGCGTTTATACTTTCATAGATTCTTCTCCCCCAAATCTTTCTCTTCTAGTGTTTTTACAAAAACCCATCTCGTTTCTCTCTATTTGAGTAAAATCTGGATTCCAAGACCGGTAATCCTTATTTTAATTTCATTTACGTGTTTCAAAAGTGTATTGAGACTAAAATAAACTCTTTTATGTTCTTTTTTATTTCCATATAGCATGTTCATTGTTTATTGCCTGCAATATGCATTTCAATTTCATGTTATTTTCAATTTAATCCTAATTTTATTAACTTATAAAAACACAAATATTGTGGTCAACTGCTGGCAAAACATTTATTTTATACGTTGCAATTAATTTTAAGAGGGACTGATTTCGATTAATGTACAGTAATTGTTTGAAGGTGTATTCACTTTCTTTTAATGAAAATAAATAGTGGTTTAGAAGATGAAGTTGTTAAATGGACAAGGTGATGACACATTAGATCTCTTTCTTTTACTCTGTCGAGCGTACTAACATTTTAGTTCTATTTGGCTTTTCATTGCTCTGTACTCTTTAGTTTATGTACACATTTCACAAAAACCGTTAATATATTTTTAATTTCTTGCTACATCAACGCTCTGCAATATGATACAAGTTTGTTACTACTTTCTTTGGTTACATGTATTAAATAATATATTTATCTTGTTTATTTATTAAAAATAGAATGGTATTTTTTATTTAATCTATATATAATTTTTTTGTATTTAGATTAAAGTAAGAACAATAATATAAATTAATTACAAAGAGTTCTAGTCTTCTTTTCTTTCATGTTCGTATTTATTTTTGTGTTAATTGAATGATTTCAATATGATATCAAAGCTGGTTTTAAAAAATAAAGTTTAATTTTAAACACAGCTTTCATGAATTCAACTTTACGATAAATTAGCTAGGGGATTGCAAAGGGCAATGCGCCCCTGCTAAGGTTCAGGGTGGAGCCCAAAAAAACTTTTTAAGCGATATTTTGTCTTCCGCTTCTGCAAAATCTAGTATTTTGACTTTCCTTTCGCTTTTGTAATTGTTTTGTTTTTTTGTCTTCTGTAATTTGTGTTATGTTTTGGAATAATCATATAATTTCAAGAAAAAATTTATTGAGTATCTGTCATATCTATTCAGTTTCTACAATCTAGTACTTTTTTTTTATTACTTTTGCATTTTGGTTGTGTTTGTTTGTTAATTATGGCTACCGAAAAAAATGATTCACTTCAGTTTGTGAGAATAGGGTTGGATGGAAAGAATTATCCATATTAGAGTTATGTAATGAAAATTTTCTCTAAGAGTAAGAAGATGTGGAGGGGTGTTAGTAGAATTCATGTGATACCTTAGAATAATTAGTAGGGGGATGTTTGATAGATAAATAGGAAGCAAACAATGCAAACATCATTATTTGGATCAATAATTCTGTTAAACATTTCATATGTATACAGTTAGCGAAGTACGAGACAGTAAAGGGGGTTTTGAATCATCTACAAAGGTGATTCACGCTATTAAATTTTATAAAATAGTATCAATTAAAAAATGACATACAAGCTTTTCATTAGAAGAATATGAGTATTTAAGAGTTTTATTTTACTATGAAAATTTTTTTGTTTCAATTAGCTCTTATAAAATCGACAGAATTAAAGACATGTGATGCCTATATTGAGCACAGAGAGCAGCAACATTTGATATAGTTTTTAATAGCACTTCGTAGTGATTTTGAAGGATTTAGAGGTTTAATTCTGCATCATTCTCCATAACCTTTTGTTGACTATGTTGTTATTAAGTTATTGGCTGAAGAAATACGTCTTTAGTCTTATTCTAAAAAAGAGAATATTTTCTACTTCAAATCTTTTTGTACTAGCAGTACCCTCGAAGTCATTCTTTAATCATCAAAATAAGCCTTACACAAGAGTTGGCTTTGATGGGTGCAGTTTTTTTAAGCAGAAAGGTCATTGGAAGGCTTGGTGTTCTAAGTTGAAACAACAAAACCAAGCTCGGAAGCATGACAGCTAGTCATAATCTAATGCTTATAAATCATCTTAGTGTTATAAACCAACACATCACAATACTGCAGCAATAGCTTCATTAAGCTCTATCACCAATCTTAGTACTTTTATTAAGCAATTTCATAAGTTTCTCTCCTTATAGGCACAAGCAATGTCCGTTTCTTCTTATGTAGGTCAGTTGCCTCATAACTCCTCAAGTATGTCATATTTTGAAGGGTTTTTATATTCTAGTGCTTCCTATCATGTCTCTATATTTTTCATCTTTTACCTCTATGTCCCTTTCATCCTCTATTTCTGTTATGATTGATGATGACACTACTGTGCCTTTAGCAGCTAATGTTTCTATTGTTATGCCTTACTTGTCTCTCTCTAATGTTTATCTTATTCTAAAGATCAAATTGAATTTTATTTTTGTATATGTAATTCTGGTAATTATTTAGTCATTTTTTTAGGTTCTTTTTATTGTGTATAGGATTTGCAATCTCAAAGGCTAATTGGGACAAGCTGTAGGGAGAATGGACTATATTTTGGATAAGTTAAAAGTATTAGTTGTTGTCACCATCACTACTACTACTGACACGACTAAAAGATTAATGTCTTCTCCTAAGTGCAGGAGTGTCAAAGTAATAAATAACCCGGCAAGACCGGGGTCGAAACACAGGGAGGTTATTGTACAAATTATAAATAACAATAATACAACAACAACAATAATAACAATAACAACAATAATAGTAATAACAACAACAACAACAACAATAATAATAATAATAATAATAATAATAAAGAAGATGAGAACTTTGAGATGAAATATTAAAGCAAGGATTAAACAATGATAATAACAAATGTCAAGGTTAGAGGATCCACTAATGGTATGTCAAATAAGTATAATATAAATTCTTATTGTTCAATTGGAATCCACACACAAAGGAGGTTCCAATCATATTATAGATTGTTAACATGATTACATTAGTCATCTTATTCAATTAATGCTAATACTTATAAATTTCATCAAGTATTTATGATTATAACTTATATTAACAACAAATCAAGTTCCTTTTATAGCTCAAGTGTCGGTTATACCATACAGTATGGGCTATGAAAGTGTCAAGCATTTGTTGTACCAAGTGTTATACAACATAAATCAAGATTAATCATTTAACAAGCAAAGTATTAAAAGGTGAACAAGATAAGTATTAAAAGGTGAACAAGATAACAAATATAAAACATGTTAGTATCAAACATTAAATTCCATATTAAGTTTATACCATACTTATTCTTATACCATTAGTGTAACGTTTTCACCTTGACATAATAAACTTAACTAGATATAATGAATGAAAGAAAAATAGATAAACAAAATAATCACACCCCCCAACTAGCTTATTACTAGTCCCTAGTAATCAAAGCGTTAAAATAAAAAAACAATTTGCAAATTCCACAAAGCAAGGTATTCATCATTTAACTTCTATTACTCTATCCAGATAAACAAACTCTCGTTAAATTTATAAACCTGCTCAATACCTCTTAACAAGATATTCATAAACCTTTCTTTTATTCTTAATGTATCAACATATAATTATAGAGCTTTTCTTGGAAGAAAACAAAATTTTTGTTCTAATGTTTAAGGTTAACTTCCTTGGGTTAGGATTATTATTTTTGTCTTCTTTTTTTTTCTCTTTTTTTTAAATGTATATACATATAATTTAAAAACATGATGCATTTTTAATCCATGTAACGAGCTTTCAGCTAATGACTCCTAGACCAGTTGGTCTTAGGGCATTAGGTGTTAAGACACCCCTACGAGCTTAGTAACTCGGGTTGTAGATACTGATATGTAGATAGTGCAATGTTTGATTCCCTTAAGCTTTTCTCCTCAACCCATGTAATAAGCGTTGGGCCAATAACTCCCAAGTCAATTGACTTTAGGGTATTAGGTGTTAAAACACCCCTTCGAGTTTAATTGCTTAGGTTAGAAAGGCTACGAAACCAAACTTATCTATATTTTTATTATTATCATTTTTTCTTTTTCTTTTATTTCTTTTTTTTTGTTTTTTTAATTATATATTATCTATTTTCCTTAGTTGTTACCTTTAACAAAAAAACATAAATAATATAATAATCCAATATGCAACCCACAATCATATGTTGAAGTGTGTGTGTGTAAATTAAGGTTTAAGAATATATGTTAAATAAGTATATGAGCAGACTTAAGTGATAACAATGCAAGAGTTTGTAAATCTGAATATTTCAAGTATTATGATAGACCTTGTTACGAATGATTACTAAGATGCATCTCAAGAGTCATAAATGATTCTCCTTACTCTACCATCATAGTAACAATCATTTTGCATTTCATGCTTTATGAAATAGAAAACATAATTATTTTTTTTAGCTATTACCCTCTCCCCCCAACTAAAACAAGACATTGTCCTCAATGTTTAAAGGTAGAAAGATAGAGTATAGAAGATATCACCTGAAATAACGAACACTGAAACAAATATAAGTAATAATAAAACACAATAATAAAATCAAAAGACACAAAGATTCATAAATGAAGGCTTAAATCTAATCTAAGCTTTTTACAGCTTTCCTTGGTTGACCAATTTATACGACTCATAGAAGGATTAATTACAGGAATGAAAGATTGTAGTTGGTCAATCAATTGTTCAGCAGTAGCCGCAGAGATTATGATTTGTCGTGCAGAAGATGTTAGAAATTCCTGTTCCATAATGTGATCAAAAAAGGACAACAACTTATCATAATAACCATTAAAATTTAACAAACCTATGGGTTTATTGTGAATGTGCAGTTGGGCCCAAGAGGAATTATGAAAGATCTCTTCCAATATGCCTAGACCACCTGGTAAAGCAATGAAGGCACCAGCATGGTTAAACATTGCATTCATTTGAGCTGACATTGTAGAAACCTGAAGTTCCTCTCCAATTGTTTTTCCAATGATGTCCCCTTGTGCTAAAGCTTCAGTGACGACCCCCAAAACTTGACTACCTCCTAAAAATACAGCTATTGACACACCTCCCATTAACCCAAGACTACCTCCCCCATACACTAAATGAATCTTTCTCTCAGCTAGCACCTGACCAAGATGATTTGTTGATTCTAAAAACTCCTTTTCTTTTCCAGGACTAGATCCACCAAAAACACAAATATTTCTTATATGATAACTTGAGGAACTTGCCATTTCTACACACTTCTGTATTTGTTGAATGTATGGGTTGAGTAGAAATAAAAGGAAGGAAGAGAGGGTTTTATATATGAGAAATTAGAAATGCAATCATAACACCTATATGTAGGCCATTTGGAGTCTCACACACTCTCTCTCTCTTTTTATTTATTTATTTATTTACTTTTGAAAAAAAACATGTGTATGTATAGGTAGTTGTGATTGTGGCTAGTTGTGATTGTGGCTAGTTGTGATTATGGCTCACATCTTCCCTTGGTTTTACGTCCAAGAACGACTTAAACGCCCTCTATGGGTCAGGGATAGGCTTCCCATCCAGTTTTCTTAAAAACTGGCAAATGGGGTCTTTTTTAGTCAGATTTCCAAGACTAAGTCGATCATATTCCTTATGAAATAGTGGCCATAAATCATGAATTACACCATGCACATCTCCACTAGGATGCGTCTCAAGAGTCAATAGAAGATTATCTAAAGACTTTTTACTCAGGCCATCCTTAATAAATTGTATTTTATCTTCACGGTTTATAGATACCATTCCTAAAGAACAACATTGTGTATTACAAGTCCATCTAGCACATCGATGACAGACTTTCAGTCGTTTTTGCATGACGCTTCTTTACAAAAGTACTTTTACCTATTCCAGGCATGTGTAAAATGAAGGAGTTAGAGGACTCACCTGATAATTGGACTTTTGCTTTAATCAACCAGCGAATATCTTCAGGAATTCCATGATTCATTAACAATCTCAATCTTGCACATCTAGCACGGTAAATTTTTGTAATCGCATTCTGAGGTAGAGCGGGAAAATACTTTTTCAATTTTGCAAGATTAATGTCCATTTTCAAATGAGAATTAGAAGAGAGATTCAAAGAATTGTAGAAATGTATATACAGATATCAGTTATTGTGGAAAATTGAAAGAACCAACTTAAGTCATGGAGTATCGTTATTTGTTATTTGACCGGGGTAAGAGAAACTAGCAAAAATCACTCAATAATAATAATAATAATAATCAATCGTTATATACAGGATCACCCAATTCAATAGAGTCATGTTCAACTAAAAAATTATTAAAGTAAACTTTCAGACGTTGTCCATTTACCTTGAAAACATTGTCATTCTTTGGATTCTCGATGTCGTAGGCCCCATATAGATACACATGTTTCACAATAAAAGGACCGCTCCATCTTGATCTTAATTTTCCAGGAAATAAATACAGTCGAGAATTATAAAGCAAGACTTTTTTACCAACATTGAATGTTTTTCTCAGTAAATTCTTGTCATGAAACTCTTTGATTCTTGCTTTATGAATTCTTGAATTTTCATATGCATCATTTCTTATTTCCTCAAGCTCATTTATTTGTAATTTTCACAGTTGACTAGCATCATCCAGATTTGAATTGAAAGCTTTAATAGCCCAATAAACTTTATGTTTAAGTTCCACAGGCAAGTGACAAGGTTTTTCATAGACTAGTGTATAAGGTGACATACCTAATGATGTTTTATAAGCAGTTTGATAAGCTCAAAGTGCATCATTAAGTCTTAAAGACCAATCTTTCCTATTAGGGTTCATTTTTTTCTCCAAAATGTGTTTGATCTCCCTATTAGCAAGCTCTACTTGTCCACTTGTTTGAGGGTGATAAGGGGTGGCAACTTTGTGTGATTCCATATTTCTCCATTAAAGACTCAAATGGCTTGTTGCAGAAATGTGTTCCACCATCACTTATTATAGCTCGAGGGACTCCAAATCGACTCAAAATATTTTTTTTCAAAAACTTTATCACTGTTTTGTGATTATTGTTTCGACTTGGAATTGCCTCTATCCATTTTAAAACATAATCTACTACGACTAATATGTACAAGAAACCAAATGATAGAGGAAATGGACCCATGAAATCTATACCCCAATAATCAATGATCTCAATGACAAGAATAGAATTTAAAGGCATCATGTGATGTTTTGAAATTAATTCCAACTTTTGACAATTTTCACAAGACTTGCAGAATACATGTGAGTCTTTGAACATGGTGGGCCAATAATCATTTTGTAAGATTTTTGCAGTTGTCTTTCTTGATAAGAAATGGCCCTCATATGCCTCAGATTGATAAAATTTAATGACACCACTTACCTCATTGTCAGGAATGCATCTTTGAAATATTTGATCAGGACAATATTTGAATAAATAGGGATCATCCCAATAAAAGTCTTCACTTTGTTCAAGAATTTTCTTTTATCTTGGGTACTTCAATGAGCTGGCAATTCTCCTAAAACAAGAAAATTAACAATATTAGCAAACCAAGGCATTGTAGAGACAGAAAGTAAAGATTCATCGGGAAAGTAGTAATCGATTGGTGTGATGTCAGTTTTCGAATCTGTTGTCAATCTTGACAAATGATCTGCGACAATATTTTCATTGCCTTTCTTATATTTGATTGTGATATCAAATTCTTGAAATAACAAAATCCACGGCATCAATCAAGCCTTAGAATCTTTCTTAGAAAGAAGATATTTCAATGTTGCGTGATCACTAAAAACAACAACAAGTGAACTAATAAGATAAGACCTGAATTTTTCACATGCAAATACTACTGCAAGTAATTCTTTTTTAGTGGTGGTATAATCTTTCTTATCTTTTCTTTGTCCCAAAACCGCACCTACGGCATAATCACTAGCATCACACATTATTTCAAAAGGTAATGACCAATCAGGAGGTTGAATGACAGGAGTACAAGTAAGCAAGTTTTTAAGTTTAACAAAGGTTTTTTCACAATGTTCAGTCCATTCAAAAATATTATCCTTTGTTAGAAGGTTACTTAAGGGTTTAGATATTACGTTAAAATCTTTGATGAACCTTCTATAAAAACTAGCATGTCCTAAGAATGATCTAACATCTTTAATAGATTTTGGTGTTGGCAAGTTTACAATTAACTTGATTTTAGATTTGTCAACCTCAATTCCTTTTGATGGAATAATGTGACCAAGTACAATGCTGTTTGTTACCATAAAGTGACATTTTTCCCAATTCAACACAAGATTCTTCTCTTCACACCTGGCCAAAACCTCTTCTAAGTTAGTCAAACAATCATCAAATGAATCACCAAAAATAGAAAAATCATCCATGAAAATCTCAAGAAAATGTTCAACCATATCACTAAATATACTAAGCATACATCTTTGAAATGTGGTTGGTGCATTACATAATCTAAAAGGCATCCTTCGATATGCAAAAGTACCAAATGGACATGTGAAAGTAGTCTTCTCTTGATCTTCCAATGCAATTTCAATTTGATTGTAACCCGAATAGCCATCTAAGAAACAATAAAATTCATGACCTGCAACTCTTTCTAGAATTTGATCCATGAAAGGTAATGGAAAATGATCTTTTCTAGTCATTGAATTAAGTTTCCTATAGTCAATGCACATGCGTCAACCGATAATAGTTCTAATGGGAATTAACTCATTGTTTTCATTTGTTATCATAGTGACTCCAGACTTCTTGGGTACAACTTGGGTAAGACTTACCCATTTGCTGTCAGAAATAGGATAAATGATTTCATTATCTAGAAGCTTAATGACTTTATTTTTCATTACTTCTTTCATATTAGGATTTAGCCTTCGTTGCATTTCTCTAAAGGGTTTAGCATTTTCCTCCAAATAAATTTTGTGTACAAATCAAAGGACTAATTCCTTTTATATCAGCTATGGTCCATCCTAATACATTTTTGTGCATTTTCAGAGTTTGTAATAACTTACCTTCTTGATGTGCATTAAGAGTGGAAGAGATTATTACCGAAAAAGTTTCATTTTCTCCTAAAAATGAGTATTTAAGATTGGATGGCAACGGCTTCAAATCAGGTTTAGATGGTTGAACACTTGAAGGTATGGATTTAATTGATCGTGGTTGCAATTCCTCTAATTGTGGCCTCCAATTACTTGTCTTTGATTCTTCCTGAAAATAAATCATTTGCAAATCATCAGATTCATCAATCTCAATTTCACTAGAAGTGGTTGGAAATTGATCATGAATTAATTTTTCAGTAAAGTCCACTTCCTGTAAATCATTATCATCTCTAGGTTGCTTGCAAATGTTGAAAATATTCATCTTTAATGTTTCAAAACCATGATGAGGGCAAGTACTAAGTAAGTCTCGATACCTATCCCAACATTGGTAAAATGTTTCTCCTGGTTTTTGATTGAAAGTGGTGATTTGTCTTTTGAAAGAGTTTGTTCTATGAGATGAGAAAAACTTTTTAAAAACTGTTGTTGCATTTCATCCCAAGCACGAATGGATCCTGATCTCAAATTTTGTAGCCATGTTTTAGCTTTATCTTTTAATGAAAAAGAAAAAAGCTTTAATCTGATGGTGTTCATGCTAAAATTTAAATTATTATATGTGTTATGGACCTTCTCAAATTTCCTTAAATGCAAGTATGGATTTTCCAATTCTAAACCATGAAAAGAAGGTAAAAGTTGAATAATATCTGGCTTAAAATTAAAATGAGATGCATCGAGAGGGAAAACTATACATGATGGTACACTTGTTCTTGTTGGATTCATGTGGTCTCTAAGTGTTCTAGCACGGTCATTCTCATTATTCTCATTATGAAGTGATTGATTATCTTCTTCAGCCATATTTTCTGAAAATGATGAGGATACCCTACAAAGTCTACTACTTGATGTACGTGACCACACTCTCATGCATGTGTAGGAATAGAATAAATGAAAAAAAGAAAACAAAAGAAGAAGAAACAAGAGAAAAAAAAAACAAAGTTATATACAAGAAAAAGTGAAAAGAGAAATTAAACTAAAAATTATAATTTATACAAAACTTACCTCCCTAGCAATGGCGCCAAAAACTTGACACGACTAAAAAATTAATGTCTTCTCCCAAGTGCAGGAGTGTCGAAGTAATAAATAACGCGGCAAGACTAGGGTTGAACCACAGAGAAGTTATTGTATAAATTATAAATAACAATAATACAATAACAACAATAATAACAATAACAATAATAATAGTAATAACAGCAACAACAACAACAACAACAATAATAATAATAATAATAATAATAATAATAATAATAATAATAACAATAATAAAGAAGAAGAAGAAGATGAGAACTTTGAGATAAAATATTAAACCAATGATTAAACAATGATAATAACAAATATGAAGGTTAGAGGATCCACTAATGGTATGTCAAATAAGTATAGTATAAACTCTTATTGTTCAATTGGAAACCACACATAAAGGAGGTTCCAATCAGATTATAGATTATTAACATGATTACATTAGTCATCTTATTCAATTAATGTTAATACTTGTAAATTTCGTCAAGCATTCATGATTATAACTTATGTTAACAACAAATCAAGTTCCTTTCATAGCTCAGGTGTTGGTTATACCATACAGTATGGGCTATGAAAGTACCAAGCATTTGTTGTACCAATTTTTATACAACATAAATCAAGATTAGTCATTTAACAAGCAAAATATTAAAGAGTGAACAAGATAACAAATATAAAACATGTTAGTATTAAACATTAAAGTCCATATTAAGTTTATACCATACTTATTCTTACACCATTAGTGTAACCTTTTCACCTTGATATAATTAACTTAGCTAGACATAATGGAAGAAAGAAAAATGGATAAACAAAATAAGAACATAAATAAGATAAGAGTTAACAAAGCAAAGCAAAGGAAATGAAAGGCATAAATTTGATATTAATGAAAACAAAGCATAAACATTACAAAGAATACAAAGAGAGAAAATAAGAGCATGAACATGATATGGACACCAAGATGCCTAAATGTATGGCAAATGCCTCCTTCTATAGGCTAAAATTGAAAACTATTGATTTGATTACTAATTGATAAGTGGGTGGCCAACTCTTGACTTGGTGGCAATCCTTATCTTCTCTTGTTTGCCCAAAACGTCATTGATAACGTTAAAATTGAAGCTACTTGAAACATGAAAGTTGTGGGCAATTGTCTCAGCTATCTTATGTAAAAACTTCAACTCATTTGGACTTCTAGAACTCCAGATATGGCAAAAATACTGAACAGTACTCGGGCTGGAGGACAGATTCGGACTTCTTTGTTGTTGCTATAATTTGGACTTGAAAATGGCCTTTTCAGATCTTGGACTCCATATGAAAGTTATAGGCCTATATCTTACCTTTCCATCCATATAAAGTAGACCTAAATCTGAGATTTATAGCTCCAGATATGACCCAATTACCGAATAGTGTTGTGGTTTGGATTGCAATTGAAGTTCTTAAAGTCATCAATCAATCATTTCATTTATGTAATAGACCTGCATTTAAAATGAACATTTACCATAAATTAAAGGTATCTTATATTATTAGATAGATTATTATAAAACATGCTTGAGTTAAAGAGTTATTGATACTTCAAGTGCAAAATGATGATATAAAACCATAATAAAAAATGCACTTTTGAGTACTGATCAACTACTATTATTGATTTATCTTCCTTTCATTTGAGTCCTTCATCTTTTAATTTTTATTTATGGCATTCTCATCTAGGTTATGTTTTTTCTTCATGTTTAATTTTTTTAGCATCCACTAGAGCTTTAGAAAATTTAAAAACTTGTGATATTTCTAATTATAGTGAATGTAAACTGGAAAAATTTTTCACTTTACCTTTTAATCGAAGTATTTTTGTTTCTTCTTCACCTTTTTTTATTTGATTCATTATAATGTATAGGGACCTTCTCCTATTACCACAAAAGGAGGGTCTTGATATTATGTTTTATTTATTGATAATCATACTCGTTATTGTTGGGTTTATTTAATGAGGCAACATTCAAAATTCTGTGAGATATATATAGTCATTCGAGCTCTTATAAAAACTTAATGTTATGCTATAATCAAATGTTTTAGGTGTGATTCAGGTAGGGAATACACTTCTAATAAATTTTATCAGTTGGTTGCCTTAGGCGAAACTATTCACAAAACTTCATGTACAGATACTTCTGAGTAAAATGGTGTTGCTGAAAGACAACATAGACATATTATTTAAACTACTCGTTCTTTCTTGTTGTCTACTTTTATTCCTAGTGAGTTTTGGAGAAAATTTATCCTTACTGCTATAAGTTTGATTAATGCAATCTCATCTTTACATAGTTTAAGTTTTTCTCCTTTTGAAAAGTTATATAGGTATGTCCTTGATTATTCCTCCTTTAGACTTTTTAGTTATACTTATTATGTTTTTTATCCTCATATAAAACGTAGTAAGTTGTCCTTTTGTTATGTTATTTATGCCTTTCTAGGTTATGGTGAGGCAAAAGGGGGTATTGTTATTTTGATCCAATAACTTAAATTTTATGTCTCGTCATGTTGTCTTTCTTAAGCATTTTTTTTTATATTTCATCCATTGCTTATAACTTGATTAGACCTGATATTATTCATAAAAATACCTTTTTTTAAGGAATTTGATAATATATCATCACAGGTTCTTAGTACCTCAGATACTCTTTCTTATGTTCAACCAATTTATACTCAGTATTTTACAGGTACTGACATTTTACTCTCTAGCATACCTAAATCTCTATTCTTTTCTACAGCCCCCTAAGTTTAATCTAAAATTATGGATTCACCTCTAAATCAATCCATACAAATTCGTAACTCCACAAAACTATCAAATTTTATTTATTTTTGTTATTCTTCATCATTTACTTTCTTTTTAGTTTTTATTCGTTATCTCTCTGAGCCCTTTTTCTACAAAGAGACAATTCTTGATCTTCTTTGGAAACAAGCGATAGATGAGGAATTTTCTGCTTTACATAAAATAAATTCATTAGACTTGGTTCCACTACCTCCTAATAAGAGTGTTGTTAGTTGTAGTTGGGTGTATAACATCAAAATTAAATTTGATAGGTCTATTGAGCGACACAAAGTTAAATTGGTTGCAAAATGATATCCTCAACAATATAGTATAGATTAAGAGGAGATATTTCCCCTGTTGTAAAAATAACTACTATCCATACTCTTATTATTGTAGCTTTGGTTTGTCAATCGCATATCTCATAATTTGATATTACAAATGCCTTCTTGAATGGAGATCTTTAAAAAGAAGTTTATATGGCAACTCCTCCTAGTGTTTCACATGACTCTGGCTATGTTTATAAGCTCAAGAAAGCATTATATGTTCTCAAACAAGCATTTTGTACTTGGTTTGAGAAATTTTTTGTTATGATCTCATCTCTTGGATTTGTTTCTAGTAGTTATAATTCTGTTGTTTTTATTAAAAGCACTAATACAGATTGTATTATTTTATCCTTATCTATTGATGACATGATTATTATTAGTGATGATGTTGATGGTATCTTAGTTTTAAAGGCAGAACTAGCTAGATAGTTTGAAATAAAGAATTTAGGTTCTCTTCAATATTTTCTAGTATTAAGATAGCTTACTTACCTAGAGGTTAGCTTCTTTCTCAATCAAAATATGTTACAAATATTCTTGAATGGGCTAAACTTACTAATAACATGACTATAGACATTCTCATTGAAGTTAACATAAGGTATTCTTCTTTTGATAGTCTTTCTTTGACGGATCCTACTTTATATCATACTATTATTAGGAGCTTGGTATATCTCATCATTACTCATCCAAATATTACATATGTTGTTCATGTTGTTAGTTTGTTTGTTGCTTCTTCTACTATTGTTCCTTGGGTAGGTGTTCTTTATATTTTACAATATCTTTGGGGTACAGTCTTTCAAAGCCTCCTACTTTTATCCACTTCTTTCTTGGAGTTACGTGCATACTCTGATGCAAATTATAGTAGTGATTCTATAAATTGCAAATCAGTTATTAGTTTTTGTATCTTTTTAGATGATTCTCTCATCTCTTGAAAGAGCAAGAAACAATCTATCATTTCTCAATCCTCAACTGAAATAGAATATCGTGTTATTTCATCTACTATAAAAGAGATTATTTAGTTATATTGGTTACTTGTTGATATAGCAGTTTCACTTTCTCATCCTACTCCTATATATAGTGACAACCAAAGTTCTATTAAAATTGCTCATAACTCAGTTTTTCATGAACGAACTAAGCACATTAAGATTGATTGTCATCTTACTCGTCATCATTTCAAGTATGGCACCATTACTTTACCTTTTGTTTATTCTTCCTTGTAGATTGTAAATTGCATATTGTAGATTGCATTTCATTTCCTGTTTATGTTTTCTAGTTAGCAAATTCTTGATGCTTGTAGCTGCTGCATCGTGAGTTTGAAGGGAGATGTTAAATAATATATTTATCTTGTTTATTTATTAAGGGTGGAATGGTATTTCAACTTAACCTATATATAAACTCTTTGCATTTAGGTTAAAGTAAGAACAATAATACAAATTAATTGAGGAGAATTCTAGCCTCATTATATTTCATGTTCATTTTTATTTTTGAGTTAATTGAATTGTTTCAGCAATATGCAAATTTGATTACCATTGTAATTACAATTAAAGTTCCATTATAACATGCAAAAAACCCAAAACTTATAAATGAAATAATATGGCATTGATTTGCAATGTAAAGTATCTAGTCCTATACTGCATGGTAAATGTGTTCATAGTAATTAATGAATGCCTACTAAGTAAGAGAGTCATCATGCTACATTTATGTTTTATAATCTTACTAGCTTCCGGGCTTAAACATCAAGAGTTGTCATATTTTGACTAGTTTATAAATATACTTGGACAACCATGATCTTTCATATTAATCATTGATTGCCTATAAAATACTTACTCATCATGTTCCTTTATTGTTTAATTTTCAAATAGGTTCTTATACCTTACATATTGTTTTTACGTGATGGTCCTTGTGTTACATGTTTTGTAATGTTTGCTTTTAGTTTTAAATTGCGTGCGTACCCATGAGCACACGTGTGCTCACACACACATGTGTGTGTGTAGGTTATTTAAATTACACTGAGGTATGTTCTTTTTAAGTTCCATTAATGTGACTTTGAGAACCTTTCCCTCACTTTTACTAAACATAAACTTCAACACTTGTGATTTTTTTAGTTTCAACTTTTATAAATGGTTATAACTATTATAAGCCTTCATTTATGAACTATACTACTCTATTACGCCTATATATGTTTTCTCATACCTTATTTTTGTGATCCATTGGTTGTTGTTATATTATTTTGATTTTTAATTATACTAGTGAAGTTTTGATTACATTAAAATTGAAGCTAATTTTTTAACACTTCATATGGTTTCATTAATGATGACTTGTAGCAGTTTGTTTAATTTCTTTTTCAAATCATAAGAAATTGTTGTAAACAACTTCATCTTTTAATTTTAAATTGTGTAACACTATTCCATAATACAACATGCATATTATGTACTTTGACCTTGCTATTTATCAACAACAGAACCTCATGTACACATTATTTTTGTAACACCATATTGTCCATTTTAGCCCACGGACCTCACAAATTTGTTCTTGATAGCCACGCATGACCCCAAAAACACATCTTATTAGTCAAGTTGAGCATGCTTATATAAGACCCCCCCTAAGTCCTCACATGTGATATTACAATTCACTCTTCTTAAAAAGTCCAACAACCCTGTCAACACCACCAGACAATCAACCTTTCTTAAAATCCCCAACAACCCTGTCAACATGACCGAATAGCAAATAAGCCAGGCTTTGATACCAAATTGTAACATCCCACCTCACTAGTAAAATATTGTTCATTTTAACCTATGGGCCTCATAGATTTATTCTTAATAGCCACACATGACCCTCAAACGCGTCTTATTAGTAAAGGTGAGTATGCACATGTTAGGCCCTCTCTCACGTTCTCACTCATCGATGTGGTATATTACAATTTTACTATAAATTTTCATATCTACTTTATATATTGTTTGTTGTAATGGTTATATTGCATCTAGAAATTAATTGCTTAATTATAAATTAGAAAAATTCATTTCAACTGAGAACATGAAAGATTCAAAATCTAATAAAAAAGGCATATTAGACAAGAGTTGTTACACATATTCTGTGATGTTTGTATCAAAGCATGAGACCGAATACACTTTTTGACAAAACTAGATGGAAACTTATTATTGTCAGCTTTAAAAAGCATATTGGCCATGCATTCATAAAATTATAATTGAAGAATAAGTACGACAAGATAAAAAAAGATTGGAGGATATAAAAAAGTTGATTTTCAAAACAGAAGTTGGTTGGAGTTTTGAATTAAGAATAATTTTTACTATTGATGAGTGGTGGAAATCTAAAATTCAAGTTAATTTTTTGTTAGATCATCTTTACAATTACTATACACACTTAAAGTTTTCTTTCAATTATTATAATTTATTAATAGCTAATGTTTTCTTTGTTGTAGGAAATAGGAGGGGCTGAAGAGTTTAGACATTTCGGTATTAAGCTTGTATTATGTTGTAAATATGATATTATGTATATAAATATTATGGCTACCGGTCAATTTCCTTGGAATCCATCTCAAGAAATGATGTTGTTGATCATGGGGTGGGTAATAAAATAAGGAATACTACTAATAAGGATTTAAATCTAGAAAAAGGTAATGGAGATTAGAAGAGGATAGTTTACCAAATTTTATTGACAATATTAGTAATATGGTTGTTAGTGTTAATGTTGACAACAGTAGTAGTAAAAAAAGAAAATCCCCTTAACAATGTCCAAATAAGAGTGTAAGAAAAAAAAGGTTTTGTAATGGGATCATAAATTTTCATGCTTAGATAAATTAGATGATACATCTCTAATAAGAGTAATTGCACATCTAATTTTAAAGATAAGAAAGGGTGTAAGATAGAAAAGGTGATAGAGGATTCTCACTTCATTAATGATATTGTTTTTAGCAATGAGTAATATATTTTTGTTATAGAGTCTTTCATGGTTATAAATAGGAGGGAAATGTGATAGTGGTGAAAAATATAAAAATAAAAAAGAAGAAAATTTAAACCAAAAGTATTGATGTTCCATCAATGGTTTTATTTCTTCTAAAGTGTTTTAGAAAACCTACAGCATAAATCTCTTATATTAAAAAAAAGCACACTAATGTCTTTGAGATACAAAGTTTATTATCCTAAAACAAATACCCTTTCTAGAGAAAATGTGTGTGTGTGTGTGCATGTGTGTTTCTTCAAATTTTGGACAAGATTCATACTTCTTTTTTAGTCTCTCAAGCCCAATAACTTCAACATTTATTATAGATAACAACGTTATTCAGCGACTCAAGACATCTGCTCCCTTATTTTCTTTTCCTGATTTATATTTCAATACAAATTAATAGGGTTATAAATACTCAACCTAATCACCATGCCTATGGTTCAACTTCTTTTGGAAGTTGAGATAATGAAGGGTCTTAAGGTTAGGGTAAAGAACAAACTCCTATAATAGCAAATAGTATTGCCAATAACATAAGGCATAAACGATAAGATAAACTTTTTTATCATAGGTTTAGTACTTTTGTTTGGCCTTATTAAGTTTCTCACTAAAGTAAGCGCTATAATGGCATTCATAAGTACTCCATCTATACCAACTCCAGAGATATCATATTTTATTTCAAACACCTTAGTAAAGTCAAGAAATTATATTACTAGAGCCTCAATTATCTTTTCTTTAACCTTCTCAAATGCTTTGATAACTCTTTTACTTCAGTAAAACTCACGTTGTTTCAAACAATTAATAATAGGAGACATGATAGTGTTAAATCCCTTGATGAAATGATATAAAAAGTCGCAAGCCCGAGAAAACTATAAACCTCATGAATATTATTATGTTGAGGCCAATCTATAATCACTTGGACTTTTAGGGGACTAATAAAGACTCCCTCACATGACATTATAAACCCTAAGAAAACCACTTGACCCTTAAAGAAATAATACTTTTTTACATTGGCAAACAAACTTTTCTTTCTTAAGTTGTTACAAACTTGAATAAGGTGATCTAAATGTTATTCCTTAGTTTTGCTACAAATAAAAATATCATTAAAATAAACTGCTAGAAAATTTCTCATAAACAGCCTAAGCACCTATGTTATTACTCTCATAAAAGTACTTAGAGCATTAGAAAGACGAAAAGGCATAACTAGTCATTTATATAATTCATTTTTAAGTCTTAAATGTAGTTTTCCATTCATGTCAATCTTAGAGAAAATTTAGGTTTTTGTCATCATATCAAACATGTTATCCAATTAAGAAATGGGAAAATGATATGTGATTATAATCCTGTTCGTGGTTAGACTATCCACACACATTCTCCATAATCTATCTTCTTTACGAGTAAAAGGAAAGACGTTGTACAAGGGCACAAACTCTCTCATATAAATTCTTTTTATAATAGTTTATATACTTGCCTTTGTAATTCAACATGTTCACTAAGGATTATCCTATAATAAGGAAAATTTAGCAACATAACACCACGAACAAAATCTATGACATTTGAATGTCACACATAAGAGGTAAAACATCAAGTAGTTCAAAGGGAAAAACAATTAGAAATTCTTTCAACACTTCTCTTATCTCTTTAGATGGTTCATTTGAAGAATTTTATATAACCTTTTTAGCCATTAAGACAAACACTACAGACTCTTCATGAACTTCATTGTCGAACTCCTTAAGACTTATTATATTAAGCCTATTTTCTTTCACTTTTTCCTTTTTGTTACTATTATCATTAAGCCTTGGTTGTAATCTAATAAGTTAAATGTTTTTACCATAAAAAGTAAATGAACAATAATTTAACCATTCAAAGATGATAACATTTAAATCATATAACCAAGGTATACCTAAAACCACATGTCCTATGTTCATTGGAATTACATCACACCAATTTTCATCATGATAGTCCAAGATTTGTATAGAAAAGAAAAAAGCATCTCTCCTTTATTGTTATAGATGTATTGTTAATCTATGACACACTATATGGTTTAGGATATATGACAAACTATAAGCCTAAGCAAGATACGTTGCCCGAGGATACTGTATTGATACAACTCTTACCATTTATAATGATCTTATAACATTTATCTTTATATTTAATATAGGTGTAAAAGATAGCAGTTTCTCTCAAATCATCGATTTTTACACTGTGTTAAGGCATATTTAACTACATTAAACTTGGTTGTCTACCATCATTCAAAGTTCTAGTCAATCTAAATGGATATTGATCTAACACATACTAGTAGGTTGGACCTATCCTCCTTAACATCTAAGTCCTAAAAATTATCGGGATTGGGTTTATACACCTTATCATCATAATTATCCTCTTCACTCGTATCTTTTTATCCTAAATAGACAAAGCCTTATTGAGACAACTAGAGAAAATGTGACTGAAACCCTAATATTGAAAACACTAAATCCTTAAAGTCATTTTAGGTGTTTTATGTAGAATATCTTTACCTTTATCTTCTTTAAACATTCGTGTAATAGTAGGATTGGGTTTGCAAGACACCTAATAAAAAGTTATTATTACAAGGTTTGGATTTAGAACGAGTATTACAAGTGTCTTGATGTCTTGTTGACACAACCAAAAGATTGATGTCTTCTCCTAAGTGTATGAGTGTCGAAGTAATAAATAACTCGGCAAAACTGAGGTTGAACCACAAGGAGGTTAACTATATAAATTATAAATAACAACAATAACTACTACAACAACAATAATAAGTTAAAAAGGACTTTGAGATGTAAGATTAATATGAGGATTAAATAAGAAAAAAATATCAAGGTTAGAGAATCCAATAATGGTATTTCAAACAAGTATAGTATAAATTCTTTTTATTACTCAACTAAAAACCACATACAAAGGAGGTTCCAATTGAATTATAAATTATTAACATAATTATATTAGTTATCTTATTCAACTAATGCTAATACTTGTAAATATTATCAAGTATTCATGATTATAACTTATGTTAATAACAAATTAAGTTTATTTCATAGCACAAATATAGGTTATACCATACAGTTGGGTTATAAAAGTACCAAGTATTTGTTGTACCTAGTGTTATACAACATAAATCTAGATTAATCATTTAAAAAGTAAAGTATTAAAAGTGAACAAAATAACAAATACAAAACATGTTAGTATCAAACATTAAAGTTCATGTTTAGTTTACACTATATTTATTCTCACACCATTAGTATAACATTTTCACTAGATTAACCATTTAAAAAGTAAAGTATTAAAAGTGAGCAAGATAAGAAATACAAAACATGTTAGTATCAAACATTAAAGTCCATGTTTAGTTTACACTATATTTATTCTCACACCATTAGTATAACATTTTCACATTGACATGATAAACTTAACTAAACAAAATAAAAAAAGAAAAGAGAAACATAAATAAACAAAATAAAAACATAAATAAGATATAAGTTAACTAAGTAAATGAAAGGAAATGAGAAGCATAAACAAGAGATTAATATAAGCAAAACTTAAGCATTACAATAAAGAGAGAGCAGGAACATAATCTTGATCTGAAAACCAAGATGACTAAATATATGGCAAATGTCTCTTTTTATAGGTTAAAATTAGAAACTATTGATTTGATGACTAATTATTGAGTGGGTGTCAATTCTTATCTCCTGCCTGTCAAAAACATCATTGCTAACATCAGAATTCGAACATACTTAAATCATGAAAGTTCTAAAAAATTATCTCAGCTTTACAACAACAAAAATTGAGGCTATTTGGACTACTAGAACTCAAGATATAGGCTAAACACTAAACAGTGTTTAGGCTATAAGACATATTCAGACTTCTTTATTATTGCTAAGATTTGGACTTCCAAATAGTAGAATTGAGTTTTGCCTACCTACGAATGTTTTAGGCTTATATCTCAACTTTCCATCCATATAGAACAAACATAAATCTAAGTTCTACAGCTCTAGATATGACCCAATGACTGAATAATGTTTCAATTTGGACTAAACTTGCATCTCTTTTCTAAGCTTTGTCTTCTCAGTTTCAATAGTTGAACTCATAAATCATTCATTTGATTTATATGATAGGTCTACATTTAAGATGAATATTTATTATAAATTAAAAGTTTCTTATAGTATCAGACTTGTTATTATAAAGCATGTTTTAGTTAAGGAGTTATTGATACTTCAAGTGTAAAATGTTGATATAAAACCTTGGTAAAAAAAACATTTACGTACTAAGCACTTATCCACTAACTTTTTATGACCAAGTTTTATACTAGGGTATAAGCTTCGTTAAGGGTAAACACGCCTAAGTATGACCTCTCTTCTAAGATCATCATTCAAGCCTATCTAAAATCTATTAAGGTTTATCGTTATATCCTTCCTCAATGCACGTATCCTCCCCAAGTGCACAAATCATCCTATACTTATCAAATTATGCCACACGTTCATTAGCATACTTACTTCCTTGCCTCAATTATTCTACTAGTCTAAAAGATTGTTCTTATAAGAATAAGGTAAGTATTTCTCTTATAACTTAATTTTTATCTCAACCCAATTAGTAATATGAGGTTGACCTCTTCTAGCCAAATACTTTTATATACTTTTCTAATAGAGCTAAGTGGTACCATTAAATTTGATTTTGGAAAATCTTACCCTTCTATTTTAGGTAAATTATGCTAGTTAAAAAATTGATCTAAATAATGAATCCACCTATTAAATATCATAGGTCAAGTCAACCCTCAAAAATTAAGGCTTCTACCTTAATATGCCTCATAACTCTATCATTAGGGGCATCATTGTCGTGATAACCCTTATTGTGGTTGTATTGGTAATTCATTGGGCCAACTAACCTCTAATAGTAATTGTTGAAATACTCAATTTTGTTATGGTCATCAAATTAAGTGTGCCCTAATGGTGGTCATATTGGTGGTTTTTATAAGAAATAGGTCTTTTGACTATTCCTATGGTTATCATTATAAATCTCATTCTCATTACATTGTTTTGTTTGTAATGTTTTTATGGATTTCAATCTCTCAAAAATGTTGTTCATATAAGTGGATATATTGTTCACATTAGTTCGCATAAGTTATAATTGCTCTTGAATATCCCTAAAAACATTACTAGTGTTCGGGTCCATATAATAGCAGAGCCAAAGTTTTTTAAATAAGAGGACAAATTATTAATAAATAATATATTATATAGACATGTATTAGAAAGCAATTCAAAACATATATATTAATTTAAATCAAGTAAAATTAATTTAAAAATACACATCAATTCATCAAAATCAAAACATATTTCAATTCATAAACATGCATATAAATATATATATATATAGACACTAAAAGTATGTTGATTAAAGTATACTTAATCATTTCTAGATATTTAATTGAAAAATAATGCCTAGTGTATGTGTAAGAGGAATAATCATTGGAAAACATGTTTTCTACTTGATATTTTACTTACAAACAAATAATGTGAAAATATTAAATTTTAATAAACTATTGTCAATGCAAGAGATGCCAAGAATAGTGGTTTTATATGAATATTAATTTATGTCTTTATAATAAAAAATACTTAATTGATTAAATTAATAGATTTAAATATTTATTTTCAACATATTCATATAAAAACCCCTAAATTATCATAAACCCTAATATTTTTAATAACTAATTATAAAAAATAAAAATAAAAACATTACCTAAAACATAAAGTAAAAGACAAGAAAAATTAATTGATGAGTTAAGCAAGAGGTAGGGAACGGCAAGTGAACAATATTTGACAGGGAAAGATAAAGAAAAAAAAGGGAGGGAATTAGGGCAATGATGTGTTTGTATATTTATATATTAACATATGAGTTTAATATATTAATATAAAAATATATAAAAAATTAAGGGGGCAATTACCCCATTTTGATCCATTGTGGCTTCGCCACTAGGTCCATAGTAACTATGAGTTATGGATAGTATACTAGACAATCACTATATAAATACATGCAATATTAATCTTAGAATTATAACTAAGATCACAAATGAAACTTGTAAGTAAAATACAATATAAAATTAAAACTAATATTTAATTATTTGTTTATCTTAGAAACTAAAAAAATACGTATTAAACTAGGAAAAATCAAGCAAGAAATGTAATCCTCTAAATACATATAGGTAATTCAAATACAATGTTTTAATTTTCCCATAAATCTAACCAAGCTCCACAATTAATTAAGAGGGTCGAATATTCAATATAAATGAATAAATAAGCTAAAAGTTAAGGTAACTCAAATTGAAAGACAGGCTATATATTTATATGTTGGTGATTAGTACTTAAAAATGTATTTTTATCAAGGTTTTATATCATTATTTTACACTTGAAGTATCAATAGCTCATTAATTAAAGCATGTTTTATAATAACAAGTATGATACTATAAAAACCTTTAATTTATATACTCATCCTAAATACAGGCCTATCATATAAATGAAAGGATTGATTAATGAGTTGAAGTAATGAAATTGAAATGACAAAGAGAGATTGAAGCTTAGAAAAGAGATGTTGGTTTAGTCCAAATTGAAACACTGTTTGGTAATTGGATTATAACTAGAGTTGTAAAACTTGGATTTAGGTATGCTTTATATGGATGGAAAGTTAAGACATAGACCTAAAACTTTCATGGAAAGGCAAGACATAATTCTTCTGTTTAAAGGTCAAAATCTTAGCAACAACGGAGAAGTCCGAATCTGTCTTACAGCCTAAATATTGTTCAGTTTTCAGCCCATATCTTGAGCTCTAGAAGTCCAAATGACCTCAATTTTTTTCTTAAAAAGCTGAGACAATTTTCTAGAACTTTCATGTAAGTTTATCCAAATTTTTATGTTAGCAATGACATTTTTGGTAGACAATAAAATAAGGATTGTCACCAAATCAAGATGTGGCTACTCACTCAACAATTAGTTATCAAATTAATAGTTTTCAATTTTGGCCTATAAAAGAAGGTATTTTTCATGCATTTAGGCATCTTAGTTTCTAGATCAAAATCATACTCTTACTTTCTCTCTTTGTTTTTTTGTAATGCTTAAGTTTTGCTTTCATTAATATCTTGTTTATGCCTTTCATTTCCTTTCCTTTGCTTAGTTAACTTATATTTTGTTTATGTTTTTATCTTATTTATTTATATTTCTCTTCTTTCATTATGTTTAGTTAAGTTTATTATGATAAAGTAAAAAGGTTACACTAATGGTGTAAGAATAAGTGTAGTGTAAACTCATGGACTTTAATGTTTGATACTAACATGTTATGTATTTGTTATTTTATTCACTCTTAATACTTTGCTTAGTAAATGGTTAATCTAGATTTGTGTTGTATAAACTTAGTACAACAAATACTTGGCACTTTGATAGCCTAATTGTATGGCATAACCGACACTTGTGCTATAAAAGAAACTTAATTTATTGTTCATATAAGTGATAATCATGAATACCTGACAACTTTTACAAGTATTAGCATTATTTGAATAAGATAATTAATGTAATCATGTTAACTATTTATAATTTGATTAGAACCTTATTTGTATGTGGTTTCCAGTTGAGTAATGAAAAAAATTTATATTATACTTGTTTGAAATATCATTAGTGGATCTTCTAACGTTAATATTTATTTTTATCATTATTTAATCCTTACATTAATCTTACCATCTTAAAATTCTCATCAACTTCTTCTTCTTTTTTATTATTGTTGTTTATAATTTATATAATTAACCTCCCTATAATTTGATCCCGGTCTTACCGAGTTATTTGTTACTTCTACACTTTGGCATTTGGAAGGAGATATCAATCTTTTGATCATGTTAACAGTTATAAGATAATGATATCAATGTTATTTCTTAGTTAACAAATGAAAAAATATACCATGAATGATATTCATTAGTTTGAAGAAGTTTATAGTGGCTTACTAACCAGATTATGATAGAAACCCACTACAATTTAATACAGTTAACGTGGTAGTGGAACTGACATGGCATTGCCAGCTAACGTGGCAATTGGCATCGATATGATTGTAGATGATTTAGAGATTTGATGTGGTTAAGGTGCTAACATGGCAACTATTATGAAAGTAAGAGTTGATATGGTAGCTAACATGGTGATTACATGACAAAGTTAATGAATCTACCTTAAGAATTTGTTTATTTATTGCTTGCGAATATCTTTACATAAATATATTGCGGATGCGATCAGCAATGTAAAAATAGTAAAGGATTGGCTATGGTGTCGCTGCTAGATAGTGGGTTTATTGATGGCGTGGATTTATAGGTACAAATTGTTGGTCTATTGTTATTACTGAGGATGATCACATTGTGTTTAGTGGATTATTTTTTAGTTTATGCTTGATGTGATTGTGGTGGGGGTGTTGATCTTGATGTGGTTATAGTAGTTCGGATGAGTTTGTTATGGTGGTTAATTTGGCTAGGAAAGATAAATGGTGGTGGTTATTGGTTGAAAGATTGTGGTTATGCGTAATGGCTAACTGATTATAATGGTTACGGCCTGATGGATTATGGGTTGGCTATATTAATTGTATGGTGGTTGATCTTGATGTTGTTGCTTACGATGATGAATAACTTTTTTTTTATTAAATTTGAGCTATAAATATATTATTTTTTTAGTGTAAATCAACAATTCATTATGATTTAACACAAACACTAATAAATCAATTAACTATAAGAGCACTTACAAACTCTAAGATCTAATACTAAAGTTAGGACAAGGAAGATTTAAAGCCTAATAAAAAAAAGAGCTAAGAAGAAGAAGCCAAAGAAAGAGAAGAAAAAAGCTAGGGAAGAGAAGAATAGGAGTTGGAAAAAATATGCAATTTTACAAATTTTATTCAATCTATCATAATTACCTCATAAAATGAAAATGAACCATATATATATATATATATATATATATATTATAACCCTAAAACATCAACTATTAAACTTTGTTTATCAATTCAAATAATCTAATATAAGTAACTCATATAAATAAAACAAGAATAATAAATAAATCTAAATAGACTCAATCTCCAAACTAATAAGTGACAGGTAAAGTCATTTTTTATCATTTCTATTTATATACTTGTATAATTTACAATGTGATTTCATGTCTCCGCCAACCAGTTAAATCTCAAAATGGTGTAGTGATGAATGAATACTAAAAACTTTAAGAAATTTAATTATGATGAAATATTATTAGGAGTTTTGGTCCCTCTTGCACCAGCCCAACAATAATGCCACCACTCTACATGGCCATGATACAATTAACGCCCAGAAACAGAAGAGACAAATAGGTAAGAACAAAATAAGTGAAGTTGGGTTTGTCTTTTAAAACCAGAGCATGAAGATGTGCCATTATCCAATCTAGCTTAGGAAATTAACGTGTCGGTGGCCTCCTTCACACTAACGTGTCACCAAAAGCACTGTAACATAGTAATGGACGTCAGGGATTTGTAAAGTTAACATTTAACTGCATTGCTATCTTTTAACTCCACCTGGAAGTCCTTTAGCAAATACTAGCTATTTAATCCACGGTGGATATTTTTTTATTATTAAAAAAATTAAACATGTAAATCCTTTTAATATGTTTTTTTATATAAAAATATTTTCTAAATATAAATTAAAAAAATTTTATATGCATCTAATTACATAAATCAAGAAATATTTATGTAAATAAAAAAATCATTAACGATAAATAAAAATAAAATTAAAAAATAGTTGCAGATCAAGATATTTAATCGCACAACACGAGTTATTTAGCCGATTGTGTTTAATGAATTTTTTTATTAAAATTAACTTTTTTATTAAATCAAATAATAAGAGAAACTAATACATATAAAATTGATTGAGTAAAATAAAAGAAAAAATAATATGTAAGGTTGCATATATTAGAAAAAAAATCAAAAATAATTTTTTTTATTTTTAAAATAAATTTAATATATATGACATGCAAAAAAAAAGTATATATAAATCATACTAACATCTTAAAAACTTAAATACATGTAATATAATTAAAAATGATAATCGTTATTTAAAAAAAAACTAAATAAGCAAAAAGAATCACAAAGAATGAATATTAAATAAAATACAAATTTAAAAAAAATTCTAAAAAAGTATAAAGATTTATTAATTACAAAAAAATCAGGCCAAATACCCAACCCATAAAAAGAGGGCACGTGTATGGACCTTAATTTTTTTAAAAAAGTGATAGGGTCAGATGTCCTAATTTTTTTCTGAAAAAAAATAAATTACAAATCATCCAGAATTACCAAGATTATAGCCATGGTAGCAAGAAAATTAGGATTCTTATTTAATTTTTATAAAAGCTAGTGGGGTCGTTTACCCTAAATTTTTCATTAAAAAAGTAAATAGCATGTTGTTTAGAATTATCTAGATTGTTGCTGCTATGATGGCTAAAAAATCATAGTTTTAGTTTTTTTTCTTAGAAACATAATTTTCAACCAATTTTTTTTTATTCTAAACACCTTTTGTAAATCCATAAATGTCCATAAAAAACCATAAAAAAAATTGAAATAAACTCGAAACAAAAACTCTTCCAAAGCTTAAATCTAATTTTTTTAGGCAATTCTAAGACTTAAAAACACCTAAATAGAATCTCACACAATAAATACAATTTATTGGTAGCGAGATAAATAATTCTAATAGTCGAAATTATTGTAAACACTAATTTTCTCTCTTTGATGTTGAAATCTAGCATGTCTTTCTCTCTCTCTCTAACCGGTGACTAAAATATAAGAAAAATGGGGTTTTGGACTAGAATTGAATCTTAAATGTTTAAAATGACCTAAATTATATTATTAATAAAGCTTAAGAACCAAAGTAATTTTTTAAAAAAAAAAAAACTTTGGATACATCACTCATTTTGGCCTCCTTTTTTATTTAGAGCCTCATTCTATCTTTGTTGCATTCACCTAAAAAATCATAAGCAATTGATCTTCAATTTGGAATCAAATAACTAAAAATAAAATTTTAAGAACTGAAGTGAAAAAATAAAAATATACAATAAGTTAATAGTAATATGTGAGTGTGTGAATAGTGTAATACATTGTATGGTCTACAGTAAAAAGACCACATGCTTTTGAATTAACAATAACTAAAATTAAAACTGAAAAAATCAAGAGATATATGCATCAAGATATTTAATCTTTCAAGATGAAATATTTACTCAATTTTGTTTGTTGAATTTTCTAATTAAAATTAATTATTTTTTAATCAAAAGATAATACAAATATACATATATATTAAACTAATTGAATAAAAAAAACCATGCAAAGTTGCACCTATTAGAAATATTATTTAAAAATTAAAAAAAGCTTTAATTTAAGAAAAAAAGTTCATCCATACAAAAGATAAAAGAAAATTATAAATGAATCAAAATAATCTTTTCACAAATTAAATGCACACAATATCATTAAAAAAATCTCTATCCAAAAAATAATTAAATAAAAAATAACAAAGAAGAGATATTAATTGACACACAAATTTAAAAGTTATTTTTAAAAATTACATATTGAAAAAATATCAATTAAAAATATAAAATAATATTAGAAACAAAAATGTCTGGATGTTGTGGTTTAACATGTCAAACATATGATCCAGGGTATAAATTTAATCAAATTCAATAATTTTTCTCTTAAATTTATATATTTAAAGAAAAATATCAATACTCACAAACCCATAACATAGTCTATTTGAGATATTGCAATAAAGAGCCTCGATGTGTAAGTAGGCTTTTAGGCTCATGCCAACATCTACCCCTATTTTTTAAGGAAAAAAATAAGTTAGCAATACATGGTCTGCTATGATAAACAATTTATCATTTACAAGTTCAAATTTTAACCACTTTGATTCACTATAATAGTGGCTAGAAAATCATACCAATATTTTTTTTGTTTTTGTGTGTGGTTATAAATAGTATGAATGATGATTTTTGAGTTAGTTTTAGCTTCATCTTAAAAATCATTATCAAGCTCTTCTCATTACCGAGAAAAACCATTTTAGTGGTTATAAATAGTATGAATAGTGATTTTTTTTTATTATTAGAATTTAATGACCTATTTTTCTCTCATCTCTATAACCAAGGATTGGAAATAATACAAATGAATTTTTATATTAAAAATAAATTTTAAAAATTTAAAGGGATCTAAATTTTATAAATTACATTATTTTTAAATATTAAGGACCTAAATGTATTTTTTTGTGAAATATCTAACACACCTTCTATATTTAACACTTTTTTCTTATTTTAATTCATCTTCTTTCAATTTCTTCGTTGTCTTCAAAAAAAAAACAAGAAGACTTAAATTAGTATCAGATAAAAAAAAACCTTGAAAACTAAAATGAATTATTAAAAAATTAACAGTAAATCCAGAGTGTTTTTGTGAGTGAGTGTATAAAGAGCTTGTCATCCACACCTTTTAATGGATTGTATAATGCAATGTTATTCTTGTCCCCATTAAATGTGAAGAGAGAGATCAAAAGAAATAGCGGCAGCAATTATTCATCTCTAATAAACCATATTTTATATCTGCAGAACTGCACGCAAAGCATTTCTGTATCAAAGAAAATTATGGTTTGGTGAGCTGTGTATCTCTGTGTCCACTGGGTACCTTTATTTATTTCCTTGAGAACTTCTATCACATGGCATCATAAATCTCACTTCCGTCTGTACCTCTCCCCCTCTCTCACACTAAAATTTGGTATTTTCATAGGAGGGATGTGGGATCATTTTGAGAAATCATGAGCTTCCAAAGTGTTCAACTCCATTTATGGTGGAGAATTCTTGCCCTTGGAATTTTACTTCTTGCAGTTCAGTCTTTTGGGCTCAACACAGATGGTGTTCTCTTGCTTTCTTTCAAGTTCTCTATCCTTGATGACCCTCTCACTGTGCTTCAAAGCTGGAACCACCGTGACCAGACTCCATGTTCATGGAACGGAGTTGCCTGTGGATCTCCTGGAAAAGACAATACTTACTCTCGTGTCACAGGCTTATCTCTTCCAAATTGTCAGCTTCTTGGAACAATTCCAGCCAATCTAGGCTTGATTCAACACCTCCAAAATCTTGATCTATCCAACAATTCTCTTAACGGATCCTTGCCTGTTTCACTTCTCAATGCAACCCAACTTCGGTTTCTTGATTTGTCTAGTAATATGATCTCTGGTCAGTTGCCAGAGACCATAGGACGGTTACAGAATCTTGAACTTCTTAACCTCTCTGACAATGTCTTAGCGGGAACTTTACCTGCCAACCTCACTGCTCTCCATAATCTAACTGTTGTTTATTTAAAGAAGAATAATTTCTCTGGTGATCTTCCTAGCAGATTTCAAACCGTTCAGGTTTTAGATCTCTCTTCAAATCTTCTCAATGGATCTCTACCTCAAGATTTTGGTGGTAACAATCTTCACTACTTAAACATCTCTTACAACAAGCTCTCTGGTCCAATTCCACAAGAATTCGCCAACGAAATCCCATCTAACACTACTATTGATCTATCATTCAACAATCTGACCGGAGAAATTCCGGAATCTAGTCTTTTCTTGAATCAAGAAAGGAGTGCTTTCGCCGGAAATCCTCATCTTTGCGGCCAGCCAACAAGAAATCAATGTCCAATTCCTTCTTCAGTATCTCCACTTCCGAATATATCTGCACCTACGTCGCCTCCTGCAATTGCTGCAGTTCCAAAAATTATAGGCTCAAGTCCTGCAACTACTCGTCCAGGTGAAACAGCAACAGGGTCTGGACAAGACGAAGGTGGGCTTAGGCCAGGAACCATTGTAGGCATCATAATAGGTGACATTGCAGGAGTTGCAGTTCTTGGTTTGGTTTTCTTTTATGTATACCACTGTTTAAAGAAAAGAAGGCATGTTGAAACAAATATCAAGAACGAAGCCAACATCGCGAAGGATAGCTGGTCAACTTCATCTTCAGAGTCAAGAGGGTTCACAAGATGGGCATGTCTGCAAAAGAGAGGAGAAAATGAAGAGGATTCTGGTTCCACAAGCACTGACAATGAAGCAGACCCTCTTGATCACAGTCAAAGGCATGCAGACCATCATGATCAAAACAAAGGGACATTGGTGACTGTAGATGGTGAAAAGGAACTTGAACTTGAAACTCTACTTAGAGCATCAGCTTACATATTAGGTGCTACTGGTTCTAGTATAACGTACAAGGCAGTTCTTGAAGATGGGACTTCATTTGCAGTTCGAAGAATTGGTGAAAACCATGTAGCAAGGTTCAGAGATTTCGAGACCCAAGTCCGTGTCATAGCCAAGTTGGTGCATCCAAATCTTGTTAGAATTCGTGGGTTCTACTGGGGCGTTGATGAGAAGCTCATTATCTATGATTTTGTCCCTAATGGCAGCCTCGCCAATGCTCGTTACAGTAAGTCGTCTGTGAACTCCCTATCCAAGTTCTTGAGGGTCCAAGTAAATCTAAACCTCTCTTTAATTATATCGCCAGCAAAACCTCACCATTTAAATTAATCAGAAGTTCATCAACTTTATCTCAACTAGTATTTGAGGCGATAGTGTTTTTCTTTCTATGACACTCCTATTTGCTCATTCATTGCACGAGTGCGCACATTAGCAGATTGAAATGAAGTTTGCTAAGGTGAGCAGCGGACCAAAAGGTTTGACGGTGGAGTAGGTGTCGCACCTCCTCTGTTTTCAATGCGGTTTTTTTTTTTAAGTTAACTTTGTATTTTAATTTGAAAATATATTAAAATAATATTTTTTTATTTTTTAAATTTTATTTTTAATATTAATATATCAAAAAAATAAAAAAATAATTTTAAACAGAAATCAATTTCAAATTTTTAACAAATATTCTCGATAGTGATATGCATTATGTGAAAGCGAAACGTTAAATTTTTCCTAGCTGGTTGTTTCACACCCTTTTGCCAAGTGCCAGCTTGTCTGTGTCTAAGATGCTCCCATATTCTTTTCTTTTTTCTTTTGTTTTTTGGTGTCTTTTGATGTTTTAGGGAAAGCGGGCTCATCGCCTTGTCATCTGCCATGGGAGGCCAGACTGAGGATTGCTAAAGGAGTGGCCCGTGGGCTGTCTTTTCTCCATGATAAGAAGCTTGTGCATGGAAATTTGAAGCCGAGTAATATACTCTTGGGTTCCGATATGGAGCCTAGAATTGGAGATTTTGGGCTGGAAAAGCTTATGACTGGCGACACAAGTTATAAGGGTGGAGCATCGGCTCGAAATTTTGGAAGCAACAGGTCTATTGCTTCACGAGATAGCATTCAAGACTTTGGACTGGGTCCTAGCCCTAGCCCAAGTCCAAGCTCGATTGGAGGTTTATCGCCTTATCATGCTCCGGAGTCTCTTCGGAGTATCAAGCCCAATCCGAAGTGGGATGTGTACGCCTTTGGGGTTATCTTGCTTGAGCTGCTAACGGGAAAGGTTGTGGTTGTTGATGAGTTGGGCCAAGGAAGTAATGGGCTTGTAGTGGAAGACAAGACCCGGGCTATGAGGATGGCTGATGTGGCGATTCGAGCTGACGTGGAGGGTAAGGAGGATGCTTTGCTGGCTTGCTTCAAGCTAGGGTATAGTTGTGCCCTCCACGCTCCGCAGAAGAGGCCAACAATGAAAGAAGCCTTACAGGTCATTGAGAGATTTCCATCTTCTGCTGCGCCATATCCTTAAATAAAACTGGAGCACATTGTAAAGAGTTTTATTAACAATCGTCAATACAATACTAATGTTGCTAGTATAAATATCATGAATGAGGTTGTTGCTAATAAGTGTATTTGAGAATTCTAGCGATAACTTTTGAAAATATTTTTATTTAAAAAATATATTAAAATAATAATTTTTTATTTTAAAAAAACTATTTTTAACATTAATTTATTAAAACAATCTAAAAACATATGAAAATATTAAATTTATACCAAAAAAATTGACATTTCATGAAATCCACCGTATTCTTAATCAATATCCAGGCTATATTTATTTTTTAAAAAATTATTTTTTAAATTTTTCTTTATTTATTTGTAATAAAAAAAGTTAGTCAACAAAAAATGTTTTATAATCAAAGAAAAATTTGATTTGATTTTTATAAAAGTGTTTTTCTTTTATTTTTTATAGAAAACACTTTTTTGGAAGTTATGAAAAATTTTAAAATGTTATATTATTTGCTAATTATATCAAATTTTATCTTTAAATTTTTTATTATTATATATATTTTGTTTTGAATTTTTTTTTTCAATTTCATCCCTTATAATTTAATTTTTATATTAACTTTAATCCTTATTTTTATAATTGTTATTTACTTTTTTCTTATCAATTTTTTATTTGAAAATTTTTATCTATCAAATTTGATCCTCATTCTTTTAATTTTTATGTATTTTATTTGAAATAATTTATGAAATATTAATTATTATTATTATAATTTCTTTATCTTTTAATTTTTTTATTTTTTAGATTTGGTCTTATTATTTTGATTATTATTTATTTTATTTGAGATAATTATAATTTTTTTCAATTTTATTCTCATTCAATTTTTTAATTTGTAAGATTTGTTTCTTATTATTTTGATAAACTTGAAAAAAATAAAATATTAATAAGTTATTTTTCAACTTATTTTTCATGACATAACCAAATACTAAAAAATATTTTTTAATTTATTTTGTATTACACCACTAAATATCAAAAAATAATTTAATTTTTTAAAATTTATTTTTAAAAAATAAAATTTAATAAATAAATATCCTATTATTATTGATGATGTAGATGGTGGTGTTCCTATGGGCAGTAGCCGCAGCCGCTGGGGGCGGCGGCATTATTGTTTGCTGCACTAATGTTGTAGAAAAGGAAATGGATGGTTGGTGATTAACTTTTTCGGTGCAAATGGAGTCAGATCAAAGAGAAAGAAGATGAAGACAAAATAGCAATTTTGCTTAATAAGGGCAAATAGATTATCGGCTGAATAACGACAATCAAAACAAAAAGGCTCTGGCATATTTTCCTAGCAAACAAAGATCAACAAGGCATAACAACAACAATGACGATTTCAAGAGAGTTGAAAACCAGATCAAAACAAACAGAGAAACATTTTCTTGAGAAAACACTCAGAGGAAACAGTTGTGGCCATTCAAAGATGAACACAACCACCACCAGCAACAGCAAAAAAGCAAGAGATAAGCATTCTAGGGCTTGGCCTAGCAGTGGAAGGGGCTTGTCTTCTTCCACTGCACCTGGGTTCGAGCCCTGGCGTGCACGCCTGTCACCCCCGCGGTGCCTTACATGCCTACTAGGTTTGCAAGGTATTCAGTGGGTCGTGGGGATTAGTCGTGGTGCGCGTAAACTGGCCCGAACACCCCACATAAATCAAAAAAAAAAAAAGCAAGAGATTAACAGAGCAGGAGGTGACTGCATCAAGGAATAATTATCATAAATAAAAAGCAAACACATTATCAATGACATAATTAAAAAAGTAGGGAGCATGCTAAATAAATTGAGTTCATACTAAATGATTTCTAAATCATAAGCCTTATATGGATATGTTTTGTGAGAAATAAAGGATTATGTAATCCAAGTTCCATTACATTTCCATGTTATGAAATTCTCAAAGATTGTAATGCATTAAATGATTATAATTCTAAAATTTATTTATAATCAAGTCATATTTAATCAATTATTTCAATTTAATTTATGTTTAATGATTCTTAAAGCATTAGATAATTATCATTAAGTTTCTAATAAATTAATTTATATATAAATCATCATCCAAAATTAAAAAGGATCAAATAAATTAAACAATTTAATTATTATCAATTTCATAATTAATTGATTTATATTTGAAGATTAAATTAACTTTTTAGCAACCTATCATAATCTCTAAATATTAGAAAAGTTATATATAGTTTGATTTAACATTTAAGTGATTAGTTTCTCAATGTAATTATTATACTTCTATTAAAAATATTTTAATTTAAACATTATAGCATGAAATGTGTTTGTTATTGTCAAATAATGATTGTCCTCGATACTATAATTATTGATACTTTGAATAACATTTAAAAAAAAATTTAAACCTTATTTCAATTTACACAAAAATTTTATAATTAATATTATTTGAGAACATTTGAAATATTTTCTCTAATTCATTTAAGGTGATGAATTATTTGTTGATCACTCAAATACTTTCATATAATTCATGTCAAACCCAACATATTTTTATTTATTACCTTTTATTAAAATAACATGTAGTCAAAATCAAAACATAACATTCTATATATAAAATAACTTAGTGATCTTAACTCTAATAATTATTTACATGATTATCACATAAGTTTTTTATCGATATAAATGATATTTATATATAGAATTTTCATGCGGGTTAGTTCAGTGTAAATATCTTTTGATAAGCACCTATATATTATTTTAGTTATCTCTCATGCCTCAACTTCTAAAAATAATTACTTCATTTCATATATAATAATAATAATAATATGCATTAGTGTTAGTAGTTTAAATTAATATCTAGTCTTCATAGAGCATTGATCAAGAATATTTAGAAACAATGATTTAATGCAATAAAAATTTTATAATTATAACCACTTTATAATTTTATTTATGAAACTTTTTTTTTCTAATGATATTATCTTTATTCTAAATACATTAATCAAACTTAGATTTATCAATCAAATATAAATAAATATTAAAGATAAAAAAAACTTTTTATAATGTGATTTTGATTATGATATCAAATGATCCATTAAGAGTGTCTATTGGGTTTATTTTAAAACCTAAAATGATGTGAATTCAAGAGAAATTCAATGGGATAATTCAAGAGTTTTGGTTAAAAATATTCATAAACATCATTTCCTTAAAAGTTATGGATTTCATTCACTACAATGAGTCCTTAATGCTTTTAGAAATTTATGTGACAATATTTGACGTATTTATTTTACAAGAATTTCATATCAAATAAGAAAAATTAGTTGATCAAAAATTAATTCTTATTTTATAATGCATCAGGTATTTTTTCATATCATTTGCGGCAAATAGCAAAAAATAATCTTAAACTGTTGTTTTATTTATTTTTGTTATTTTAAACCTCATTTTAATTAGTTTATATTTTATTTAAAATGAGTGCATTTTTAACTCATTAGTTTTAAGGTTTACATATAAATACTCTTACATAAAAAATTTTATTCAGTTGATGAATTTTATCTAAAAATTACAGCATATTATGTGCTAATTTCTCTTTATATTGTTGAGTAATTCTCATACTAAATTCTTGATTGAACTTGTAAATTCTTTAAATAATTGATTAATTTCATTTTGATTTATATTTCTTGTTCTTATCTTATTTAGACATAGAGTCAGTTGTATATAACTTTGGTTCTCCAAAACAAGTTTCTTGTTGGGTCAAGTTTTAAATTTTCTTCAAACTTTAAATAAGTAATCTAAGTGATAATTTCAAATCATTTTATTAATAATAAATATATTTTACACTAAAAAATTGAGTGTTACTATAATCAATCGATCGATTACATGGTATATATACTAAAAATAAATGAACAAGTTTAAATATTTATTTAATTAAAATGATTGATGGTTAAATGTTAAATAATTTTACACAAAATTTTAAAGATTTATAATTAATATATTTAATTATTTTAACAAATTTAAAACATATATAATAAAGATGAGTTTCAATTAGAGCATAGAAGGGTGCTTTTATACATAACTACTTTTTTAAGTTTCATTCTTGTAATATTCAAATTGTAATTTTAAAGTTCTAGTTGATTATTTTGAATTATTGATAAATCAATATATTTGAATAATCATTACTAGCCATAGAAACATCGCCGACGCCTTGAGCCATTTCTCTCTAATGGTAATTAAGTCAGTATTTTAAAAGGATATAATAATTTAAATTATAGACAAAAAATTTCTCTTATAAAAAATATTTTTTTATTTTGATGAAAACTGATTTTTTTATTAACAATATGGTTATTTGAATAAAAATTTAAAGCAATTAAGATAAATATTTGTTTAAACTTAAATAACTTAAATTAGATAGGAAAAAATGTACTTATTTAGAAGAAGGAAAAAACTCCATTTATTTATTTATTAATTTATTTTCCTATTTTGGTGGGGACACGTTTTTTCCATTAGAAACTTGGTTATTAAATAATAACATATCATTAGCGGTGAAGCAATTCTAAACAAGAAACAAAAATTAATACTTCAATTATTTTTATATAACTGTATAAGAAATAAAATAAGAATAATTAATTGAAATACATTATAAATAAAAATTAAAAAATAATAAAATATATATTTTTATTATTTATGTATAATATTTTTTAAACTTATACATATTAGTTTCATATATAATCAAAGTTAAGAGGATGTTTGGTATATCAAAAAATTTCAAAACAAAATACTTTTTTTTTGTTTTAACAAAAAAATTTTAAACCTCTAATTTTTAGTTAAGAGCATGTTTAGCCAACACAATATTCTGATTTTTCAGCATTGTTTTTTTTTTTTTAGTGTTTGTCAAACATAGAAGTTGTTTTTTAATTTAATTTTATGTATCTAATGGATTATTTGCAATAATTTTTATGTTTCTTGTATTTTTCTCCTTTTTATTTAATATTTGAGATTGTGAATATATGTAAAGTATTTTTTCAATATTAAATAAATAAGTTTTTTAAACAATAAACAAATGTACAAAAATAAAAAAAAATATTTTTTAGAAATGTATTTAAATTCTTTAATTGTGTAAAAATAAAAATTTCATTAAAAAATATAATAAAAATACATTTAACATATTTGTTTTAAAAAAATAGTTTCAATAAACTTATTATTACAAAAAAAATCGTGTAAACCAAGTTTGAGAAATTAAATAGTTTCTTATAAAAAAATTTGTATATTATAGGTGGATTTTAGACTTAGATATTAATATTTAAATCTTATAGTATTGATATTCAATCAAGAGTTAAATTATTAAATATAACAATGAGATAAGTTATGAATACGTAAAAAAAAAAACGAAGAGGAGGAAGAAGGTTTGATTACGAAAAAGTGGATCAAGAAAATCCCATAAATATTTGGGCTCATTTGAAGCTTCAGGCCCATATGCATCAAAAAGAAACAATCCCGGGGCGGACATCAACGGTTAGTTCCTGGCAGAGGCTTTCAGTATTTTGAATTCCAAAGAGGGTCCTATCGGCTCTCTCTTTTTAAACTCTCTTCCCTTCTCTCTCCAACAAGACACACTCACAAACCTCACTCACTCAAAGCGTCAAAAATTGTGTGTGTGTGTGAGAGAGAGAGATGTCGAGCAACATCGGCATGATGGGTTCGGCTTATTTCGTAGGCAGATCCGAGATCCTCTGTTGGATTAACTCCACTCTTCAACTCAATCTCTCCAAAGTCGAAGAGGTAATTAAATCCTTACACGTTGATTCTATTGTTTCTCTCTCTAATTCTTCCCTGATTTGCTTTGTTTTCTTCTTGTTCTTGTTCTTCTTCTTTTGTAGGCATGCTCTGGTGCGGTGCACTGTCAGTTAATGGATTCGGTTCATCCAGGAATGGTGCCGATGCACAAAGTCAATTTCGACGCCAAAAACGAGTACGAAATGATTCAAAACTATAAGGTCCTTCAAGATGTGTTTAACAAGATGAAGATCACTAAGGTTTGTATCATATATGTATATATTCCAGATCTTGAATGTTTCCTTCGTTTAATTTATTTTATTCTTTTTCAGCATATAGAGGTGAGTAAGCTGGTGAAAGGCAGGCCGCTTGATAACTTGGAGTTTATGCAGTGGATGAAGCGATATTGTGATTCTGTCAACGGAGGACTTGTCAAGTAAATTTATTTTTTTTTCCATTTAATGAGTTTTTATTGTTCTTTGGATGTGGTGTTAGGGTTTATCGAGCCATTGAATTTACTGAGTTGAGTTCAAGTATTTCACCGAGCTCTGCTATGTTTGGTGTAGAAATTGTTTTAAAAGATGTTTTTTAAAAAATAAATAAATAAATTTGGAGTAAAATCTCTTTAAAATGGGCAATCCCCTTGCTTTTGGCATGATGAGACTTCGAACGGTTTAAATAAACTTATGCTCTCTCACAGTATGTTGACATAAACTATTTGCAACTGATAGAAGGCCTCTATAGCCACCTGTACAACCATCGTAGACAGAGTGTGTCCTATTTTTAAATGCCGGGGTGATTTACTTGTATCTGCTTCTGTGGTTAGTTACAATCCACTGGAAAGGAGAGAAGCTTGCAAGGGAGGGAAAGAAGCAAGCAAGAAATGTCCACAGTCTCAAGCTTCAAGCAAGGGATCCACGGCTGCTCACAAAGTTCAGTCCTCCCACAATGCTCGAAGGAATGATTTGTCCTCTTCAAATCAATCTGCGAAGGCTTCTAAACCTTCTTGTCCATTGCCTGCATATGATGCACAGGTACATATTACTTGAAGGAATGGAACTCTGATAACATTTAGAATCTAATAATACAGATTGATATGCAGATCACCGAGTTGAAGTTGTCAGTGGATAGCCTTGAGAAGGAGAGGGACTTTTACTTTGCAAAGCTGAGAGATATTGAGATTTTGTGTCAGAGCCCTGGGATTGAAAACCTACCAGTACTGTTTCTGTTCTAAAAATACCCATGGAGGCATTTCTATCAGATTGTTTAGCTCAGTAACTAACTATTCTCCCAAAGTTCTAAATCTTCATGTCATGTTTTTTCCACAGGTTGTCGCAGCGATGAAGAGAATCCTTTATTCTACTGACGACGATGCATCAGTATTGGCAGAAGCTCAAGCCATGGTGTCACTTCACCAGAAGGAAGCAGAGTACTTGAGTCCCATTGCTGAGGTATCAACGGAGGAAAAGGAGAATTCAGATCCTCAAAAGAGAAAGAACATTGTCAATCTTGGTGTTGATGCTGTAGGCATCTCAACATTGTCACCGAGGCAAAGGCTTTCTGATGCTACAGATGTCCGTTATAGTGGGTCACCCCTCATGACGTACTGATTTTTGACTCTGTATTCTTAAAATTCATCTTCTGCCATAATGTTTCCATCTTCAATTTATGTAGCTACAGTCCTAAATCTACTGCATTTTCAGCCCTTTTAGCTTACCTACAGTCCTGATGACATGTAGATGTTACATGTATAGCTCAGGAAGTAATAGCAAGACAATCGATTCAACAGCTCATACTTGATTTGAGAGTACGAGTTTTGCTTGTGCTGTGACTTGAAAGAAATAGCTATCATATTTTCCTTTCCCCTTTCTGTCTTGTGTTCTTTTCCAACATTTGGTTTGCCTTTTGTTCTCTTTGTTACTTGCTCGCAATTTCTGATTGGTCCAAGCAAATGCTAGACACGGACAAACAAAAATTAGCAATGGATTTTTACCTTAAAATTGACAAATCAAGTCTCCATCATCTTCTCGAACCTTTACAATGCAGAATTCCAGTCTCTATCCTATGAAATAAACAATAACATTCGTGCAAGTTCCTCGATCAAGAAACAGCTGCTTAGAAATGGAAAAACATTAGTGTCTTAGCCCTTAGTAGACTTTCTTGAATACGAGACGCCTGCAGGAGAACGAACACCCAACATGTATGTAACATTCTGCATTGAGATATAGCATGCTGGCATTAGTGTGCAAATCAACCTGAACAAGAATTTGAGCTGCGCACAGCCCATCCAACATGACCAAAAGGCACATTTTACAGCGCCTTGTATTAATTATTTTTAAAAATATTTTTTAATTTAAAAATACATCAAAATAATATAATACTATAAGAAATCATATCGTAGATGAGATAGAAGCACGATTGTGGTCTAGCTATTCTTGTGCGTAGGACGAATTTATATACGTTTTCCTACTCAACTTGGAAACTGAATTGCCATTCCATCCCACTAAGCCCACAGCTTCAAATCAATGTCAAATGTCAGATATGAGAGAATATAGATAGCCACTACCGAAAGCAAAACAAAGCAAGATCCCTTTATTCTTCTATTTCCTTTAAAGAATCCTATTCTCTTCCACTTTTTACCGAGATTGTGTCCCTTGTTACATATATAATTTGCAGGCAACTCTCATTTGCATCACTTCCTTTTCCTCCAAGTTGTAATTCAAGGTAAAGCAAATCCACCTCTTCATTTCCTTTTCCAGTCTGAACTTTTTGTTCTATTTTCATTTGTGCAAGTTGGTCTTCGCCCAAATTGTTTTGAACTAGGTGAAGCAATGGGAATGGCAATATCTAGACTCGTGAAGCTACTCTTTGCAAGGAAAGAAATGAGGATCCTGATGGTGGGTCTAGATGCTGCAGGGAAAACAACTATCCTCTACAAGCTGAAGCTTGGAGAGATTGTTACTACCATACCTACAATAGGTAATCGATAATCCACTAATACGACAAGTTATTCTATTCCATCATTTCTAGCAATCAGACTAACATTAGGCTAACAGAATTTCAATTCCTGCTTTTTTAATTGAATTTGATTTTCGATTTAATGGATTTAATCTACAACCAAACATCTTTGTTGCAAAATATTGTTCTTCATCATTTCAATGGATGACGAAGAACATAAGCAGAGAATAAAATTTTTAACAGGAAATCAAATTTGTTGTTTTATTGACTGGTTTTTGATGACCAGGGTTCAACGTGGAGACTGTTGAATACAAAAACGTTAGTTTCACTGTCTGGGATGTTGGAGGACAGGATAAGGTACAAAATTCTTGCGTAGATATATGCAATTGCAGGTACTTAGGAAAGAACTTGCCAACCATATCTGCACATGTGCATGTGATCCAATATTTTTTTTTTCTTCTCTTCTTCTTCTTCAATTGGAAGAGTTTATTATCCAGAGGTATACATCTACTTACATTGAAAACATCTTCTTCCCTTTTTCTCTCCTTTTTCCAAACCCTTGATCATGTAGATTCGACCATTATGGAGACACTACTTCCAGAACACCCAGGGCCTTATATTTGTGGTGGATAGCAATGACAAGGAAAGGATTACAGAAGCCAGAGATGAGCTTCATCGAATGCTGAGCGAGGTGCGTTGTATCGTCCAAAACAATTTGAAGCAATAGCTTTTCAGTTTGATTTCTAGATATTTAAGAAAATCCTGTACAAGAAGTCATTGCGGCAAGAAACTCAGAATAAACTGCACATCAATTTCATGTTATTATTGCAGGATGAACTGCGTGAAGCGACACTGCTTATTTTTGCCAATAAGCAAGACCTTCCAAATGCTATGAGTGTCTCAGAAATCACTGATAAGCTTGGTTTGCACTCTTTGCGCCAGCGTCGTTGGTAAATACTTTACATTAATCTAATCCATTCATCTGAACCCTGAGTGTTGCAACAAAGCTTCAAGTCATGTCATGTTTTACAGCCTTGAGTTTAAGGTCCAAACCCTGACTAATGAATCATAATATATCAATCAGTTGCTGGTATGATCACGAGAAACTACATTCAGTGAAACTGATCTAGGAACCAGAAACATATGGTACCTAGCTTATCAGATTAAGCCATCAATTTCTTTTGACTTGCGGCATTTGGGAATTGGCTTTTTAGGTACATTCAGGCTGCTTGCGCCTCCTCAGGCCAAGGACTGTACGAAGGTCTTGATTGGCTGTCAAGCAATATCTCTAGCAAGGCAAGTTCATCAAAGCTCCATTAATCCATTCACTAGCTAACCTGTGACCTCATTATTTTCACAGAAACAAGTCTCCAATAGTGTTCATATTTCCTTGCAGGCATGATCAAATAAGCATGGAAGTTGCTTTCCATGTCGTAGCCGGTCGCTATTGCTATCCACAAAGCTAGCTAGCTAAGTGAAGGAGTTTATTCTTCACAAAAGATGCATGTAATCAAAATTTCACGTGGTGATGTGATTCTAAACAACTAGTACTACAGCTTTTGGTATAACTTGTGTTACAGAATACTGAGTGCTGGTGTTTTAGCTTATGTGATCGGACGTCATCGGTCCGATCTCTTACAGGAGCTGTCCGGGATAACTAACTTGTAAAAAGCACATGTTTATCATAAAAGGTCACCTTAATCTCTGTTTTGAGAATTTTCTCGCACATATAAAAATTCGCTGATGGTATACAAAACAATAAATTATGTTTGCCTGCTCTTTCGGATGAGAACCATTAGCTATTACATGAAATTGTTCACCAAACAACTAGAAACATATATCAACCTGCTTGAATATTCATATGAGCAGTTAAATCGACCCAGCATCTTTTTCTTGTATTTATAGCTTACAATATGCCTAGTCACTTTGCCCTTTTTCTTGAAAGTTAGTAGTAGAGTTTAGATCTTTGCAAAGTTAGTATACCTCTTTATATTGTACATGAACGTTCCCATTATTTAAAAATATTGAATTTATCTTTTCTCAAGTATCATAGTTTTAAAAATTACTCTAAATTATCAATAGCTAGATCCCCTTTATATTTTGAACTTGAGCTTGTCGGCTAACTTGAATGGCCCATATTTTTCCAAATCCAACATCTTTTAGATTGTATTTGATTAATATCTTAAAACAAAAAGATTTGATTTGATTAGAAAAACGGAGATAGAAAAATAAGATAAATCTTTTATAATAATTTTATAGTAAATCTTTTTATTTTTAAAACAAGAGGTATAAGGGAACATGTTCCTTTGATTTTCATGGTCTCAACTCTCTTTTGTCTTAAAAAAAAAATCAATTACTACTTTATTCACATAAGATAAATCTATTTTTTTTTGTAACTTAGATGTAAACAAATAAATGATAAAATTCACAAGCAGGCTTGTAATGTAAAACTATATATATAGTGCATGTGACTATATATGTATTTGGTGGAAGGTGATTCAAACCTCAGTGAAAACGATATAAAGAGAAAGTGAGATATTTTAATATACATGTTTTGAATGCTCCTAAATGAAAGCTTCGATATATATATTTATGAAAAAGATTTTACAATCATGGTTGACTAGATATATAAACATCTGATATAAAAGTATAATATGCAAACTAAAGTAGATAAATTATGAACACTCTACACAACTCATAATAAAAGTAAAATAAAGAAATGACAAGATTATTTTGATATGCATTAATTATAAAAATAGTGGTAGATAAAAGATTTTATTATATCATTAGATTCTATTATATCATTAAGGATATAGAGATTCATGATCATCAAAACAGATACTACCACCAACTTGAGTTGTTGTCATCAACATTATTTTTTGATGATAAATTCTTTCAATCATAAAGATTAAAAAGATGATTAACATGATTTTTGTATTCTACATGAAATAATATGTTGTGAAAATGATGATAAATACTAAGAATAAATAAATATTAATCTGGATTGTAGATCTAGCTGGTTTAGTAGAGTCATGTGATAAATTAAATGATATCATTGATTATATATTAATTAGGGTGTCTAAACATAATTGTTATTATGACATCCATAAATCAAATTTATTGGAGTTTTATGGTAACTAATCTCTCTTTTAGCATTACTTGGAATTAAAGTCAGTAAAGATGGAAGAAAATGAAAATATAGTTTATAGTCTTATGATTGTCTGTTTGAGAGGTCATTTGCTTCTAGTTCTCAATGATGTCAAGATTTTCAAACCATTAAAATGAGCTATCTAGAATTAAAAGATAAAATCTAAAACATTTTGCTTAGAAAATATACATCTAAACTTATACAGATAAGCTAAGTAAATCCAAAATAACAATTATGGTTTAGTAAAAAAAATGATTTTACAAAGTAAATAGAGTGAGGATAGAATAAGTAAAATGTATGATGGAAGACCAAAAATATGACTAGCAAGAACTTATTTACGAGGGAGAATAGAATGGACTTGGCGAAAAGTGACGAAAAAGATGACTAATTAAATACTTGTCAAGAATGCGAATGTTCTCATTAGAAAAGAGAATGAACTAGGCTATCTCAAAATAGAAGACGGGAAAAATGATAGATTGTATGTTAGGCTCTATGAGAGTTCTGGATAATAGGCTAGAAAAGAAGTTATTTGCTCATTTAATATGATTGACATCAAACTAGTACTTTGTCAAGCCACTATTTACACCAAAGCAATTATAGTTAATGAATGATCTTTTTTTTGGTTTTTAATTTTTTTTAAAAAAATAGACATTTGCATTCCAATGACATCGTACTAAATGGATCAAAATTTTCAATCCCTCATTTGACTGCTAGTATTTCTTGTAGCTATAAATTCCATAATGACCATTTTTTTCTATTTGAATTGTATTGTAAAAATGATAGCCTCATTTGTTTTTGTTTTTATTCCCACCTTTATTTCATGTTGATTAAGAAGTCCTTGTCTGCACACTAAAAACACATTTTAATGGATTCATGTTGAGATTATATACTTTTATATATTTAAAAGAAAAGTATAGCTCATCCAAATGATTGACTTTAGACCTTGACTTAACTATAATGTCATCATTTATAGAGACCATTATGTTATAATTGATTATATAATGAAAGATCAAATGAATGACATTTAGTTATATATCACCAATATTTTATTTATTTGTCAAATAGAATCATTAACTACTCATATATTTCTAGTATGTTAGGACATCTAAAAGTAATATTTGACACATCATTTTTTATAATAAATATTTGATTACTTCCTAAATATTTTCCATGAACTCAAGGATTCATTTCTAATTGTTATATCAATCAATATATTATCCATTAGGCATTGGATACTCATCTTGTGGATATATAAGATTAAAGTTTTTGAAATGAATGTCTACACTTGTTATTTTTTTAATATAGACATAATGTTAGATATTTACTCAGCATATCTTGTTGATTTAATAAATCTAACTTTTAATAGCTATTCAATTTTTCCTTTCACATGATCAATTATATCTTAATCCATTCTTTATAAGACTATCTGTATGTCTCAAACTCAAGATTGGTTGGTAATGGATACTCAATTAGACTTTTATCTAAACTAGGCATTTCATCGTAATTCCAAGCAAATCAATCTTTATTATGAAGCAATAATATTAGTTTTATTTTATAATCTTTTAATAAATTTACATTTCTAAAAGTTGGTTTAAATATCAGCTTATTTATCATTCATTTTAAGTGGTGTTAGATGAAGACTTATCATATTATTTATAATAAATTAATAATCTTGATGTAATTCTATTGAATAAATTATGTTATTGTGCCTAGTATATTTTTAGGCTTTATCAAAATCCTTAAAACATACAAGTTTTTATAACTCATTTGCTTTCATATTTCAAATCTCTATCTAATAAATCTTTTAGTTGCAAATTATTTGGCTTAACAAAGTATAATGTTAGTCACTCTATTTACATTGTCTTATTACTAATTAAGAAATCAATTAGGCAATTTATATTATATATTTTCATGACTTAAACTAGGTCTACAACATTGTTATAAAGTCATGCATCTACTTATCTTCAAGCTCATCATAAATGAGATATCATGTTATTTAACTACCTCAATTAACCCATCTACTATCTAAGAAAAAAGTTTGATATAAATATAATATCATATAAGTGTTAGAGTGTAACCAATATCACCTAAATAAAGCATTGTAGTTTGTTTTTGCTTCAACAACAAAGAAATTTGCATTAGATGAATTTGTCCCAAGTATTTGATCTATTTGCAACACTCCAATAATATCTCTTATGCCTCTACAAAATCTAATATGATCACTTTAAATGGAATTATGTACACCTTATTATATCTAGTTTTCTTAATTATGGATAAAGATATAATATTGAATTCTACACCATTATTGATTAAAATTATTTATATTGATATACCATCAAAATTAGTTATGATAAAGAAGTTTAAGGTGATGATTCACAACCACTATTAATTTAAAAATATCATTAATGATTATTGGTTAACCATATGTTTTGACTAGTTAATCTCAATATTTTCTATTTTTTCTGTAAAATATTTATAATTACTATTGAGATAAGACAATTGACTATACTTGGCCTCTAATAAGTAAAGAGAAGTAAAAATCATATTGATTGTATAATCACTATTGAAATAAAACAATTGACCAGCCACAAATAAGTAAAGAGAAGTAAAAATCATATTGATTGATACAACATTATCATAATCGCTCATATTTATTTTAAGAAAAAATTTTAATTTATATATTTATATTATTACATTTTATTCATTCAATTGTTGTATTAAGATTATAGATTCATTCATTTTATTTTTTGTAGGGTCTTGAGTTTTATTACAAATGGTGTTGATATCTTATTTTATTGCATCTTCATCCAAAAAGACATGAATGTCAACTATTATGTCAATTTCTTCTTTAAGCTTATTCCCTTATTGATGGATATATTTGTTATAATTATTTAGATTTTATGATAGCAATTTGTATTAGGTATTGGATATTGATAATATTCTTGAGGTTTTTAACTATCATTTTGTTTTTATAATAGGAAATGATTGCTTTTGTATCAGGGTAGCTTTATTCGTTTTTTAATAAGAATGTTTTTTTTATTCTTTATAAACACTTGTAACTATTTTCTTTTTCTATTATAAATCAATATTTTAGTACCTTTTTCTCTAAATTCCCTATAATGTTGAATTAATACATTGAGTAAATTGTGTTTTAAATTTTTTATTGATTTCTAAGCTATTCCTAACACTAGCACTAACCTTAGTTTTATCAATACATGGTTGGTTGCTTTTTATAAATTCCATTACCATCTTAGTGATAGGCTTGTCTATTTTTCTAGAATTATTTTAAAAAATTATCTCATAGGTTATTTTAGATTAAAGTCAACCTTAGAATTCTTTCTACTATTTCAACCAAGATTTTAGATTGTAGTGCTATTATATTTTTAGCAAAAATTAATCGTTGAAAAGTAGCACTAGACTATACAAGATTAAGATCAATCTTATCTCATCTTGGTCAAGGATTACCTTGTGTGTCTCATGTCAACAACCTAAAATGTGTTTGAGATTATTGGTCTTGATCACATGACAAGTATTTTCTATAATAAAAAATTGTTTTCCTAGCAAAGTGTAAGGTTCTATATTATTCTTCCTTATTGATATGTTTAGTCGTTGCATCCCTATGAACTAGGTTTTGAATAATTTTTTTTTTTCATCTTTTTTAGGTCTAGGAAATATTGGTGGTTTGTAGCCAAATTATCACATTCATCACTAAGTTTGAGTGATTTATATTATAGTTAATGATTATGTCTTTTGGTGTTTGCAATTATTTTAGGCTTAAATGGTTTGTCCTATCATTGAGAGTTAAGCTTTGTCTCTCAAGTCTTCTCTTTTAGGAAGAATAGTATGACAGGTAGGACATATATATACCTCGCATGAAAGTATTTTCTATACTTCTAGTGTTTATTCCTTGATCTTGTCATTCTCGGTATATCTTTTTTTAACAGTAACATTCATGATTAATTATGATCTTTCATGGTCAATTAGACTTTATTTAATATAGTTTTTTTTTAATAAGGGATTTTATAAATTAGGATAATTACTATTATTGTCATATTAGAAAAGATGTGACATTTATCTTTATTTTTCTTTGCAAGAGATGAATATAACTATCCTGAAGTGTCTTTTAAATCTTATTAATAAAGACAATATTGTTATTAGTTTCATGTATTAATAAGTCATGCAACTTGTAATATTTCTCCACTTTAATATGTTTAATAATAAGGATAATTTTATTGTTAAGGAGCTTAATTTGATCTCACACATTAGTTGGTTAACAATGTTTTTTAATTTTCTCTGTTCAAAAAATATTCTTGGCCCCCCAGGCATCACACTTTGGTAACCTTTGTTTCATTATCATGTGACTTCCTAGTCTATTTAGGCTTCTTTTTTTTTTTTACATACAACAATCCCAAACAACCCTCCTTTAAATTATATAATCAAAATTAGTTATCCTTAAACTTCTCGTCATGAAATAACTAAAACTATAAATTGAATTCATCGACAACATGGAGAATCAGTGAAAGAAAATTTTAGTTAATAAAGAACCAAAACAATTTTAGCTCCATGAAGAGTTAACATAAGAATCATCATATTAATATGACTAATAAGTTTTACTATTGTTTTATAATGATATACACACATGGATTTACAATTTGCATAAAAACAAATTAATTATGTTAATTGATGATTTTTTATTTGGTTTCTTCTTCCATTTATAAGCTTTTGAAGATATATTATTAAAGGAGGCTTGGTTAAGTTTAAGCTTGTGTTGGTATTAAAATAAAACCCCACATGATGAAAAGTTATTTCATTAAAGATCAACTTTAACCTTCTTTTCCATTCTTGACAGTGAATTGCCTGTTAACCATGCATGGATATTTATTGCTTTATACAAACATTATAATGCCCAGGATTTCTTTTTTGTTTTTGACCTCAAATTGCAAGGACATATTAAATCTAAATTATTTCAATTTTTTAAAATAGGTCCGTAGCCCAGCCCAGCTTACGGCCTGTCTAGGCTGTGAATAAAAAAGGAGAGTAAAAGTAAGAGGGGAAGGGTTATGACTTTTTTGGTAGTTGGTCTTTGATTACCGTCTTCCTGATGTCTTCCTAGGATAATTCTTTTCCACCAACACTAGAAGATCCAACAAGAACCCTAAAAGGATCTATGTAATCGATCAATGTTAGGATTTTTAAGGTTTTATATATTAAAATGGATGGTCAGAGTATTAACTTAAAGCATAACTACAATTGCAAAAGCCATCATGAAGATTGGCCATGGAAGCTCTCTCAGACCCAATCACCCTCTTGATAAATATGATCAAGGTCCTGGTATACTGTAAACCTGCCCCTACCAGACTCACAGACCAGAAAGAAACCCAGGTTTCTTATGCTTTCAGGCTCAAAGATAATCTAAAATTGAACGACTACTTAAGATGTCCAAAACCAAAACAATCATACTCCAGTCTCGTAGACTGACATCTGAGTGATTGATGCATATAAAGTATTTATGATATGCACCTAGCAGTACGATATTGCTCAGGAAACACCTTCAAACGATCAAAGATTTAATTTCAGGTATGCGTATAGGTGAGTCGCTTTATTTCCAATTCGGTGATCTATTGCTGGAATCTGACAGGTTAAATGCTTTGAAACCTGGTTTGGTGAGGTCATTTGTTGGCAGGATTTCAAGTGTATTTCAAGATCCAGTTTCTTGTTGGGTGATCAATGAACTGCTTGAAGTTGACAGGCAATGCTCATAAATAGACTTGTGTTCCCACGAGTAAATGCAACAAGAAGACGATGTCTATACTGTGTACAGGAGCAGGACCTCTTTTTCAGTTTGAGAATTGAGATTCTAAATGTAAATCAATGTGGCTCGAAATTATGTGCTGCGCCACTGAATTCAAACCAAATTACTGTGTTCAGTGGAAACTCATGCATTTTGGCTGTACATTATGGACCTCATACATCTTCTTAATCATGGATGTTTCGTCTATTTCTTAATGAGAGCTGTAATGTTGGTTTGTACATCATTTCCCACCTCTTATCTGCCCATGTGAAACCCCTTTCTGTACCCTTTTTCTTTTCTGTTTTCAGCTCGCAGCTCTGAATTTACATTCTAGCACAGCTGGTGAGTCCTTGAATCCAGTGGGGTCCTGCCTTAAATGCCCCATTCCTTCATCCTGATTAGACCTCTCGACACTTTGAGCTCACAAAAACATGAGCCACTTATGGGTAATCAGAAAAATATACTTGTGTTTTTTGTAAGCAATACCGCCTTCATCCGCGGGAAATGCAAATATAATCTCTGATTTAGCCGTGTGATTTATCTGGGACTAGTGTAATGCTGAGAAGAGTCAGTTGACTGCAGGCTGTAGCACATTGATTTTTCCCTTTCTCGCACGTAACCTCTTGACAAGAGAGGAATATGTACGGACTAATCAATGTGGCTTTAACCAGCTGCGTTTTCAAAGTGCTTTTTTATTTCCTCGTTATAGAACTCCCTTTTTTCCAAGCCTGGCGTATCAATTTGAAGCAGGTGAAGACGGTGGAGTTGTGGAGGAGGGGGCAGCATCTATCATGTTTTTGTTCCTTGCTCGTGCATTCTTGAAAAGATGTCTTGCCTCAGTTCATGCAAAAAGAGTGCACAAGCTTATTCTCCTCGCCAAACACGCATAACCATCGAATGGCTGGCTATTGGGTGGTCACAATCATCATAGAGGTTTTACTCGATGCTTGCAACTTTTGCTTTAAAGGATTATCGCTTGGTGGTTCCCAACAGGGCAAAATCCTTGGAACTGTCTTTTTATACAGTAGACGATGCAATGCTTGTTGAACTTCAAAGCAGTAAATTAGCCGACCAGATTTATGAAATCCAATTCAGAAGGCTGATAAGCTGACATATATGCCTTTGAGTAGAATTGGGATTTGGTAATTCTGGTTGTTGCATGAGGAATTTGATGTTCAGTTTAATAATTTTAGATCATGTTGGTAGTTAGCAAAATTATATTTTAATCTCTTTGGATGAGTTTTGCAATAGATAAAATGTAAATTTACATTAATGGCTAGATTTGCTTTTTTTTATTAAAATCTAATTATTATTTTTCATGTTAAATTTTTTTAATGTTGTAATATTAAAAATAAATTTTAAAATAAAAAAATACACTTTAAAAAACTTTTACAACACTCTTGAACATCTCATAAATAAAAAGATATTTACCAATTCAACCTCTTTTTTGTTAAAATTTAATTTCTTAAATATTTTTTTCTGTTTTTAAATCATTTTAATATGGTAATATAGAAAATAAATTTTTTAAAATATAAACATCACTTTTTAAATATTTTCAAATAAAATAAATAAATTTAAAAAATAATCACTACACCCCAAAACACAGGCTGCCATTGCCGTCATTACAACTGATGCTGCTACCTATTATCATACCACTGTCTCACAATTTCACTAACAAAAGAAAAGACCCATAGAGCATTAAATAGTTTGACTCGTCTTTAACATCATGACAATTATGCAACATTTAACTCACTTTGTTTCCATGAAATACGGGTTAACCTTGTTAAGGTGAAACAACTAGTGCAGTAAACAATTCATGCATTTAGTTCTTCTCCTGTACTGCCTAAGAACTAATAACTGACTGCCAATCACAATCTTAGATTAAGATGGCTGCCTTCAAGAGTTGGGTATGTGAAATCCATGAAACCACTATTCTGCATAGTTTAAACCAACTGAGAAACACTTTATACAGCACTCCTTAAAGTACCAAAATTCAGCTGATGAACACAGCTTGCTGGTAAGCCGGATGCCCAGCAAAATTAGGGATCAACTTAGGTTAAATCACTATAGCACCCATCAAGATTTTTTGGTTAAAAACACCAAATACTTCACACAACATGACATGCAAGGATGTCAAAAAGCAAGGACAAAGTTTAGGTCCTACCGTTCACGGATACAACAGTCCTCGTTGATCTTGTGCCATAACAGAGAAACAAAAACACTAGAAGAACAGTTGTAAAGGTTATGTGCTAGAATATCACTTGAACAGATACAGAGAGATTGGTCTTGTTTTATGAACAACCTAACAAGAACTGTCTTCCATTGAAAATCTCACGCCAATCTCTTTCTATGGTTCTACTTCTACAAAAACTAATGTGATTGAAGTGAACAATAACAGGATAATCTTGGGTTTATTCTAGTGAATCAGGTAACATTTAATAGAGCAATGGTTGAAATACAGACATCATGTTCATACCTCTTGGAAAAACACCACAATCTCTTCATTCCTCTCTCGAACAAAGAGAGAGCAGAGCAGATACCTCATTTCTCATCCAAGAATGAGCCAGTTTCAAAGATTTGGCCGGAAATGTCTAATTCATGCAACATAAAACGTCTGTACCTTTTACACATACAACAATTAATACGCAAAACAGGAAGATTATGATAGCTCGAGGCATTGAGACAGGGAAAGACTAATGAGGACTGCTAAGCACGTCCACGCACATACGATTTAGTGAAGGCAATCGCATCTGCTGAACCTGGGCTCTACTTCTTTTGAATTGAGGCCATGATGATGATGAGATTGATGATGCCACAGCCCACGAATCATTTGAGCTGTCAGAGCTGAAAGATGCATCAATGACACCATTTGGGCTGCTGGGTGTGGACAGGTACTTGCGCTTGTGGCGTTGGTTTTGGCTGCCTGGTTGCTCTAAAATGAGCTTGTAACACTCATTCACTTCATCCTGTTAAAATGTAGAAGTTCAAAATTCCTTCACAAAGCAGTAGATTTAGGATCACAATGAAACAGGGGAACCGCGTTAACAGCAAACAAACCTCATTGGTTTTTAGCACAGCCATAAGCTGAGTTTGGTATTGCAGTTGATTACGTGGCTCAACCTCCTTGATAACATGCAACATTGTCGCAGTAGCTAATATAGAAGGAAGATAACTCATGAACCTTGAATCTGAAATAAAAATCCAAACATTGGAAATCATGAATTTGAAAGAAACTGAAAAATTAGTTAAAACTCAAGTCCGATGCATTAATTGTTTGATACTAGTGAATCCACTGATAAGCAATGAAACAAGAGACTTTTTAATTGCTTACCAGAAATGACAGAAAGAAGCAAACGCTCACACCTCCATAAAAACTCCCAATGCATGTGAGTCTTTAATCCAAGTCTCCTTATAATGTGATCAAAGAAAGAAATTGACGTTACAGGATTCATCCTCCAATTAAGAGTTGACAGCACCCACAGCTCCATTCTCTTTATGGTCTTGGCTTCAAAAACGTACTTTGCATCCTCCACCTGAAAAAACAAAGAAAAACACAAAACCCCATAATTAATAACTCGAGAAAACACAAAATTAAAGATTGATAATTGGTTCAGTAGACACAATGAGGACATTTTGACAAACACCCAGATTGCAAATTTTGCACATACTTGCAAGTCTAAAAGAAGTGGCACTTGGGTTTCCTCCACTTTGGCAGCCAGAGACAAACAAGCCACAGCAGCAAGCTGACCCATCCACGGCTTATCTCTTCGAAACCTTGAACTTGAAATGAACCTGTCAAAGTAGTTCACAGCAAGAACACCAGTCAAAGCACTGAACCCGTAATGTGCCTTTACCCTCAAAAACCACTCAACAGCCTCTCTGCGAACCACCATTAAAGATCCATCTCTAGATCCTACACTATCAAAAACAACATGGGTCTCTTTCTCTTTGGAGATTAAAAACAGTAACTCGTTATCTTCCCAAAACAAGTCTTCCTCAAGCAAAACAGAAGATAAAGTTTGCTCCTTTTTCACATTTTGATCATAAACCTCGCTAGTTTCATTATCAAAAGCACAAGAATAATCCTCTCCAAATCCATCCTCTTCACAATAAAGCCCGTCAAGGGCCAATGCTGGGCTTTGATTATGAGTCTCTTGTTGTTGTAAGAAAGACATCTTCTTCAGAGAAGAAGAGATTTAATCCTCTTCTCATTATAGAACACCATCAAAAATGAAAAGGAAGATAAAAATCTCTCAAGCTTCTCTTTGCATATATTGCATATCTTTCTCTCTCTATGAGGCCCTACTGAGATGGAGAGAGACAAATAGAGTAAGCGAGTGAAGAAGGGGTTTTATCTGAGAACTCTTCACGCCTGTCTCTTTTTTTGCCCTTTCCTTTTCTTTTCCACAAGGCGCTTTCCGTTATTACCTTGCTGCTATTATTATTATTATTTGTATTTTCATTAGATTTATTTATTTGAAAAAAATAATATTTTAGCAAATAATATTATAAAAGTAAAAAATTCTATTATTTAGATTTTTTATTAATCAAATAATCCACAACGATGAAATTAATTGGATTAGCAACCTCACTTTAAGTTTTGGAGCTTCTTTTGTTGTCGAATTCTTCTTGGACTTAATATTATGGTATTTTTTGTAATTATAATTTAAAAAATTTATTTTATAAAAAATATTTTTAGTTAAGATTGGTTTTGTTTAGTAGCTATTTAATTAAAATTATAATTAAAATTAAAATTAAATAAAAAATAGTTTTATGTGTTTGATAATAATTTAAAAACGTAGTGCAAATCATGTTCCAAAAAATAATGAATTTTTTTTCTGTTTTTTCTAAAAATAATTTCTTTAAATGGTTTTATATTGCTTTTTTAAATTGATATCAAACATAATTTAAAAAAAAATCTCAAAAGATATATATATCAAAACGAAAAACATTACAATCTATCAACTTTATTATAATCCCAAACAATCAAGCTTTTCAAATTCAAGGTATAAAATAGACTTATATTAATATTGATAATTTTTATTGAAATATTATAGATTTAACTATTGCTATTACGTCATCAAATAAAAATACTTTATATAGTGTATTTTTTATTATTTTATTAAATTATCTGCAATTCTATCATGTCTAAAATCCATCTTGCCTTGACTACAGTTTTCCAAGATTCTTGTGTGTACAATAATATCGAATAAAATATCATCAAGAACAAAATTAGAATTGCAGTCAAATTTCACAAATACAATATCATCATTCGATTTCCTTCTACAGTAATTATATAGTGTTATTGATGCAACTAACATAATACATTTTAATTTTAGCATGCAAACTCAATAATGATTGTGGTTACTTAACAAAAATGACAAGAACATATGGTCACGATATTGCAAACAACAACTAAAAACAACACCCAAAGTTTTATTCCAGCATGAACAAATAGACAAGTAGTTATGTAATTGTAAAAAATAGAAGCACATTACTTAATTTTATAGCAGCTTCTCTTTTTTTGTTGCTAAATAAGTTTGCAAGAATAATATTATTGTGCCTCTTACACCAATAGAAAATTGCAAAAACAGTCATCAATAATACAAACATAATTTTTAAAAATAATTGAACAAATAAGCAACCATTTTACAGTTGTGGAGTTGAAACAAGCCCACAAGGCTACTTAATACATCCAAATGAAGAAGTTGCAGAATCGTTTGCTATTACAACATAAGAACTTCAGTTGTAGAAAGTAGAGTGATGTCAAGGAAAACTAGAAATGGCAAATTGAATACTTACTATAATTTGTAATCCTAACTTAATTTAGTTGTAACATGAATTTCATATCAAACTCAACATTTACTAATGTTTTTTTATAAATTATTAAGTTGGAACGACATATTTCTTTACAACATCACATAAACCATAACAGACAACCTAAATATTAACAAATTATTGTCATCAAATTTATTCAAACTTCAGCAACTACAAAACAAAGAGAACCCTAAAACCAATTTTGCATAATCTTAGCAGATTTGCCAAAAATTATTCATTATAAAAGTAACTGCAGGCATAAATTGCATAACCACAATCATAAGATTATAGGAACAACAATAAACAAGCTAAATATTAACAAATTCATATAGCACCAAAATTATTTTTATTTTGACAATTACAACATAAAGACAAGCCTAGATCATGTAATAATTTTGTACAAGTTTAGAACAGCATTAATATTTTTCAGTATGAAAGAAAAGGCAAAAATGAAAAAAATACATTTGTCCATTGATCGACAAGATCAACAACATGGAAACGCACCTAGAGTAGAAAAAATAAAGGAAAATTTGTTTTCACAGTAAAGAAGGAAAGATGGTTGGAGGAGACAAATCTATAAATTTATTTTTAGATAGATGAGCTGAATTTGACCAACAACAATCAAGCTTCATTGTTGGCTCTTTAATGCTCTGATTTTTTTTTGACGAATCAATGAGAAACTAAGAGGTTTGATTTTTCTTCAATGACTTTAATTTATCATCAGTGGGCTATTGGAATTTTTGCAAGTATTTTTTTTAGAAATTGAGGAGGAATTGGGAAGCTTGTTTTTTTCCAACAGCTCAACAAATGTGTTTTATAATCAATGGAATGTTCTTTAGTTTTGCTCTAAATTTTTTAAGGAATAAAGAAGGGCAAGTTTGATTTTCCCGTTGGCTATTTTTTTAATTTTTTATTGTGGTTGATAAAGAAACTGAGGTGGAGAAGCATGATTCTCATGTTTTTGATAAAACACAGTTTCAAACATACTTTTACAGTGAATTCTACTAGGAACAACACCATGTTTAATATTTATGAAACACACGACATTATGGTTGCCCCTTAACCTTATACACAACCACAATATCAAATAGTGTATGTGTAAAGCTTTTTTCATCAAACATATTTTAAAGAATTGATTATGAACAAAAAGAATTTATATATATATATATTGAATTTTCTATAAGTGATTTATTATTCTTTTTAAGAATTTTTTTAAATTTGTTTTTTCTTTTCATATTTTAACTTTAGCCTATAATGCAAGTAAAAATACTTGATGGAAATATTTTCAAAATTTATAAAAAAAATATGCTATATAAATAAGTGCACGTTGAATTAAGGATAATTCATAGTAAAATAAAGAAAAAGGAAATATATAACTTATATACACAAAACTAACGTGTAATGCTATTATTATCTACCAGGGATTAAATATTAATAAATTTTTATTAATATTTTTCAGAGCCTTTTAGAATGCTTATATTTTAAAATATAAAAGAGGGTTATTGTTTTTAGCATATTAAAAAAATAACAAAATAACACAATAAAAAATTAATGAAATAATATAATTTATTCATATGAAAATTGAAAAAAATAATTTTTATAACTTATTGATATTCAAAATATCAATATCCTTTAAAAAAATATTAAATAATAGGAGAGATGAGAGTTAAAATAAAATAAAAAATATTGTAGATACTGAAACTTCAAACATAATACTACAAATACTATTTAAAAACTCTCAATAATATAAATTCAACAATACCAATAAAAATCACAAATAAATACTTTTAATACCTCATGAATAGATATTTCTTTTCCTTTCATATGGATGGTTAATGAAAAGAGGGTTATTTTTATTTTTAATATATATTTTCAAAATATTGGTAAAATAACATAATTAAAAAATAAATAAAATAGCATGTTTATAAATATCATAATTAAAAAACATGAATTTTATAATTTGTTGATATTTAGAATAACAATATACTTTAAAAATGTTAAATATAATAAAATTAGAAAAATAAAAAATATTATAGATATACTGAAACTTCAATTATAACATTATCAATACCATCAACTTTTTTTATAAGATAAATCTAAGAATGATAATAAAAGTAAAAAATTATTATAATACTAAAATATATAATTTAATTATTCAGGATTTAAATTTATTTTTTAAAAGATTGTTAGTTAGAGTATTATAAATATTAAGGTTACTAGAGTTAGAGATCGTTAATTTAAATTTTATAAATTTTAAAATTATTAAAAATTTATATAATTATTAATTTTAATAGTTGTAAAATTAATCAAAAAATATATAAATAAATTAGTTTAAATAGTTATGTTAATAAAAAAAATTTATAAATGAAAGGGGACAGCGATTACCTCCTTAAAGTACAACAAGGTGGATAGGAAAAACTAACCGCCACTCGAAGTGCATCGCCGATATTTCCCGAGAAAAATAAAAATAAAAATCTAAAAACTAAAAGAGATAACCTGCGTGTCAGCACATGATGACCATACCAAAACCGATTTCTAACGTCGCCTTTCAAGAAAACCCGTGCTTTACAAGTTCTCGCAGATCCGTGTATGTGATTGACGCGAGCAGATGTAAGTGTGGTTCTGGAAAGCGTCGGAAGCGTTGACCGTATCGAACGGAGACTGTCAGAATCTGTAACGGTAGTCTGTGCACGCGCCAAGGTTGCTTTTATGAGTTTTTGGTAAGGTTGCAAAGATGGTTTTTTTAAAAAAACAAATATATATTAAAATAATTTATTTTAATTTTAATATATTAAAATATCTAATAACAAAAAAAATTAATTTTAAATAAAATAAAATTTCAAATTTGTAAGACACACAGAATTCAATTTAAAAGAGCACTGTAATAAAACTTGTCTCTCGATCCATTCTCCCGCTGTTTTCGGTTAGTTTAATGGCATTTTTAAGTCCCTATAATTTTTCTCATATAAAAATGTCACATATATATATATATATATATTCTTCATCCTACGTTGTCTGAATCATGTAAATCTTTATCACTGAAAGAAATTAAAAATATTAAAGGAGGAGAAAACTGATTCATCAGTTATAGTTTTCTCGAAGAGCAAAACCAACAAGAGAAATACAGGCTCCGGTGGCCGTTCTTCTCCACTGCATTTCTTCCCGTGCTATTATTATTCACCACCGTAATTGCGTTTTCCCGCCATGGGTGAGCCGCGTGCACAGCGGGCTTAGCTGGTTCGATTTGGCGTTTGCACGTGGGGCAACGAATCTCGTTACTGTTTTATTTAAATCAAACAGGTGGCAAGCTGGATTCACTGTGGCTAAAGATGACAGTGAGTATTCATCAGATTAAATCGAGTTTATATTTATATTTATTATTTTGACTAGTCAAAACATTTAAATGAAAACTACCTCCTTCACGAGTTGCGAAGTAATTTAATATACTCATATAAAAAATATCTTTATTTTAAAGAACTCCTACAAAACACTGCCGTAATAATTTTTGAGCAGGCAGGCATACAATAACCCTTTCCCCTCTCGAATTCTTTACTCGCCTCTCTGTCATATGGAATAATGATTGAGAAGTGCTCGTTGAGTATTCTCTCCTTAAAGCGCACTGATGCTCGAAGCATAATTATTCAGACTTCCCAAGTCGTCATGATAGCCGAAATTGAATGCCTAAACGGATTTCTCCTCCTGGGGAGTTAATATAAACCCGAGAGTAATTACCAGATCACAGTTAAAACACAAGGGAATTAATTTGTTGTCGTTTGGACGTTTTGAACGATGAAGGGGCCCCTTCAGAGGTCTCATATATACTATTCCTTGCTAGCATTTCTTCCGTTCTTGGGAAGCAATTGCAATTTTCTGGGGATTGGATAGGGAAGTGCCGTAGAAATCTCTTCTTCACATGCCCAGCAAAACAATATTCGGTGAAATGACAGCAGAGCTATATAAGACAAAAGGAAATGAGTTGGACGGAGCAGGGTCGGTCAATGCACAGTTAATTAAGCTTCAATTTTAACCTTAGAATTCGAGTTTTTTCATGTCACGCTTATATAATTGTTAATTTAAAAATAGGTGAGATTATTCAAGATATATATAAATTGGCTTGGATATCTGTATTAATAAGAAAAAATTAAGCTGAAATTTCTCTGTTATGGGTGGGAATTAAAGGCCTTGGTGCTGCAAATGTTAGCCCCGTTTGCTAGGGATCACTCCGATACCGATAAGGCTCATTACTCCCTTGATTTGAGCTTGAATCTTTCCTTGCATGTGGGCGCAAGCATTTCTAGCTGGCAAGATGTGAGGGTCATTTTACTCCCCCAAAAGTCTCTTGGAAAAGCGCTTCTCTCTCTCTCTCTTATTTTATTGTCAAACGCAAAAAAGATATTTTAGATTCAATTCATGATTCTGAGAGAACGAGGAAGAATTATAGAATTGATTAGTGAAGTTAAAATAATGGATACCTAGTTCATATATAACGTCATATCTGGAATCACGTACACTCTTGGCAGAATTCCTTGCATGTTTTGTATCCCTGTAAAAATATAAGCAGAGATGTAAAGATACAAGCAGAGACAGGCAAAACTTCAAAACAACACGTCGTTCTATTTAAGCTAATGACACATCGTTCCATTTAAGTTATTGTGATGTTCCATTTAGTAATGAAAAAAATATCATTTACTGCTTATGGGCTTTATTATTATCTGCATTTGCAGCACAGAAAGAGAAAAGGCAGCTCTGCGCTGCTTACGTGGGGAGTGATTCATTTTTTATTGTTCGCTTAATAGAATAGTGAAAGGTAAGTTTACTGTTTTTATTGTTCTGCATCTTATTTAAAACTTAAAACTAAATGTATTGGATTGGAGCTGATGAAGTAAAATAAAAATATTATTTTTAATTTTTAATTATATTTTATTTAAAAAATAAGTATTTAATATTATTTAATAAGACTACATAAATTAGATAAAAATTACTTAATGATATAGCATTTATAAAATTTAATTATAATCTCAATTTTATTTTTAATAATATTTACATGATGTTGTTACGTATTTAAAAAACCAAAAAAATTATAGTTCCTGTCAATTATTTTTTATATGTTATATTTGATGGTTTAATGAAATAATTAAAAATATTTTATATAAAATATTATCTATTTTATGATGTAATAATAGTAATTAAATTTATAATATTTAAATTAAAAATTATCAATATTAATATATATTTTTTTAAATTATTTTATAACCTCAATTTGAAACGCACTATTAACCAAATATATTAAACTATTTTTTCCATTCAATCTCAATTTCAACCATAATTTTAACTAAATATATATAAACATCAAACAACCTTAATCAAAAAATACTTTTTATAAAATATTTTTTTAAATTATAATTATAAAAATTACCATACTATCAAATACACTATTTCTAAAATATTTGTTTATTAAGATGAGATTGTATTGAAGGTTTGAAAATATAGTTGTGATTATTTTGTAAGGTATTTTTTTTAGAAAAAAAATATTTTATATTTTTAATATTAATTTATCAAAATAATTTGAAAATATAAAAAAATAATTAAAATTTAAAAATTAATTTTTAAATATAAAAATCAATCAGGGCCTTAGTATGCCCCCAAGGAAACAAGTCCATTCTTAGTATAATCTTTTTCAAACAAAACAAGTTCATTACGAGCTAACTTGTAATTAACGAGAAATATCCCGTTGGAAACAGCCTCGAGGGCAGTGAGTAGAAAAGGGACAACTCATGGGAAATAAAAGGGGAGATGTCTATTTATCTTGTATTTTTTTTTATTAACGTGGGTGTTCGGGTCAGTTTTCACGCACCATGACTAATCTCACGGGTCCTGAAGTTAATGACCATGTAAGCCTATAGTGGTCATCATATGAGCAACCAAGGAGTCGAACCTGAGACCACAAAGAGAACAAACTCCTTAATCCCAAATCCTTATCACTTGACTATCACTGTATAATTATTTTTATCTTGTATTTGTTCTGCATCGGAAAGGAAAGAGAGAGAGAGAGAGGAGGAGGAGGAGGAGGTTTGCATTGAAAACAGCCAAGCCCAAGAAACCTCTCCGTCTCTCTCATCTGTTGTCAGCTTATCATAATTGCTGCCGTCTTGTCTGCCAGAAACGCCCACCGTACGCTTCCCTTGATGTCTCCCATTCCTACTCAATTTATTTCTCCAATATTATCCATTAATGGCCAAATAATTGGCCACCATTATAGACAGTAGCTGCTCCTGCGTAGCGAGGCACGTTACTACTAGTATTTAGTATCCCAAGAACACTCCCTCTGCTAATTACGCTTGGCCCTGGCTCCTTCTTCTTTTTTAATATTAATGACATCCACTGTAATGTTTAACTCGGTATGTGTTCTTGCCAGTGAATCTGTCCTTGAGTTTTATTAGAAGCTGCTAATTTTAACTACTTGATTTCCGAATATTTTTTAAAGTATCTTTTATATTAAAATAATATTTATTTTTTTTAATAATTTTCTTGATATAAATACATAAAAATAATTTAAAAACATAAAAAATTAATTTAAAATTAAAAAATTAAATTTTTTTAATAGTACTTTCAAAACACAATATAAAACACTACCAAACCACCTGCGCTTGAAAAGCTACTGATCTTTGGAATCGTGTAGCTGTGTTCGCCAAATAATTTAATTTTTGGATGGGATAAAAAGATAATTTAATATTAGGTGCGTCAATAACTAAATTATTTTCGTAAATATTTTTTATTGTGCAATCTATATGAAGACTTAGCGTAGGCTGGTTGTAGAGTTTCAAAAATGAATAAACTAAACAAACTTAATCATGCTTAATTAGGTTAACGTTTGCATTTGCAATCTCTTTCCCAGCTGCAATGTAATCATGACATGTCCATTTTTAAATCATTTTTACGAGGGCCCTTTTGTGCTTACCCTTGAAGTTACAATTAAATTAAATTAAATTAAAAAATATAAGGAATCAGGAAAACACTAGTGAAACAGAGCACCGAGAATTTGAACAATGATTTTTTTTTGGTTAATTCAATTTTTTTTTCTCAGGATTATCAAAAAGAAATTTCAATTTCATTCATTCATGTTACATTAATTAATTATTAAATTTAATAATTTATTTTATATTTTTTTCAAGTGAACTCAGTCTAAATAAACATCCTTGATATTGAATTAGATTTTGCAAAAGAAATATTCAATTTGATTGTTTGTGAAACATTAGAAATGAAGGGATCAAAATTTAGAGTAAGATAAAATAGCAGCCCTTTATTTTATTTTTTTAGTATATATAACCATCTTAGTATTACAATATTATCTTAAAATTTATTTTAATCAAATCATAATTCTTTTAGTTATTTTTTATATTTACTTTTAATCTTTTAAGTTGGCCGATTCGTCAAGTCAACTTTATAATTTAATTTAAAACCTAGACTAAACAAAGGTTTGGGTTAGAAAGTTTCAAAATTGATAAATTAAAATTGATTTGATAACACTTTTAAAGAGTTTACCGTGTAATGTGAAAACAAATGAATTTCAAAAATTTTAAAATTCTTATGTTTTTTAATACATTCATATTTAAATTATTAGGATTTTATTGTTTAAAATTAAAATTTGCTTTTGAAATAGTAATAAAATGTGTTATGTATTAAACAAATATTTCAATGAAGATAAAGATGTTTTAGTCAGAGATATCTTTTTATCTTTTTTTTTAATTTTTTTTATATTTTATAAATACTTTTGGTTAAAAAATATTACATCTCTTGTTTATATTAAAGATATATGTTTTTTTTTAGTTTTTTTAATTTTATTATTTAAATTGATTAAGAATCAAGTTTTATAATTTATTTTGATTTATTTTTTTAAGGATGTGTCAATTTCATAATCTAAGTAAAAAGATCAACAAGTTAACACAGGTTGACTCAAATTTTTTTTAATTTTTTTAATTTTATCTTTCAATGTTAAATTGCTTGAAAATTGAGTTTTATAATTTATTTTGATTAGTATTTTATCGAGCTACAATGGTCTTATGATCTAAATTTAATAAATTAATCCAAGTTGATTTATTTTTTATTTTTTATTTTAAATTATTCTTCAAACATGAGGTTAATTAAGAATTGATCTTCAACATATTTTTTTATCTGTTTTCTATGAGATTATCATAATCTCATGGCATAGGTCGTAGATTTTACTTGTTAATATAATTTGACCCGGATCGATCCAATATATTATCATTTTAAAAAAAATTTGGTCAAATTATATTTTTTTTCTTATTATCTATATTGTTTTTTGACTTGTTAATTTGACAAAGTCATATTGAATCAATTTTTTCCTAGTTTTTTTTCTTCTTGAAAAGACATTATTGATATTTAGATGTTTTTTTTATTTTTTTTAAGTTCATCAAATCTATCGTGTAGCATGGTAAATAATCTAATAATTGATCATAAAATTTTAATTTCAGAGGATAATTATAACCCACTGATTAAAGTTAATGTTTGATATTATAGCTTAACTGTGTTTTTTAATTTTTTTTAATAAATTAATATTAAAAATAAATTTTTAAAAAATAAAATAAATTATCTTAACATATTTTCAAACAAAAATAAAAAGTAACCACGTGAAAGGCAATCAGTTAAGCATGAGGTAAAACTGTTGCCTCATCACCGTTAATTCAAACAAAAGCAACAAAAAAAGGTCACCTCATAAAACTCGAACTCTCAGCTGGGCCTCCGAATCCTGCATAGAAGTGAAAAAAGCAAAAGCCGAAACTATTTTTATTTCTTTATTTAATTTCGTGTTATAGTATTATCATCACTTTTCAGGGTAAAGAGAGATTATTTCTACACTTTCCGTCGTTTCCAATGTCTTTTTAGTATTCATGGGAGCCTGCTTGGATTCGAAAAAGAACCTGTCTACGAGAATACTTCTCTCTCTGATCTTTTTCCAGCTTGATGTTTGTATCAACTTGCTTCGCACTGTGTTTTGCTCTTCCGATACTGTATTGCACGTTAAATTGACTATGTTTGCCAGCCACTACATCAAGAAAGACAGTAAAAACTTGTTTCTTCTTTGCCAAAGAGAGGCTCTCTTAGGAGACTGCATGCACCCAATTATTTTTGAGCCTCCTGGCCCTCTTTCTCTTCTTTATCTTTTCTCACTTTCATGGCTCGAGCTGCGAGGTAGAGAGAGAGAGAGAGAGATAGATGCAGGGAATCAATGGAAGTTGGATGCAAAAGAGGAGTGTAATCCAGCGAATACCAACTCTCAAGCTACTGTTTAATTTATTTACTGTGAATTCTTTTTTGGCATGCCCTTTTCTCTTCTTGAATTCCTAAAAACTAACACCAGCAACAAATTACGTGCATCATTTCAGTCAAATATCAAATATTTTCATTCATTAAACTAATTAGCTTGCACAGTTAGCTGTACATACAGCTTAAGGGCACACATACACTTTGAAGTCTACCGAACTCTTCGTGAAAATCAATCCATGGATCCTGCCATCTCAATCTAGTGGTTTCGACGACTCCATTCTTATCGGACCTACTGTATGTGTTGCGCAATACTTCATGCTGAAACACCAACATTGCCTTTCCCGTTTTTAACTCATCGGATTTAGCAGATTAAAAGAGTGCTCTAGCTAGAAAAATCTACGCAATTGATGACAAAACATGCCTACTGTGTTGATCAGTAATTACATGCCTGTTATTTTCACAATGCCCACGATGCAGAATCAATGACAAAAAACACACCATGAGAATGTTTTACTTTGCCATCCACTCTAGCAACACATACACTATTTCGAAACAACAAAAATCCTTCCAAATCATGGCATCCATGGCTTTGACTAATCTTGAGAAAAAAGCACACCACAAACATGAATCGGTGCCCGGATGACCCTTCCACTCCACGCCACACTTTAGTGATCAATCGATTTGGAAAAAGGTTAGAATCATTGTGAGGGTGGTAGCTAGTGGGACATCCACTCCATTGTTGTTCGATTACACCATTACGAAGCCTATATATATATATATATATATAGCTGACCATCTCAAGACAATATGATCAACACCAATGTATGTACACATGATTATGCATGTGCTTGGCATGAAGCTGGCACTCAATGCTTGGAAATCATGCAAACAAAAGATCGATGGTCAATTGGGAATTGCATTTAAGAACAAACAAGGCTGCTAAAATTAAGGAGAGATGTAAGAGAGGAAAAAAATCATCATGGTAGGAAGAAACGAGATGGTGTGTTAGCTAGCTATAGGAAGGATGGCTAATTGCGTTGCAACAAGGTGAAAATAAAAAATAATCTGAAGACAAAGGCTTGTTCATTGGGCGAACACTTATCTCTTTTATGTGGGTCATTGACCCACATCGATCGAGCCCTTTTCATACTTTAATTCGAGCCTGAACACATGCCATCAAGATCTTAAAAGGAAAGAAAAGCCCAATGTCCACCAGTAGTGTTCAAAAGGGGCAGAGAAAATGAAAATGGAAATGCCACAAGACCATTGACAGGGTTCAAAAAATGGTCCAGTCAATCGAATCGAAGGTAGCAGGAGCTTCTTCTTCTTCTTCCTTTTCTTCTCTCAGTTGAATCTGCTCATGCAAAGTTGGAATCCTGCTGAATTATTAGTTGCTATAACGTATTTGACCTGGGATTGAATTAAATGTTGACTGCTGACTTTGATTTGTTGTCTATGCAAATACTCCACTTAATCTGTGCTTTTCTCAGCGATTCAATTATTGTTACGAGGGTTTTGCTGATGAATGCTTTTCAAATCTCTCTCTCTCTCTCTCTCTCTCTCTCTCAAAGAGTACTGCCAAAAAAGCATTGAATAAATGACTGGACTTCACATCCAAGCCCACTCACGCCTCATCATTTCCCCACCAAAAAAACTTGCTTTAATTATTACAATTATAAATTACATCACAGTTACAAATTAAAAAAAAAAAACAAAAAACAATGCTGAACTTCTTTTTCCTTGTTCTTTTGGGATATCTTTTTTCATTTCAATCACCACTTTATTTATGTTATAAAAAATCTCAAGTTAATTTATTTTAATTGGATTCTTGGGATAACAAAAAAATATCTTAATATTTAATTTTACAAAAAACAATTAGGTTATGTTGATTGAAAAAAATAAAAGTTCAAGAATTCAATTCAAAATAATGGATAAAACAACTTATTTTTATTTTTTTTACCCCACTGTTTTTTTTCCTTTTAGATTGTGCTAAATTTCATTTTCAGCCTCTTTAATATTCTAATTAAATGTTTTGGTCCAAAACTTCATTTCATTTATTTTTCAGTTTTTAGATTTAAAAGAAGAGAAAAGGAGAGAGAGACTCATTAAGAAACGATGAAGAAGAAAAAAATTTAACAAATAATCAATTTCTAATGACAAAATTAGCTTTTTTGTGTTAATAAGTTTCTTTTGACAAATGAGAATTTTATTTATATATCTTTCCCCCTTTTCTTGTTAAAAAAAGAGATTGAACTGAAAAAAAATAATCATGACTTGATTTTGTATTTTTAGATTGATTTAAGTGTATTTTTAATAGATTACATTTTAATTTTTAAGAATGTTTATTTGATATGTTTAAGTGAAAATAAATTAGACCAAAAATTCATTAGCCATGATTTTCTAATCACTATTTTAGTGGTTGAATTGTAGGCTTCAAGACAATTTAATGTCTGCTTATTGATTTTTTTATAAAAAAAATGTGTGATCTTTTCAACCAATCCCATAAAATAAAATGAAAATATACATACACTTGGTCTTACAAGCCTACATGTATGATCTTTTTATTTTATAGGTCAAGTATAGCAGCTTACTTAGGTTCAATCACCTGGTATGTTTTTTGTTTTCAATTAATTTTCTCTTTAATTTAAATTTAAAGTGACTAAAATTATTATTATTATTTTTATCTCGAATGTTCTTTGATATCTTTCTTGCAAATATTTATTTTTATTATTATATAATTAATTGAAAGGTGAATTATAAAAAAAAAACTTATTAAACTCAAGTATGTCAATAACTCGGATTATGAGTTTTGATAATTAACTAGATTAATTTATTTTGATCTAAAAATCATTATCTCAATATTTTAAAAAAGAAGTTAAACAAGTTAACTCTTTAATATTTTTATATTTTTTAAAATCAAGTTAGGCCTTGAATTTTTTTAATTGAAATTTATTTAAAAAAATGAATTAAAAATATATTTGGGATATTATCTAACAAAATATTGTTCAAAATTTACTTTGTTTTTAATAATATTATAGTATATTTTTTTAATATTAACAAACAAGTTTTTTGTATAGCCCTTCATGATATTTCATTTTTTTTCTTTCTTAAATTTTACTCAACTTTTTTTATTTGTATGTCTATTTTTATTATCATATAACTATATATAAAATCCAATCCCAAAAAACAAACTTATTAAATCTAAATGGGTTATAATTTATTTAATAGGTTAACTCTTGTCATTAAAAAATATTATCATCTTAAATTTTAAAAACTTAAACAACTATGAATTGAAATGTTTTTGGTCAAATTGGGTTTTTAATAGAATAATTGAGTTGTGATTTGATGCAAAGGTTATATTATCCCAAGTCCAACATAATTTAACTTGAAACCCCACATGCAATAAGCTATATCTTTGGGCCAAGTAAAATTAATACTAAGAAGAGGATCTATACTAGGGAATTATTTTTCATTGCTTTAATTTTAATTCTTACTTTTTCTAAAAAAATATTGGCATGTGATTAAATATAAATAAATAAATAATATGGTATAACTAAAGGATATTTTTTTTTATCTATATCTATATCTCAACTTTTCGATTTATTATTTGGTCATCATTAACAAGTCTTTTAAAGATTGATTTGTGCATATAATTATTGATTTTTTTTATTAAACACAAATAACAAATTTTTTATTCCTATTTTATTTTTTTTATGTTAAAACAAAAACTTAACAATGTTATATATTCTTCTTCTTTTATGCTAAAATTGACTTCTAATACTAATGTAAAGCGCAGGTATCAAGACTAATAACAATAATTGAAAAGGAAGGTGTATTCACCATTTATCTTCTCACAAGGATTTACTATTAAGAACAATATTTTTATAATGTTTTTTTTATATATTTTAATATTAAATTAATTAAAAATTATACTTGTTTTAATTTGATTTGAATGAGATTTTTGCATATGATTATTAATTAAAATTTTATTTTCATTTCAATTTTTTTATATGAACGAAAACATAACAACCCTAAATGTTCTACTTTTTTATGCTAAACTTGAATTTTAATCTAGCCTACAAGTATCAAGAACAGTAATAATAATTAAAAAAAAAAGATGAATTCACCTGTTTATAAAGCTCTATTCATTGAAACAATATTTTATTTTTTTTATTTTTTTATTTTAATATTGGGTTGATTAAAAATAATATTTGTTTCAATTTCATTTTTATAAGATTTTTCTTTTATGTTTGGTATGTTAATCAGGGTTATTTTTTTAATTTTATCTTTTAATATTGACTGATATTAAGAATTGAACTTTATAATTTATTTTATTTTACTTTATTTGAGAATACCATGGTCTCATTATATAAGTCGTTAGTTTAGCAAGTTAAACTGGGTTGATTAGGGTTATTTTTTGTTCTTTTTTAAATCAATTTTTTATACAAGTTTATCCTTTAATATTAAGAATTAAACTTCATATTTTTTTTATTTTTTTCTATGGGGTTATCACATACTAATGATATTAATCGTGAGTATGACAAGTTAACTTGAGTTGACTGAGTCATATTTTTGTTTTTAATTGATATTTTAATATTATCTTTCAATGTTTGGTTGGTATTAGAAATTGCACTTGATAATTTATTTCTATTAGAGTTATTTTGGTCTCATGATATAAGTCACTAGTCTGATAAGTTAACATATTTTCATTAAGGTTATTTTTTTAAAATTTTATCATTCAATATTAGATTGATTAGAAATGGATCTTCATAATTTATTTAGATATACTTTTTTATGGGTTTACCACGGTCTTATAACTTAATTTATGGATTGGGTAAGATAATATAAGTTGACACGGGTTAATCCAATATATTACCATTGTATTTTAAAAAAAAAGATATTGTCTTGAAATTTATTTTAGTTAAACCATTTTTTTTTCTCAATCTCATTCTTGGATATTGGGTTGTTTAGGAATTTTCTTTTATAATTTGTTTCAATTTACTTTTTTATAAGGTTATATTGATCTCTCAACCCGAGTAATTTATTTATTTATTTTTAATCTTATTATTTAATATTAGATTGATATTTAGAACTAAATTTTATAATGTATTTTTATTTGATTTTATGGGGTTATCCTATTCTCATAATATATATCACATATTTGATAAGTTAACTTGGGTTTACATGATTATTTTTTAATTTTATCATTCAATATTGAGTTTGATTGAAAACTGAACTTCATAATTTGTATCAATTTATTTTTTTATGAGTTTGTTATAAACTCATATCCTAAGTTACGGATTTTATAAGTTAACATTAGTCAATGTAATATATCATTGTCTCATTGTTTTTTAAAACATATGTTATTTTGAAGTTTTTTTTTTTTAGTTAAATCATGTTTTTTTTAATCTTTTAGGTTAGTTTTAGGCCTATCAAGTTAGCTAAGTGATATCAAATTCACTTTTGCACAATTAAAATTTTTTTCTATTAAAAAATATGTTAGTAATGCCCATATATTTTTTATGTTCAAAATAATTCTGATACAACCCGTAACATAACATAGTTTATGATGTAATACAAACTAAGAATAAAATACTCAGCAATAAGAATTTCCTTAGTTAATTGTCTAAATAAAATGATTTTAGGGCTATTTTTGCCTTAAGAAATGAATAATTACAAAAAAAAATCTTTTATAGCTTGAGCTCTCATTTTATATATATAAAGTGTAATTTTAATTTTTTCCATCCTTTCTAAAATTTTTGTTTGATGTAAAATATAATGTTTTAAAGTATGAAAGAAAAGTAAAAACACAATCAACTCTAATTTATATATATATATATATATATATATATAAAAGGAAAGATAATAATATTAACCAATCAACTAAATATAAAAATAATGATAAAGTATGTTGAAAAATAGAAACCAAAAAACAAATCCAAGATAAATAAAATTACATGTTAAATAAGAGAATATGATTTATCATATTTCAAGCCTCATTATTAGTTTTGAATTCAATATTTTAAATTAAAGGAAAAATAAAGATAAATACATAGTTAATTTAATTTAATTTAATTTTTTATAGTATAATAGCACATTCAATTTAAATTTAATAGTTTAGATTTAAAGAACATAAATGAATAGAAAAGGATCTCAATTTGGAAAAAAAAAATATTTATGAAAGAAAGGGAGGAACTTCCTGTATATATGATTTTATATATTAATCAAATAACATGAAAGCGATTAAATATCTCCCATCATCTCCTGTTATGTTCAATTCATTCAAATTAAATATAGATGATTTGATCTATGATAAAATTTGAAAAAAAAACTTTAACTTTTTATCATGGTATTTCTCGTATCAAATCCAAATTACTGAATTTGAAGTGAATGATAAGAATGTTTTTAGAGTCGTAGGATCCAAATCAAAACAATACTAAACAGTTAAATTTGTTTATCGTATTATAAGTCTTTTTTTAATCTAGTTGGATAATATAATTACAAAAAAGAGAAAGATTCCTACCTCGTTTCTTTAATGTTAAGAAACTATGTCCCACTTGTTCTGTAAAAAATACTTTTTTAAAAACTAGTTTTTAAATTTTATTGTGTTTATTTATCATTAATAAAATTGATTAATAAAAAATAATTTAGTTTGGTTTTCAGAAAAATATTATTTTTTTAATTTTATTTTAAGTGAAAAACACTATATAGAAATTATAAAAAACTAAAAAAAATATTTTATTATTTGTTAATTATATCAAATTTGGTTCTAAGTCTTTTGACAAATATATATGTTATTTTGGATTTCATTTTTATTTTCTTTTCAATATGTACCCTTAGAATTTTATTTAATTTTATTTTTATATCAACTTTAATTTTGATCTTTTGATTGTTATTTTTTTCTCTTAATCCTTTTCTTAATTGATTTTTTTTATTTGTTAAATTTGATATTTATTATTTTGATTGCAATTTATTTTTAAAAATAATTTATGAAATTAAAATTTTATTTTTAATTTCATTATTTTTTAATTTTTTTATCTTTTAGATTTGATTTTTTTTCTTTTAATTATCTTTTGTTTTATTTGAAATAAATTTTAAAATTTTATTTTTTAATATTATTCTCCTTTATTTTTTTACCTGTTAGATTTAATTTTTATTTTTTAGTAAAAATTTAATAAGTTATTTTATATCTTTTTTTCATAACATAACAAAACATTAAAAAAATATCTGCCAACTTATTTTTCATAATGCTATAAAATATTAAAAAATAATTTAATTTTTTTAAAAATTATTTTCCATGAAATCTTTTTTTTAAAAAAAACAACTTTTTTTATAAACAAACATATCCTATATATATTTGTTGATAATTACTTGTATAGGCGCACAAACTTTAAAATCTATCATTTTCATAGTGAAAATAAAAGAAAATACAACTCCTTGCTAAATTCTCAATTTTGATACCAACAAGTTGCTTTTATAATACTCGCTACTTGTAACATAAAAACAATTATCAAATATTTTATTATTTTTTGATATTTATTTTAACTTTTTTTTATATAATTACAAGTATTCACATTAATTATCAATTTTTTCTAAGTCTTGTTACTTTAACTCTGAGGATAGTTGATATAGCTTTTACTCTATTTTTTAGATGCATTTTAAAAAAATTGATTTGAAAAATCATTAAGTTGATATTTTTTTAGTGTTTTTTTATTATTCTGGTGTGTTGATATTAAAAGTAAAAAAATAATTCATTTTAATATATTCTTAAATAAAAAACCATTTTAAAAAACATCCTCCACCACAATTTTAAACACTCCATTCATGTGATAGAGTAGAAAGATATTTCTTTATATAAATCACTTTTTTATATAACCAAATAATTAGTATATACTTTATATTAAAAGGTGTTAAGCAGCTAAAAAAAATCATAAAAAAAGGATTTATAGTATTAAAAGTTCTTCTCTAATAATAGTTACTGAACTCGTTTCAATACTAATTAAAAATAATAATTAGATTTCTTTGGATTATTAAGTCAATTCATATTAATTATTTTTTATTAGAAAAATACTTTATGTTTTCAAGATATTAACATAGTTAAATTTAAATTGAATTTAACTGGATAAAAATTACAAAAAAATCGACGAGTCAAATATGTTTGATTAGAAGATTGGTCGGTCTAATTCAACTAAAAATCCTTGTACGAGTTAGGCTTCAAATATCAAATTATGAACCTAACTAAAAAAACCAAGCGGTCTTGAAATTGTAAAAGACCGGTTCACGGGTTGCTGGTGTCGAAGGTGGTCCTAGCTTTATCCCTCCTCCAACTAGTGCGCTGACGGACTCCAATTTCTGCTGTTCAAAGCAAGCTCATGGGGTCAAAGTCATCGTGCCCTTTTTCTTTTCTGCTGCCTTTCTTAAAAATATAAAATAAAAATAAACGGGCCTAAATTATGATTATAGTGCTTCAAACAAAACAAACAGCACCCCTTCCTTCAAGTTGTTCCACTCATCCGTGTCCCTTATAATATAATATTAATCCCTTCTCCAAATTTCATTGATTATTAAAATTAGCAATCTTTCTTTAAAAAATAGTTGGTAAAATAACCTAATTTAATTTTTTTTAGTATATTATCATAATTTATATATGTCACGATTGTGAAACTTAATATTTAATGTTATTGTTATTTAATAATATTATATTATAAAGAAATTATGAAATAAATTTCACAAATTATAACATGAAGAGAGAGAGATAAAGAAAAAGATTTCCAAGGTATATTAAAGTTTTGATTATGACATTACTAATACCGTAAAAAAAATCTCAATAAAATGAATTTAATTATGCTAAAAAAGATCACTAATAGTAATCGGAGTGAACCATACTTGTTACTCAAAGATAGCGGGTAGCTCAATTATTTTTAAAGGTAAGTGTGACCAACTCTAGTTATCATTGATGATATTTTTTAATGTTGTTAAACTCATTTTGTCTAGATCTTTTTACTGATAATAATAATGTCCTAATATGAGCTTTGATGTGCCTTTAATATCTTTTTTTCTTCTTTTTTTCTCTCTTTTATTCTCATTGTAATTTGTGAAGCGAGATGAGAGAGAAAAAAAACAAAAAGAAAGAGATTTTAAAGGTAAAATAAAATTCTGATTACAACATCATTAGCATTATAAAAAAAAATTTCAACAAAGTAAATTCAATGACACTAAGGAAGGTCACCAATAGTGACCAAAATGGGATACACTTGATGCTCAAAGATGATAAGTGGCTTACTTTCTTAGTGTATTTAGATTTATTTCATCGAGATCTTTTTTCTTTTTAAAATTAACATGGGTGTCTGGGTCAGCTTACGCCCACCATGATTAATCTCACGGACTCTAAAGTTAACGACTATGTAAACCTTCAGCGGTCATCATATGAGCAACTGAAGACTCGAACTTGAAATCTTTTGTCAAGATCTCTTTGATGATATTAATGATGTTGTAATTGAAACTTTGATGTGTTTCTAAGATTTTTTTCTTTATTCTCTCTCTTTCTCTCTCTCTTATTCTTATTGTAATTTCTATTGATGAACTTTAATTTCTGCTATTCAAAGCAAGCTCTTGGGGTTAAAGACATCATGCCTTTTTTCTTTTCTGTTGTCTTTCTTAAAAAAGATAAAACAAATAACACTTTCAATCCTTAAACTTGTTCCACTCATCCATCTCCCTTATAATACAAAATTAATTTCTTCTCAAAATTTCATTACTATTGAAAATGAGCAATCTTTCTTTAAAAAAATATTGGTAAAATAACATAATTTAATTTTTTAAGCATAATATCAAAATGTGTACATCTCACAATTGTGAAAAGTAATATTTAACTTTGTTGCTATTTAAAAACGTGATATTTCAAAGAAATTGTGAAATAAAATGCACAAATTATGATAAGAGAAAAAAAAAAGAGATTTTAAAGACATTAAATTTTCAATTATGACACCAGCAATATTATAAAAAAAAATCCTTAATGAGACGAATCCAATTATACTAAAGATGATCACTAATAGTGATTATAGTTAACCATGTTTATTGTCTAAATATGACAGGTAGCTCACTTGTTCTTGAACACAAGTGTGATCAACTCTAATAATTATTGATGATCTTTTTTGATATAGTTAAATTCGTTTCGTTGAGATTTTTCTGATGATAATATTAATGTCATAACATGAGCTTTGATGTGCTTTAAAGGTTTTTTTTTCTTTCTCCTATTCTCATTGTAATTTGTAAAGCGAGAGGAGACAGAGAAAATAAATAAAAAAAGAGATCTTAGAGGCATAACAAAATTTTGATTATAACACCATTAACACTATAAAATAATTTTGATGAGATAAATTCAATAACATAAAACAAAGGTTTCCAACAATGACTAGAGTGGGTCATACTTGATACTCAAAGATGAGAGATAACTTACTTTTTTTTGATGGCAAGTATGACCCACTCTAGTCATTGTTAGTGATATTTCTTGATATATTTAAATTTATCTCATTGAGATCTTTTTGATGATATTATAATTGAAATTTCAATGTGCCTTTATGATTTTTTTTTTTATCTTTTCTCTCTTTTATTCTTATCATAAGTTATGTAACACATTTCATAATTTTTTTCACATGTTGTATTTTTGAATAGTGATAAAGTTGAAGATCATGTTTTATAATCACAACATGTATAAATTGTACTGTTATATCAATTTGTTTTTAAACTATTGTAGTTTTTTTTTTATTTTTTTAAAAAAACTTAATAAATAAAAATACCTCACATTTCCTAACATTTAGAGGTGTCTGAGATTGTGATACATAATATTTTTTAAAATAATTTTTTATTTAAAAATACATCAAAACCATAAAAAAAACATTAAAAGAAATCAATTTAATATTTTTTTTAAATAAAAAATAATTTTAAAAAACACATGAAAATAGAAGCATAAGCTGTTAAAAATACGTCGAACTTGACTCGCTCATACGCAATCTCCACGCCCACCAGATTATAACTTTAGTCGGTCCGTGGCGATTATGACGAGGACACGCACCTCCCTCCCTCCCTCCTCGTTTGTTTTGACCGCCTAAGTGCAGTTTCCACCACGTAATTAATAATTATCCTTTTCGTCTTTTATAACCTAGTACACCCGCTCCCTCTCCTTTCAATCTCTGCAAAGCAAAACTCCAAATCCTAACACGACGGGACCTCCTCTGGAACCAGCTGCTCCAGCGGCTTGTTTTCTCACTCATCAAATGGGCCAATCATCTTCCACCACTAATTATTCAATCAACCGATTCTTAACCCCCGCGACCATCTCATCCGAATCCTCAGATTTAGCCGACGAAATCAATATCGGACCTCTCAGAGACCACACGGAGGACATACCAGACGATTGTTTAGCTTACATATTCCAGCTTCTCAAGGCCGGTGACCGCAAACGCTCATCCCTTGTCTGCAAACGATGGCTACGCGTCGATGCTCAAAGTCGCCGCCGGCTCTCTCTGATTGCGCAATCGGAGATTATTTCCTATATACCTTCGATCTTTACTCGATTTGATTCGGTTGCTAAACTATCTCTCCGATGTGGTCGGAAATCTGTTAGCTTAAATGACGATGCGTTGCTGATGATTTCTATCCGGTGCGAGAATCTCACGCGACTCAAGCTCCGTGGATGTCGTGAACTGACCGAGTTAGGTATGGCTAACTTTGCTAAAAATTGTAAGAACTTGACGAAATTTTCGTGCGGTTCGTGCAATTTCGGGGTTGAAGGAATTAATTGGATGTTAAAGTATTGTACTGATCTTGAAGAGTTGACTATTAAGCGGCTTAGAAGTGTCAATAATGGGAACGAATTGATCATCGTTCCCGGCGCGGCCGCATTAAGTTTAAAATCCATTTGTTTGAAGGAGTTGGTTAATGGGCAATGCTTTGAACCGTTTGTCGTTGAATGCAAGAAGCTTAAGACCTTGAAAGTGATTCGTTGTTTAGGTGATTGGGATAGTGTGCTTGTAAAAATTGGGAATGGAAATGGGATTTTGAGTGATGTTCATTTAGAGAGGTTGCAGGTGAGTGATATTGGACTAGGAGCAATTGCCAAATGTGTAAATATAGATAGTTTGCATATTGTGAGGAATCCTGACTGTTCAAATTTAGGGCTTGTTTCTGTGGCAGAGAATTGTAGGAAGTTGAGGAAGCTTCATATTGACGGGTGGAATATTAATCGGATTGGAGATGAGGGTTTAATAGCTGTAGCAAAACAGTGCCCGGAGTTACAAGAGCTTGTTTTGATTTGTGTTAATGTTACGCATTTGAGTGTGGCAGCAATTGCTGTTAACTGTCAGAGATTGGAGCGATTGGCATTGTGCGGGATTGGAGCTATTGGTGATGCGGAGATTGCTTGCATTGCAGCTAAATGTGTGGAGTTAAAGAAGCTTTGCATCAAGGGCTGTGCTATTTCTGATACTGCCATTGAAGCACTTGCTTGGGGATGTCCGAATTTGGTTAAGGTTAAGGTCAAGAAATGCAGAGGAGTTAGTAGTGAAGTTGTGAATTGGTTGTTGCGGCGCAAGGGGTCACTTGTTGTTAGTTTCGATGCTGCCGAAAGTGAAGGGTTGGATGCCAGTGGCAGTGATGTTGGAGGTCAAGAAAGTGGTGTGGAATTCCCGGTGATGGGTGAGCAAGTAGTTCTCGGTGATGGCCCTTCAGTCAGCATTGGGAGATTGGCTTTGCTTAGGGCGAAGCTAGGGTTTTTTGCCAGCAGGAATTTAGTGCCCTGTGCGTTTATCAAGTCATCAAATCACGGGGATAGTTCGAGTAGCAATCTGTGAATGATTTTCGTAGGAGTCGGTAAAATGAGAAACCAACTCTTGATCCATTCGCCCTCTTCTTTTTCTATTGGTTGCGCAAATTACTTGATTCTTATATTTCACAGTATATGTTGAATTGTTCAATTTTCTTAGAAGTTAAATTAAAACAGGAAGAACTTCCTTTTATCAGCCAGTCTGTCTCTATTTCTTTTTTTTTTATTTACGAGGTGTTCGGGTCAGTTTACGTGCATCATGACTAATTCACACAGTTCACTGAACATCCTACAAACCTAGTAAATATGTAAGGCACTGCGGGGTGACAGATATACATGATAAAGTTCAAACTCAGGTGTTGAGGAAGGGAACAAACCCCTCCCACCACTACTAGGTTAGAACCTCACTTGCCCTTTCTTTTTTTTAGATTAACGTGGGTGTCCGGGCCAGCTTTCGCGCACCACGACTAATCCCACGGGCCCTGAAGTTAACGACCATGTAAGCCTCCAGTGGCCATCATATGAGCAACCAAGGATTCGAACCTGAGACCACAGAGGGAGCAAACCCCTTGATCCCTAGTCCTTACCACTTGGCCACCACCTAGATGGTTGTCACTTGCCCTTTCTTATCACACTTGTATTTGGGTTTTTTTTCTTCCATAACTTGAAGCAGCCATTACTTCCGTTGAATTGTTTTATATTTTTACTGTAACTAAATTATTTAGAAAGATATACTTTCTATTATTCTGTAACACAAAAGGTGAAGTAACCATTAGAGCATCTCCCATTTAAAAATGGCTTTATATATATATATATATATATATGCGTGTGTGTATTTTCTTTTCTTATGTACTTTCAAACGGTAAACAGCCATCAGCCATTTAGAGAAATTAATTGCATTTTAATATATTTAATATATAATTATTTTACTAACTAGATATGATGAGTTTAAAATTAACTAGATGAGTTTAAAATTAATTTGATTTTTAATTAATTTAATATTACAAAAATTAATTAAAAAATAATTTAAATTGATCTAGATAAACACATTAAATTCATGACGTGTAATTAAAAAAAACCATCTTATAAAAACTAACACGTAAAAATGACATCTGTATAGAAAAAAGAGTAAAATAGCATTTTGTTTATCACTTCCAAATGTTACTTCTCAAAAAATCTCATGTGTTGATCACGATGGCTGTGGTTTCTTGAATGCTGCGTGGCTTCTTGCAGCGCAGCAGCCTTGTGGTCCGGTCCTAATTTTGTCTGGCAACTGAGTCTTCCTTGGACTTTAAACGAAAGTTGCAGCACTTCTCTCCTTTTCAAAACCGTGTTGTTGCAAATGATAGCCAATTCAAACAGAAGCTGCCTGAGACATATTTCATGGTCCAGTTCAGTTATTTTAGCATGACTGATATATTGGTCTCCGAATGTTCTGGATGTTTTGGCTTGCAATATTTGGTTTGCCTTTGTTAGCTGTCTTTTATATTGATGTCGACTTCAGCCTTTGAGCTAAATTTTGTCTTTTTAGTGGCTCCTGTTCATGATGATACAGTCCCATGCGGGTTCTAAGGAGCTACTGGCAAGTTATGATGCTTGAATTCTAATTGCTTGGAATAATTTCATAGAAGTACGAGAGCGTAGGAAGTATCTTAGCTTGCAGGGCATGGTTGAGGCGCACAATTCAGAAAGACCAAGCGAGAAATTGTGATGGTGTCTCGACAATGATATATATAGACTCGAAAATTCAAAGTCACTGTTTATCACCGTCTCGGTGGTGTTCATTGAATAATACACGCCGATTTATTTATTTATTTATTATGATTTTTCTCAGTCAAATGTTCGAGGATGAAGGTATCAAGTTGTTCCTTTTTTTATTTGATTGACCTAATTTGAGTAGATTGTTTAATTTATGAAAAGGCCTTAATCCATGTTTGCCAATGAATTTGAAGAAAACTTCTCATGAATTTAAATTTTTTCATAACCGTTTAATAGGCTTGGACTAATTGTATATGTTAGAAGAAAAATAATACATAGAAAAATAAAATAAAATATAGGAGAATATCTATTGTGGTCTACATATATGGATCTATTGTGTTGTTATCTCTATACATGGTGATCCTTGAGTATTTATATACCTCATATAGTATATTTGCTTTGTAGGTCATAGGGTCGTAAATCTACTCATATTCGTAACCATAGTTTTAAAACCTAACTCAGCCTAGTAGGTTGATCCAGGATCCAGCTGATCCGGGGCTGAAACCGGTAGGGTTGATGAAAAATTGGTTAGGAAATTAACTTGGTAAAACCCGATCGACCCAGAGAGTCAACCCGACACTCAGTTAACCTGAGTAAACCCGGTTGAAACCCAACTATTTTATATACATAAAGCGTTAACATCTTATTTTTTCACTATCAACCCATTTGCAATATAAAGACAAAATCACAAAAAACCTAATCACTTCTCTCATCTTTCTGTTATTTCTTTCGTTTGAGTTGCTAAAGCAGGTTGTTTGTTCCATTGTCCTTATTAGTATGAGATGTAACGAGAAAAGAAATTTTATTTTTTTATTTAGATTGTTAGTTTTTCTTAGATGAGAGAAAGAGTAGAAACAAAGGGTATGCTCTCTAGAAGATGGAGGCTGCTAAATTAGAAAGAAAGTATAGATGAGAATGATATTGGTCAAACAAAATGGATATGTTATGTTAGATTCTGTCAGTAAATATTTCCAAGTTTTCCTTTCCTTGGCACTTGGCTTGTAAGGGGAGATTTCCCGTTCTCAAGAGGGATAAGAGAATAGAAAACAAATAAGGTTTTGATTGATGAAAAGAAAAATAAGTTGATTCAGTTTTGAAAGTTGGGAAAAGAAGAATTTTAGATCTGTTTAAGTTAGGGTTTGATCTGCTGTTAGTGATTGACATAGAAAGAATATGACATGTGTCAGCGAGTGAACAAGCCTACCAATTTCTAGTTATGTGTGCAATAATTCTTGGCCTTTGATGAAGTCTTTCTTAGTGATTTTAGTTTCATCTTGACAAGGGGAATCCTTCTATATAATACATATCTATGACAATCATTTTCCTTTTCTTCCCCCCCTTTCTTCTTTTCCTTTTCATTTATAAGCCTAATTGATATTTTATTTCCTTTTTCCTTTTTTGCTTCTCTCTTCAGACTTGGTTAAGTCTTCTTCTTTTTTTTTTTCTAATTCTATCCTCTCATCTTCTTTTATCTTCTCCTCTTTTTATTTTCTCCTTTTTTTCTCTTATTGGGCTTGGCTAAGCCTTTCATTCTTTCTATTTTTTTCTTCTTCTTTCACCTCTTCTTGCACCTAGTTAGGCTAATTTATCTTGCCTTATTAATTTCTCCATCTAGTTTTTGAAATTATATGAAGTTTCAAAAACTCTACTTTTTTCTTGAAAGGGTATTTTAAGAGTTGGAGTTAGGATAAATTATAAGAGTGTGAAATCAAAATCATCTAATGTCAATTATCCTTTATATTTATGAGTGAAATAAGACAATGAACTTTTTAGGCAAATTATCCTGAGAGAAGTAGACATGCTTTTGTTCGAGTCAAATAAAGGTTCTTTATAAAATATAGCTAAAGAGAGCTTGCATATAATGTTTTGGTATTTAAGTTCCATTAAAGATTGCTTTATACTTAGGTGAAGAAAAAGTTTCATGGAGACCATTTTCATGGTGGAGAATGCCTTGTGATTGGGCAAAGTTATGTTGTGGTAAGTATTATGCTATCATATATAGAAGTGCTTTTTATTATTTTTGAGCTATGCTATTTCTTGGTGATTTCATTGTGTTGGGGATAACTGTTGTTTTAAGCCTGATGAGAAAAACTCCTGCATAGGTAAAGAATATCATGGAGAAAATACCATAATAAATTTTTTAGAAAGATTATTATATGAAATTATAAAGATTTTATTTAAATATGTGTTTATTTTATATATATAACAATGAAGATGAGCAATCTTATAAATAACAATATGACAAAAAATCATGAAGAAAATACCACTTTCATGAAATAAAAGTTCAAAATACATTTTAAGTAATTTAAATGTTAAAAGGAAAGGAAAGATTGACATTAAAATGATCAAAGGCCACTTTAAGGATTTTTTTCTTAGGGGTTAAAACTAGACTTAATTCTACTAGTACGATGTCTCTTAGTTTATAAATATTCATTTCTTTGCAATCTTATACATCTTTACTTAGTATTGATTGATTGATCTATAATGACTTTTTACCTATAAAGAAAGTAAAGGCATATTCCATAAACATTATTTGATTTTATCTCACCGTAGTCATTCACATTTCAGTAAGGAACCTTATGGCTAAATATATGGTACTAATCAAAGTATTTATTTAATAAAGAAAAAGTTCCTCAAAGATAATTTTTTAAGATATTTCTATCTTTATTACCATGAAGGTTTGTGAAAGTATGCAACATTTGAGATAGTTACTGATACATTTATAATTTTCTCAACTAGCACATTATTATTTTCTATCCCTGCTAGAGGAGTTTTTACTAGAGTGAACTTGAAAGGATGCATGCCTCCTTGTACCCTTATTTATCTAAAGAGGATGTTGATAATGCTCATATCATCTATAATTACCCTGTGTACCTTATGGTTGGATATGATAATGATGATTATTATGACATCTTTATAAGGGAATGTTATCCCTTTTTCATTTTTAGAGATTAAGATGATATAGTTATGCCATAAATTTAGGAGTTATAAGGCAACGAAAACTTGATTTGCGTATGTTTTTTTAACCCAACTATAATTATTCTAAATAAAAAAGTTTTAAAAGATCACTTTAATTTTGAGAAAAATTTATAGAGGCACACCGGTCTTTTTTTTTCTTTTCTCCAAGTTGTGACTTCTTCATGATGGATTATTAAAGGTAACTTTTAATAATCAATTTTTTTATTTTTTTTAGTATGTAACAATACTTGATATCATAACCGTTATTTTTATTAAAAAAGATAATACTTATTAAGGTTGTATGTGTTAGTGTTGTTTTGCATTGGGGGTATTGTATAAATTTTTGTTTATTAATGACAATGAATCCCTTATTTTATGTGGGATTTAATGGTGTGATCATGGGCTCAAAAAACACCAATAAACTACAAATAAAGCTTTTTAGTTTTTTTTCCCACTGCTTTAGGGATATTATAAGTAGAGATCAACAATGCTTTCAAGGCCTTTCTTTTTGTATCTAGAATTGAGGATATCCTTGTCTTGCCGCACTAGCTTTCTTTTTATAATTATGGTTTTTTACTAATTACCTAAATAGAGGAGAGTTTAATCTAAGATTGTTTAGTCATTCTCATAAACTATATTTTCATAAACTCCATTAACTAAGGTTTTAATGTCAATGAGTTTAATAAACCCTCCTTTTAAACACCCTTTTATAAAATCTCTACATACATGTTTTAGAGCTTTTATTTTCTAATTGTGTAATGGTGAAGAGCTTAATCCAGCTCTTTTTAGCTATTATGCTTGTACTGAAGTGAAAAATAAGTTTAAAGAAAAGGTTACTAAGGTCAAGAATATAATTGAGCTTTAGGCTATGATACCATACCTGTGTAGACTTAGAAAAAGTCATTGAAAGAATTTTACATATAACATCACTATCTTATATCACTAATTCTAGGTTATTTCATACATTTTATACTTGTTCCTTAGGTTTGTAAGTCCAATATAATTATAAAAATTTATCTTTATGGATATATAATCTTTAAATAAATTGGAATCCAACACTCATTTATAAAGTAGAGAACCAACCACCCACCTAGTAGGGGTTGTAATTATTCTCTAAAGCTTATATAATAATAGATTTAACTACGTACCATGGCCTTTTTTTTTTCAGGACCACTTAAGTTAAATTCTTATAAGGTGATGTTGATGACCACTCTTATATTATGACTAGATGATGTTTTATTTTTTATTTTTATTTTCTACTTTAAGAGTTTGTATCTATAGTAACTAGTTTGAGAACATTCATCATAATAGTCATAACCTTTTATAGGTTAAGTTGGAGTATGATGATGCTCTGACTTACTTTATTATGTATCATTTTATCCTATTTCTTTTACAAATTAAAGTTGTCTATATACTAAAGGTGGTGAAACTAGTGATTGTGCCAATCTCTAAGGGAGAGACAAGGTTCTAAACTACTATTATATGGATAAAACAACCTTTACACAGACTTTTATTTGTTGGGCTATTTGTTATAGATCTATAAGAGCCAATTAACTTGTGGTGAAGAGGTCATTAATCTCATGTGCCTTAGCATTTCTAAGTTTTCAATTATGAAATTTTTTTAAACATATGAATACATAAGAAGAGGAGGGAACAAACTAGCTTTTGTTGTGTTTATATAAATATCACCATTAACAAAGCGGAAAAAACTTTAAAAGGATCTAGGAATTTTCATGGTTGTTTAATGAGTTTGATTTTGTAAATTGAGCATATATTTATAATCCATATTTTCTTGTAAAATAAGTCATTTATTTAGAATAAAAGACCCTATAATGCTTAAATTAATAAAGCATAAGAAAAAAATATATTAGAGAATTGGTGTTGTGCTCTATATGAGTGGATATGTTATGTTACCATTATATTTGGTGATTATTGGGTATTTATATACCTTAGACCACATGTATTTGCTTTGTAGGTTATAAAGTCACATACCTACTTATAGAAGTAATCAAGAAAAATATTTCATTTGTTATGAATGATTATGCAACTAGTTTATTAAGACAAGTTGTGAGACAAGGTTTTCATACAAACACAATACTAATAGCTTAAAGAATTCATATAGGTGTTGTATTGATAATTTGGAGAATTTAAATGGGCATTGTAGTGATAACTTGTAAAACAAGAATTAGGTTTTCACACATATTAAGATTTGTTGACACTTAAATAATTAGTGTTTGTATTAGTTTGGGTTGACCACATTTTCCCTCTCTTTCCTTTATTTCTCTTTTCCTCCCTTACTTTTGTTTATGGGTTAGGCCATTTTTCCTTTTCTTTTTCTTTATTTTTCTTTCCTTTATCAAGCTTGTTTAGCTTGAGTTAAGACTAAATTAAAGAGTTGTGGAAGAATGAAAGACCAAAATAAAACAAGGGAAAAAATTTGTTCGACAAGTGAACAAGCCCACCATGTTTTAACAATGCATGCGATAGCTTTCAACCTTCAATGATGTTTTTTTTTGGTGATGTTAGCTTCATCTTAATTATGAGAATTCTCTTATATGATGCGTGTTCACATAAAATCTACAACAATATATATATATATATATATTTCTCTATTTTCTTCCATGTTTTATGCACCTTTTTTCCTTTATTTTTTTCTTTATTTTCTCACTATGTGATTAGTATTTAAAAATGTATTTTTATCAAGGTTTTATATTATCATTTTACACTTGAAGTATCAATAACTCTTTAACTAAAACATGATTTATAATAACAAGTCTGATACTATAAGATACCTTTAATTTATGTTAAATTTTATTATAAATAGAAGCCTATTATATAAATAAAATGATTGATTAATGAGTTAAAGTACTGAAATTGAAAGGATAAAGAGAGGGTGAAGCTTATAAAAGAGATGCTGGTTTAGTCTAAACTAGAACACTATTTGGTAATTGGATCATAACTAGAGCTATAGAACTTGGATTTAGATTTTCTTTATATTGATGGAAAGCTTAGACATGGGCCTAAAACTTTCATGAAAAGCCAAAACTCAATTATGTTGTTTGGAAGTTCAAATCTTAGCAACAACATAGAAGTCCAAATCTGTTTTACAGTCCAAACACTGTTCAGTACTCAACCTATATCTTAAGTTTTAGAAGTTCAAATGATCTCAATTTCTTTTTTCTGAAAAGTAGAGACAATTTCCTAGAACTTTCATGTTTTAAGTTTGTTTACATTAGATATTAATAATGATGTTTTTGGTAGACAAGAAGATAAGGATTGTCACCAAGTCAAGATATAGTTACCCACTCAACAATTAGTCATCAAATTAATAGTTTTTAATTTTGGCCTATAAAAAAAAATATCTTTCATACATTTAAATATCTTAGTTTTTAGATCAAGATTATGTTCTTGCTCTCTCTTTATTGTAATGCTTAAGTTTTACTTATATTAATTTCTTATTTAAGCTTTTCATTTCCTTTTCTTTATTTGGTTAACTTTTATCTTATTTATGTTCTTATCTTATTTATTTATGTTTCTCTCTTTTATTATGTTAGTTAAGTTTATTATGTCAAAGTGAAAAGGTTATATTAATAGTGTAAGAATAAATATAGTGTAAACTCAATATGGACTTTAATATTTGATACTAACGTATTTTGTATTTGTTATCTTGTTCACTCTTTAATACTTTGCTTGTTAAATAACTAATCTTGATTTATGTTGTATAATATTTGGTACAACAAATGCTTGACACTTTCATAGCCCAACCGTATGGTATAATCGACACTTGTGCTATGAAAAGAACTTGATTTGTTGTTAACATAAGTTATAATCATAAATACCTGATAATATTTATAACTTTTAGCGTTATTCAAATAAGATAACTAATGTAATCATGTTAATAACTTATAATTCAATTGAAATCTTCTTTATATATGGTTTCCAATTGAATAATAAAAATAGTTTATACTATACTTGTTTAATATATCATTAGTGAATCCTCTAACCTTGATATTTGTTTTTATCATTGTTTAATCCTCATATTGATCTTTCATCTCAAAGTTTTCATCAACTTCTTTTTATTTTTTTATTACTATTATTACTATTATTATTATTACTATTATTATTGTTATTGTTATTGTTATATTGTTGTTGTTTATAATTTATACAATTAAACGTTTTATGGTTTAATCTTGATTTTACTAGGTTATTTATTACTTCGATACTCCTATACTCAGGAGAAATATCAATCTTTTGGCTGTATCACTATACTTTATTCCTATACTTAGGAGAAATATCAATATTTTAGCTATATCACTATACTTTATTAGGCATGTTGGACTTGATTAGATCCTTCCCCTTTATCTCATTTTATTTTCTTATTCTCCTTCTCTTCTTTTCTTCTTGTCTTTTTACTTTTTTTTCTTAGTCAACTAGGTTTTTCTTTCTCCCCCCTCTTTTTTTTTTTAATCTTTTCCTTCTTTTTTATCCTCTCCTAAAAGCCTAGTTGGTCCCTTCTTCAATTTTTATTCTCCTTTTCTCTTCCCTTTTCTTCTTCTTTTTTTTTTCTCTTTTCTTATATTTATTCCTCTCCTACTCTCCTATATGGCTTAATTGAGCCTCCTTTTTTGTTTTTCATATATATATATATATGATTTCTTTCTTTTTCTTTTTTTTTTACTACCCCATCACCTATGATGTGACTTTCATAAATTTTACTTTGTTACATAATGAATATGTCATTAATAAACTTTAATGGCACTTATTCCATATGGTATCTATTGTGACAAGAAAAGCAATGTGATTTCAATTTTAGACAATCTAAATATATTAGTAAAATGGATGCCTAAAACTAAGAGTAATTGTCCACGTGCCAGGAGGTATTTGATTGCTACTTCCCGAGTAGATTAATTGCTTGATTGCATGGATTTCTAGCATTGTTCGTTTATTACTTAACAATATTTGTTTGCCACTTTCCAAGCAAATTAGTTACTTGATCGAGGAGGATTAGGGATGTTTCTCTCTGCCTCTTCAATACTAATCATTCTTAAAAAGTGAATTTCTCTACTATATCAGTTGGACACCTGAAAACAATTTAGAGATTTGCAGCTAGAAAAATGAAAAAAAAAAGAGAGAGAGAATTCTCCCATGAATTTACAAATCAATTTAACCAATCATGCATACAACGCGATATTTGCAAGCAAGAACACTAGGATGCATCGTGAATTAGTCTCTAGGGTGGGGGGGAGATCAAACAAATTGCCTACCTATTTCAGAGCTATTCATTCTATTTTGAGCTCTTCTACACCAACTAATAGGCGAAAGGATTCGTGCAAGAGACAAAATTTAGGAAGATTTTGAGCTCCCAGAACATTAATGGAAGTCTAATTCCTGATGCAAGAATAACCCGTCAAAGATTTGCAAGGCTTGGAGAGTAGTAACGATTAAATGATGATATTTAGATGATGGGTTGTAGTTATATGCCGATGGGCTTTAATTGATCAAGGCCTGAGATAGTTCTTATCTATATTTTCCTGCATCATGCATTAAAAAAAAATATATATTTACATTACAGATAATAAAGAGCAAGCCATGTTTTCCTTGCTTCAATTCTCTTTCTTATTCTCTTGCTCCTTCTGCTACATGGTGACACCAATAATCTATCATATGGTCAACATGTTAGCACTAGAATTCTTAACTGTTGATTCTTTTAATAAATGAAAAGAATTTAAGTGAAGAAAAAATTATGAAATTCTCTAACATGAAAATTTCAAATATTATCAACCATTAAAATAACTGGAATTTAGAAATTCTTGGCTATTTTCTTTGAGAAAAATTAAGATTTTAGAAAAGAAAGAAGTTTCTTAGACATTTCAAAGTATTTTGATCATTTGAAATATTTTAAGAAATCTATATTTTTTTATCGTTTATAAATATTTAATATTGTTTGGAATATTAAATTACTCCTTATAAATTTTTGCAAGTTCATTTTTTTTAATGAAAAGAAGTTAACTTTTTTTTCTTAGAATTTTAAAAAATTTATATTTATATTTATCTTATAATTTAATTTAATTTAGTCCAATTACAATGGTTTGATTGATTTTTCAAAAAACATGGTAAATTTTAAAGCTAATATACCATAAAACACATTCTACTTTCAAAAGTTAAACAAGATCAAACTTTTAGAAAAAATGGATTATACATAAATCTAATTTGAAGTTTTATTGATAAATAATTATCTTCAAATTGTCTCAATAAAAAAAACTCCATATTATAAATTTAAGGTTTTTTTATATACTAAAAACAAATACTCTACACAAAGTTGAAAATAATAATTTAAGAGCTTTAAACTAAATAAAGAAATAAATCCTAAATTAACTAGAAAATTATGACAAATATAACTTTTCTTGAGAATTTTATCAACCTCAAATGATTATAAAATTTTAATTTTATAAGAAATATGTCTTTTAAAATTTCTTAATTTTTTTTTATTATAATTCAACTATAAAATCAAAAGTTATATATGTTATTATAAATCTACGTGTTTGATCAAAATCTTTTATATCATTTAATAATGATTTACAAATAAATGTTTTTCTTTTTTCTTTTTCCATTTTCCTGGTTTAAATTTAATGAAAAATTTTCTCCCTGTTGTATGCAATTCTGTCTATATAAAAAGGCAATTGGATCCTTATCATTCACTTGGATGGAGGTAAAACATTAATTCTAAATGTTAAAAAATATGATAAGATGTTTTTCAAAAAAAAAAAAAACGTTTGAAACCTCAAGAAAGAAAATGGATTCGCCCGAATTCCTGGAGAATGAATTAACACTAACCTTAATGAAAACAAGAATAAATTTGGAAGGACGAAATCCTAATTGCTCTTTATAATTATATTAAGCTATAAAAAATCACAGCATCATGTTATCTATCTTTAATTTACTGTTAAAATTCATTATCCATTCATTTATTATTATTATTACAAAAGTAAATTTACCCTCTTCTTTTCATTCAAATCTAATTATTGGTATCACCTCAATTTTAATGAACTATTTTAAATAACAACAGTCAATGTGTGCGAGGTCAACGGTTCGGGTTAAATAAAAAATAATTGAATATAAAAAGTGAATGTCAAAGTATTTGTAATATGTTTTCCAATAGCAAGAAAAATTTTAATTATTAACTCAAAATCAGTTAAATTAATCAACTTTAAAATATTTATATCAAAATTCATAGTTAGAGTTTCAAATTAAAATGTGTGGATAAGTTAAATATGATTTGATTGAATTAACGAATCTAAAAATAATTTAAATAATTAATAAAATCATGGTTTGATTTAAAATATATTTCAAGATTTTTTATAATACTTAGAATAGAATAAATTGAATTCATCTAGGTTAACCCAACATTCATGCTATATAAATTATAAACTCAAATAAATTTAATAATTTTATTTTTTAAATTATTTTAATATCTAAGTGCATAATAAAAATATAGATGAGAACAGGGAAAATTCACTTAAATTAAAAAAATCATAAATGATTGTAATTTTTTCTAATTTTATAAAAATATTTTTATTATTTTATTTGAGAACAAAGTAAAAATTAAATGAAATTTAATAAAAAAATATCTAAAATACATTCTTGATTAAATTAAGAATTCCAAAAAATAATATATAATATATTGTAAATTAATTAATCCTTAAGAAATTACTTTTTGGGAAAAACAATAAAAAAAAACCTTATAAAAAATGCTCAGGCCCACATGTGTGGCTTCTCCAATTTCTTGTTTTTGCCTATGATGCATTCACCTTGTTTTGAAAAAAAAAAATCAAATATCGCATCATCCACTAGTGAAAAACGGTAATTGGAAAGATGAGTTGCTGACTTCTAGGCATTCTACGACCCATTTCATCTATTTTTTGAATTTAAACCATTAAAAAAACATTTTAAAGATCTCAATAAACTCATTTTTAATTTTAAATTAATTTTTGATTTGTTTAACACTAAAAAAATCAATCTAAATTTAAAAAATTTCTCAAAACTTGATTTATCTTTTTTTGCAATATAAAAAGAACCTAAAAAGAACTTTGCGCATCAAATGAAATACATTGATACTAAGAGTAACTAATTTCATCACCGTAAACAAGCTATTTGTCAACTCTCTCTCTTTCCCTCCATCGTAATCGAGGAACTCATGTTCTTGTCTGAAATTCAAGGACTAAATCGTGAGTAAAATAAAGTTTTAAAGTAAATAGTTTAATTTTCAAACTAAAAGGACCAAAGAAAAAATCTGAAGAAATCCTTGAGCACAAAGGTGCTAACACGTTATTTTTTAAGACCTTCCATGTTTCTTTGTTGTAATTTTGATCTCCACATTTTAAATCTTTCTCAAACAATAAAATTCAATTTTTTTTCTCAGGAAATTAATAACAAACCCAACAGTGGAAGGTTTTTATTATTTTTTTTTATATCTAGTCACATAAAAAAAGAGATAGGAACAAATTATCAACCTAAAATTCAATCAATACAATATAAAAGAATCAAATTCACAAAAAAAAAGTACTAGAGTTGACATTATATTTTTTTTAAATAAAAGGCTTGCTATTTTTTCTTTGTTTTAATTTTGATTGCTTTTTTTTTTAATTTCTTACAAAAAAATAAAATTGAATTATTTTTAGTGAAATCAAACTCCAACTTAATATTGGTATGCTTTTTTTAAACTGTGATAATCATATAAAAAATAAAAAAAAATAAAGCATCAACACCATCTCTAAATAAATACATTATTTAATAATAAAATTAAAAAATAAAAAATTAATAATAAAAAAAACACCTTGTAAATCCACAATGAATCACTTAAGATAAGATAGTTTTTTTATATTTTTATTAATAATTATAAAAATTGTTATAATTTTTAAAACCTAGCAAAACATGATATCATCAAGTTTAAATTGTAAAAAGACATTACTATTATTTATATTTTATTTAGTAAGACCTAATCGATGACATTGTCATTTATTGATGGCTTACATATACTTTATCTTCATAAAAAAATAATACATTAAATATTTATTTTTAAAAGGTGGAAGCCATTATATATATTGTTAATGTTTAGGTTTAATATATAAATTCTTTTTTTATTTTATTTGAGGGATATCATCTCAGTATTAAGCCTTTTGTATATAAAAAAACCTCTCCATAGTACATTTAAAAGAAATTTACTAGCATATTTTGTATTACTCGTGATAAGAAATAGTCCTTGTATTTAACTCTATTAACTCTAGTCTTAACTAGATACTTGATCCACAATTTGTTATGAGTTATATTTTTTTTAAATAAAAATTTATATATTCAACATGTTTTTGTAGTTAAAAAAATTAAACGAAAAAAAAATTTATACATCTATGTATTCAAATAAATCAAAAAAATATGTGTTAATAAATGAAGCAAAACTCATAAGTGACAACTGAAAATAAAAATAAAAAACTTAAAAAATAAATATAAATCAAAATATTTAATTTTACATGTTGAAACATTTACCTAATTATATTTGCTAAATTTATTTATTAAAATAAATTTTTTATTCAAGCAAATAATTATATAAAAAGAGACACAATTAAATTGATTAAATAAAATAATTAGAAAAAACACTATAAAAAACGGTACATATTAAAAATAATTATTTTTATATTTTCAATATTATTTAGAATTAGTAATATTAAGACAATAGCCTTCCTATACTAGCCTTATCTTTCTTACCAATTCCTCCCTTTGGTTATAACCATCTAAAGAAGAATTAAAATTAAAACAAAGAAAGAATCAAATCTAAAAAAATCATGAAAATAAAAAGTAATTGTTCGTATGTTTTTTTTTGTTTTGCAGATGATAATGTATGATATCAATAATATAATTCTAATTTTTTTAATCTAATTTATCTATTTTCGCTTCACTGACAATGATTGGTAAGACCCACATGCCATCATTGTTCCTGTAATTATAAAGATTTCTGTATAATTTTGAATTTTTGCAACTTCCCTAGGTTATTTCATCAATTTCATGATATTTATTTTATGGATATTTCATGTGTGTTTAAATTTTTAATTTTATATTGTATACAAACATGTAATTGTAAGGTATGTGAGTACAACATACTTCCATGTTAATAAATTATAAAAAAACATAACAAAATAAAAAAATATAATTTAATTAACTTAAATATTTTAATTGCATACAACCAGATTTTAAAAAATTTTCTTGAATACTTTATAAAAAAATAAGATATATTTTTTATCATATTTTAAAAATATAAAATAAATATCATAGCTTTTTTGGTGACATGTGTTTTGTATTTTAATCCCTTGTCTTGCAATTCGACCGGTCGCTCCTAAAAAATATTCAATTGTGTTGGAATTTAGGTTTAAAAGGACTCAATTATATAAAATAAAAAGTTTAAGAATTAAATTAAATTTTTTAAAAATAAACTATTAAAATTCATAATGAAATATGGACGGATGAATAATAATGAATAGGGGAGATTGCTACAGGAAAACCTTTATCTCTTTTAGTTTTAACTACTAGTTATTTGATCTGTTATATATTACATGCCAAATATTTTTTTTATAAAAAAATTATACATATAAGTTTTTTTGAGAAGTTTTTGTCCATAAAAAAGATTTAAGGGTAAACTAAAAGCTAATATATATACATAATTAAATAAATTGATAACTATGTATGTTAATATATAAAAAAAATTATTAACAATAACTAAAAATAAAATTAAACAAATTAAAAGATAAGTACAAGTTAAGATTTTTAATTTTCTAAGATAAGATATTAAATTGATTTGATATTAAAAATGATATACATTAAATTGATTAAATAAATTAAAAGTAAAAAATATGACTGCACTTATTAAAAATATTATTTGAAAATAAATATTTTTTATTTTTATATATAAAATTCTTGTGTAATAAAGATAAAAATATTTATAAATGATCCAGAATAATCTTTTTAAAAAGTAAATATGCACAAAACCATAAAAAAATAATCTTTATTTGAAAAAGATTAAATAAGCAAAATAAATAAATAAATCATAAATGACATATATTAATCGAAACATAAATTTAAAAATTATCTTAAAAAATATCTATTAAAAAGGTAATATATATATAAAAAATAGGATAAATATAATGACTTAACTTATCAAACCTATAATTTAAAATATAAATTTAACTAGATTTAATAATATTTTCTTCTTAAATTTATACTCAATTTAAAAAGAATCTAGACACGGGGTTTATGGCCTAACTTGTGTGAGCCATCACGGTGAAGAGGTGAGAGTGTTGGTGGTATTCCATATAAAAAGTGATTTTTTTAAAATTTATAAGGATTTAAATTATATAAATAGTGTTATATTTAAAAATTAAGAATCTAAATATATTTTTATAATTTTGAATAATGCGGCATCTTTTTCGTTTCAAGCCTTTTATTTTAATCTAATTATTAACTAAAAAATAAAAAATAAATGGTTTTCAATCAAATGAAATCGTGCAAAATAAAACTTAAAGATCAAAGTAAATTAATAAAAAATAAATAGAAATCGACGGTGTCAAGTGAGTTTGCAAACTACGCCCCTGTGCCTGTACTATTCTATAATAATAATAATTCAAGAAATTTACCCAGAGACAGAGGTATTAACCCACGAACACTCTCCCCGAAGTCCGAAATCAGAGGCGCACAAGGACTGAACTTATAAAAACCCAGAACCCAACAGTAAAGCAGGAAAAAGGCAGAAATGGAAACCGGTCAGCCAAGCGGGACTCTCTCCGGAGACGATCTTTCCTCTCTGTCATCAACCCCGGCAACCACCATCTCACGGTGGTCCTACGCTGTCTCACGGCGGTACCAACACTTTCTTGACAAAACGGTCCCTCACATCCTCTACCGTTGGATCTCCTGCTTAGTCGTAGTATTGATCTATGCAATCCGCGTCTACCTTGTTCAAGGCTTCTACATAGTCACATACGGTCTTGGTATTTATTTGCTTAATCTCTTGATTGGATTTTTGTCCCCCCAAATTGACCCTGAGATCCATGACGGCCCCACCCTTCCTACTCGCGGATCCGATGAGTTTCGTCCCTTCGTTCGCCGGTTGCCCGAATTCAAGTTCTGGTAAGGCAGCATCCAATTCGTTATCTTGTTTTGACTTATTCATTTTGACCGTTTCTAGGGTCTCTTGATTTGTAGTGAAATTGCTTTTTTCTTTTTATGAGAAATGTTAAATAATTGGATAATTTATTTTTTTGGGTAGTGTTTAACGAAAGCGGAAGGTTCATGTGGGATGGAATTACTGAATTTGATTGAAATTATGAATGTAGGTATTCAATTACGAAGGCGTGTTGTATTGCCTTTGTGATGACATTTTTCTTCGTGTTTGATGTGCCGGTGTTTTGGCCGATATTACTTATTTACTGGGTCATGCTATTCCTTCTTACTATGAGGAGACAGATTTCCCATATGATCAAGTATAGATATGTTCCATTCTCTACTGGTAAACAGGTATCATTGTACTTGACATCCTGTCTTATTTATTTATTTTTAATTTTTTTGCGGCAGTGATTGTTTGGTTTTAATTCTGGTTATTTGCTCTTGTTTATCAGCGATATGATGGAAAGAAGGGACCTTCCACCGAAACTGCTGATCTATCTAAGGAATGAATTTAATAGGTATTCTGAAACGAACGTGTGCATGTTTGCTATTTGTTTTGTTAAAGTTGTTTGAGTACACGCAATCTGATTGCTTTTGGCTATTTTATGTTGACAGGCTGAGCGTTTTGAAGGCTGTGGTGGTTGTAGAATTGTTTTGAAGACCAATTTTGGTTCATTCAATGATTGTTTCTTCTTACTAAGACTCAGCTAGCTGGCCTGTGGAAAGCCAAGTGGTTCATGATGCTCTTTTTTCATGAGGATTACTTTTGTATAGAAGGGGGCATGCTGCATTTCTTTTGCTAAATTATTACTTTACTGACTTGTAGTCTACTGGGGGACATGCCAGTCGGTGCATTAGGATTATGCTTAGTCTAGTTATAAATTGTTCGTTTCTCATCAATTGAAAATGCCATTTTTCACCCAGTGATGCCTTTTTACCTGAGATAATTGCTATTTTTCATGTTCTTCTGAATCATACCTTTCTATACTAATGATGCTGCAAGGGTGCATGTTTATACTAGTTTCAATGGACCTTGTAAAATCCTTGTATTGGGATTGGAGTTGATGCTGTCAGTGGTTTGAGCATGCACAAAGTTCCGAGTTTTGGCAGTGGTTTCCACGTTCAGGTACTTTTAGAGAAAAGCTTGCTTGAATGTAACCTGTAACCTCTGTACTTGCTGGCCAGTGGGGGCGCAGATTAAGAACATAGTATAACATATTGCTAAAGAATAATGCTAATTTATCATGGAAGTGTCGGAGCGAATAGCACTTGGCTGGAGACATGGCACAGCTTGAATTGAGCACAGTTTTGTGGTTTCATTTGTGCTATTTGTGATCAAACATTTGTGAATAATATAGCCTTTTTCATTGCAAAGTAGATGTTAAAGCGAGAATAGACAAGATTGTTAGGCTGCCTATTTTACTTGGTACTCTGATTAATCATCTAATGTAAGTGTTGGTGCAGATGTAGTTCTCTCAATGGATACAACTTCATTACAAGGACAGCAACCAATTTCCAGATATAACATGCCTTGATTCATTCTCATCGGGGTGTTGCAAGGATTTCATTTTAGACAACAGGTGTTCTACAAACTCCACGGTTTGAGCATTAGCAGTTTATGTTTCCCTTTTTTCGGTATGATGTGCTTAATTGACTCTTACATGTACTGGTCTCATGATATCAAACACAAACATTGGCATCCTGCTAGATCTGCGCATCCTTCATAAAAGCACCACTTGCCATTTGAAATCATAGGACCAAGGAAATAGTGGTGATGACATTTGGAGCAATCATAGACGTTTTTCATTGAAATATAGCATAAAGTACGGTTGTCCTTGGTCATTGTTAGATTTGGGTTTTATAAGTTTATCATTAGTGCCCGCATTACAATTCTGCAGAAATTTAGCATTCAACTAGTATACCGAGTTGAAGGCTATTTGGCAATGAGGAATCGTACTTTTGAAGTTGAACGCTTCTGTGGTAACCTCCCAACAAGCATCCAGAGCTATGACGGAAGTGCATTACCGTCGTGTAGGTGGGAGCCTAAATCTTTCCCTTGAGTTGTGGATTTCATCGGATTGTCTTCTGGACACGATGCTAGAGAGTAAATCTGTCAGTCAAGCTGGGGGGGTTAAGATATTGTGCAGAAAAACCCCTTTTCCTTGTCTGAAAACCTTGATTCAGATAACTGCAACTCAAGAAAAATAATAATAATAAAAAGAATCAAGAAATCATCATTAAAATCATGATATTGGTCTGTTATAAGCGTGAACTCCGTAGAAGGTCTGAGCCAAGTAGTAACAGCACGACAGCAGCAAACAATGAGACGATCGCCCAGGGATTACTGAAATAATTATGTTTCAGACTTGCTCGCCAACTGTTCCACTTGTAATATTGGTGTACATCCTCGGGCAATCGGGAGACGTAGCTGTCATTTATGTCGGAAACCTCTTGACAGAGTTGGTTAAAGAGGTGTGCAACATCAGCGTAACTGCCAAGCCAATGCTCAATTATGGAGGTATGCTATATCCTCCAGTAGCCGATCAAGTACGAAGACTGGAAGGTGGTTCTCTAGCATTATCATGTCTCCCTGAATAGAATGCATCGAACCACGCATTGCAAAAACATGATCATTTCTAGGATAGCCAAGTTTCTTGAATCCCTCAGCAACACCTCGAAACAGTTTAAGCACAAAGCAACCATCGAGAACCATTATCCCTTCATAGCATGACGGAACTTTCTCTTAAAAGTTCTCTAATTGAATCAAGAGAGAGCTATATATCCTGACTAGTACGCTTGAGGATATGATGAAGGGAACGCCATTTATGTCGATCCAAGCATAGGCTTTTCTTGCCATGGTGGTAAGGCACCAAGGAGACAATCTGGGGGGCATGAGCCTTCTCATCGCCCTCTCGTAGCTAGTGGGGGACTCGGTCGATGGACAACTTCGACCCACGAACCTGCCGCGTCATCTTGTCTCAACAACAATGGTACAATGACAGCTATATACTATTTGTATGGAAAAAAGAATCTCTCGATTTATAAAACATCTTATCCAACATCATCATGATATAAATTATAAAGTGGAGTTCGGTAGTAGCATTTTACTTGCCGTACGCTGCGCGTTGTAATATATATATATATATATATATATATATTCAAATAAATACAAAAAATCAACAACTCAAATAATAGCCTTCACCAAATTAAATAAGTTAGTCTTGTTTCAATTAAATAAAAAAATAAAAATAATAAACTAACATTTTTTTTCATAAAAATAACCACAATAACTTTTTTTTTAAAAACATTTAGAAGTATAAAATTAGATAAAAAATAAACAAAAAACCTAGATTGAGTCAACTCAAGATAGTATGATAAATATGTAATCTAGATAATAAACAACCTGAATTAATCTATAAAACTCATCATCTATATTATTAGATCAAGATAACCCATTAAAAAATTCAAAAAAAACATAAAGTTTTTTTTTCCATTATAATGTCGAACTATAAAATCATAAAAAAAAATAAGCCATAAAAAATAATATTGACCTGAGTTAACTTTTCAAACCTATAACTTAAAGCATTATAAATTGAAAAATCATGAAATATAATCTCCAAGAAATAAAATATTAAAGAATAAAATTTTTAAAAAATAATTATATAAAAGGATATAAAAAAATAATCATTAAAAGAATAAAAAATAAAAAATAAAAAATAAATTACTAGGAAACAAAAAATATTTTAATTGAAGGGTGAAACCAAAAAGAGAAAAAAACTTTAACAAAAAGACAAAAACAATCAAAAAAATAAGAATTAATCTTTAAAAAAAAATAATACACCATAAATTTGAATTGACAAATAAAGTTAAAACTCAATAAAAATTACAAAAAGGCTAAAAAAATAAAAAGTCATAAGAAAAAGAACAAAAATACAAAAAACAACACATAAAAAATTAAGGTTGAAGAATGAGATCGGAAGAAAAATCAAAACTTTATAAAAACATAAAAATTAAATAAATTAAAAGATAATTCTAACAATTAGGAGAGCGAGAACAAATATTTTTTTTAAAAAAAAAAAGAAAAGAGAGCAAATATTAAAAAGAAGAGAGAGAGAGAGAGAGAGAAAAACTCCTGACATCAAACTAGAGTTTTGTTTAAAACACGAGTTAAATAGACATGCAGGGAGGTGTCGAGAGCTTTTGAATGTAGCCTTAAAAACCACTGTTTAGCCACCAGGTGATACCATCACAAGTTGCTTAAAACAACAACAATTTTTTATACACTAATGTGTGCAGCTCATGGAAACCAACTTATTTTGAACTCATTAACTATTAAAGTAAAATTCTGCTCCTAGTCTTACCTAACAAAAAAAAACATCAAGGTTAAAATGACATAAATGATCTTCGAACAAAGCTTTGTTTTTTTTTTACCTTAAGTGCATTCTAGTAACTTTGTCATTTTTTTTAATACATTAAACATTAAAGTATAAATGTATCCCTGATTACACCTGATGATAACATAAAAACAAGGTTAAAATGGCATAATGCTCATGATCAAAGCTTCTGTGTTTGGCATTCTAGTAACTTAATTATTAATTTAAAGTTAATCGTGCATTTGAAGTTTAAAATGCCAAAATGCTCTTATATTTCATGCTTAGCTTCTTTTTTTTTGTTCTAAGAGTATTTTTGTATTTTTATTGTTTAAAAAATAATAAAATATCCAAAATACCTAGTTAGTACCAGGCTAAATTATTCTATTATAAAACAAAATAGTAATCCACAATAAATATAAATACGGTGTTATCGTAAATAACATTATTCTTAGCTCCTTCCTTTTAGTTATTTGTTATTTCCTTGCTTTGATTGGGCGCTTGGACGAACAACAATTGCCATTTAGAAAACTTGTGGGTGGAATATTGTACTATGATCAAATTCTTGCATAACCCAATGAGGAGATGCTTGCACATAGATGAAAAGAGCTCTAATGGATCAGAGTATCACCAGCGGTTCATAAAGCTGCGAGGAAAGAAGTGTCTCATCCTATTTCGTCTGTGTTCAGGCCATCAGAGTCCTGTCACTAAATGATTTAAGTTTGATTTCTGAAGAGTTCATTATTATTATTATTATTATCGATAAACTGCTTGTTATGTTATATATTTAATGACAGAAATGTTACATATATAAGCTTTTAGGCCTAGTTTTAAAAAAAAACTAGGCCTAAACACATATTTATTGGAAATATATTGTACTGCTAATGGATAGAGGATTGAAAATGATCCTAATTCTATAATGTGTTTTCCTAGACAAAATGATCCTAAGCCTATAGTTTCTCATTGCTCAATATGAAATACTCATGCGATAAAAACTCGAATTCATTCCACATCTAAATAAATATTCACTTTGTCTTGAATTCTCGTAATGGACAAAACTCTTCACTTTGAGCCATTTAAAGCTAATTCGTACTTCTATTAGCTTGAATAAATATCTACTTTACAAAACTCTCCACCTTGGTCTTCAAGCCCTTTAGAGCTAAATGTTCATGTTTCTACTAGCTTGGATAAATACCCACTTTAGCTTGAACTCTCGTAATAGCCAAAACTCTCCACCTTCATCTTCGAGCCCTTTAGAGATGATTCATACCCCTACTGGTTATAGAAATTGCGTTTAAACAATGCTTGAACTTGGATAGCATAAACGACTTTATCAACATATCAATTGATTTATCCAAGATATTAATATTCTTCATAATAGTACCACCCAAGGTAATGATATCTTGAATAAAATAGTATTTGATATTATTGTGATTTGTCCTCTCATGGAACATGTAAGTATCATAATGCATAACTATCACATGTTAAGTGTAACGAACTCACAAAATAAACCCCTTAGCAAAATAAATTTTTTTTCTCCTTTGTATTTAAGAATATGATTGTGATTATGGTTATTTTTAAAAGTTTTTTTTATCTAAAAATATATTAAAAATATATTTTTTTTATTTTAAAAAAATTATTTTTTACATTAACACATTAAAAAAAAATCTAAAAACACCAAAAAAATATTAATTTGAAGCAAAAAAATTTTAATTTTTTTTAAAACACTTTTAAAATACAAAGACAAACAAAAATAATTTTTGTCTTTATAGTAATCAAAGCTACAATAAATTATAAAATGGCTTTCAAACCAGTGGTGCAATTACCAATACTAAATACATATCTTATAATAATGTATTTTTTATAATTAAAATCTTTAGTATAATTAGAGTCAACATAAACAATAACACAACCAATTTATCTTTTATATACCAAGTCAGTTTTATGTACCAACTTAGTAACTAACATGATAAGATCAATTTCATAGTTTTTACCACAACTATTATTAACCATAAAGGTGTGAAATCTCTTATAGTCTCTACTAGCTTGAATAAGCACCCACTTTAGCTTGAACTCTCATGATAGCCAAAACTCTCCACCTTCATCTTCGGGCCCTTTAGAGATAATTCATACTTCTACTGGTTGAAGAAATTGAGTTTAAACAATGCTTGAACTTGGATAACATAAGCGACTTTATCAACATATCAATTGATTTATCCAAGATATTAATATTCTTCATATTAGTATCATCCAAAGTAATGATATCTTAAATAAAATGATATTTGATATTTGTGATTTGTCCTGAACATGTAAGTTTGTAAATGACCTCACAAAATAAACCCCTCAGCAACATAGTTTTTTTTTTTCCTGCTTCGTGTTTAAATGCGTGTTTATTTATATAAAAGCTTTAGCTTTTTATAGTAAACCGTATAAATTAGGCGTTTACTAATATATAAACAACAATTTATTATTTAGTGGGTTCCATGAATTTTTGCATGCGTTTTACACAAGCAACTAGGAGCTGCTTCTCTCCAGCTGCTTCTTTTAATTCACATCGGCATTATTTATAACAGTGTCAGGTGATGCCAGATGAATTATAATTCATCTCGGCATTGTAAGAGTGAACAATGCCAAATGAATTATAATTTACCCGTGAAGAGCATTCACTTGACATTGGTAACGTGAATAGTAATATTTTACACTATTCACATATGAACAAAATTTATTGGATCACGTTCAACTTGTTAAAAAAAATTATTTTTTTAAAAAAATTTTATTTAAAAAATAATATTTAATAATATTTAATTTAATACCATTATATAAATTAAAAAAACATCATGTATTTGTGAAATTAAAAGATGATGTAGCATTTGTGAAATTTGATCGCAATTCTAATTCTGTTTCTGATAATATTTTACCTGATTTTATTGTACGTTCAAAAAACCATAGAAACTATAATCTTTATCAGATAAATTTTATACGTGATGAAATTGTAGATAATTTAAAAGAATAATAAAAAGTATTTGATATAAAATATTATTTATTTAATAATATAATAATGGTAGTTAAATCTACAATATTTAAATTAAAAACTATCAATATACATATATATATATATTGATTAATTATTTTGTAATTTTAATTTAAAAAGTATATTTAACTAAATACATTAAACTATTTTTTATTGACCCTTAATTTCAACCACAGTTTTAACCAAACACCTCTTTTTTCAAACTAACTTCAACTAAAAGTATTTTTTATAAAATATTTTTTTTCAAACCATAACCATAACAGTTATCGCAATACCAAACACAAAGTGCTTTTCACCTGAAAATATATTAAAATAATATTTTTTATTTTTTAAAAATTAGTTTTTATATCAATGTCATAAAATAATTTAAAAATAATAAAAAATATTAATTTAAAATAAAAAAAATTAAAAATTTTAAAATATAAAAACAAATAAGATTAATTTTTATCTTTATAGTAGTCAAAGCTATAATAGATTATAAAGTGGCTTTCAAATCAATAGTGCAACTACCAATGTTGAATACGTACCTTATAATATACCTTATAATAGTTGAATATATTTTTTTAAAAATGCTTTTAAAATATAAAAACAAATAAGAATAATTTTTATCTTTATAGTAAAAGCTAATTTAGTAGCTTTCAAATTAGTAGTGCAACTACTAATGTTGATTATCTTATAATAGTTAAATACATATTTTATAATATATTTTTTATGATCAAATTCTCTAGCATAATTAGAGTCAATATAAGCAACAATACAATCAGTTTATTTTTTATATACCAAGCAAGTATAATTAGAGTTAACATAAGTAATAATACAACCAGTTTATCTCTCATATACCAAGCAATTATCTAATATGATAAGATCAATTTCATGGTTTTTACTATAGTTATTGTTAACCATAAAGGTGTTAAATCTCTTGTAATATTTGTAGGGAGATTGTTTAAGTTTATAAAAGGATTTTTTTAGTAAAAACATATGACATTCGTTACCATTAACAATAAAACCCTTTAAAACTCTCCAACTATCTCATGTAGATAGATATCTTCGTCTAATTCTCCATGTTAGAATATAGTCTTGATATCAAGTTGCTCTGAATTCAAGTCTTGTATAGAAACCAAAGACAATATAATTCTAATTGGAGAGCTTTTTAATGTCGTGCTTTCATGTAGATGGTGGAAAGTCTATTAGAATTATATTATAATTCTAAGATATAGCCTCGTTGCCTTTCATATTGCAATTAAAATTCGTATAGAAACCAAATGGTATATTTTATCAGGAGTTTGGAACATATTCGAGACTTTTTTCATGGGCTCAAAGTTGAAACCGAATTGATTTTTTTTCATTGGCTCAAGGTCAAAACCTACATAGTTTTTTTTTCATGGGATTAACAAAACCTAAGTGACCTTCTTCACTAGCTCAAGGTCCAAACCTACACGATACTTTTTATGGGATTAAGATTGAAACCTAAACACAAGAGCTCGCATAAAAGCTCACAACCGAATACCCAAGTGCTTATTACCACTTACATTTAACAAGATTTTTCACTCACGAATAATGAAAACATCACTCACTGACAAGAGTAGATTGCAATGTTAAAGTCTTAAGTATTTATAAAGAAGTAATATAACTCTTTTAGGTAAAGTAAAATGAGCATTCAATGTAGAAAAAAAGAATAGAATATTTTTTGGATTATTTTAATTATTTATTTTTTTAAATTTGATCTATTTATTATTGTTTTTTTATTTAATTGAAATAAAATCAACTTATTTAAAATATTAGAATCTATAACTCAAATCCCGTAATTTTATCTTTTAAAGAGACATGCGATAGCTAAACAAGAATAGTGAAAAACTATATATACAATACAACGATAATCATGCATGGAATTAGAAACGAACATGAACAGCTCGCCTGATTGTCATTTCGGTAAACTGAGATCAAGAAGGACAAGCAGCGTCTATTCAGCTTGATAAATCAACACGGAATCTCACCAATCATCCAGTTTTACACCTTCAATCACCTTCCCTTCTTATTTTGCTTCAGCCAAGTTAGGTTTAGCAGTGCTCTCGCCATTCTTGACTGGGTAAGAAGATTCCATTGCAATCCCACATCTGCCAGTGTATGTGTCGCCGACGTTACGCTGCATCTTGATGTATCCATGCTCCCCCCATTCCTTTCCCCATGAGTTCCTAACAAGCCAGTAATCCAAGCCTTTCTCCGAGCCATATCCAACAACAACCACGCCATGGTCGAGGGCTGTCCCACATTCACCAGTGAACACTCCCTAAGTAGATCAGAAGAGAACGAAAAGGCTCACAAATCACAAGTATTCCAAATTGACGTGTTAAGAGCAAGATGAGGCACGGAGATTAAAGAATGATTCGACTTACAGACTGGTAGAATTGTAAAGCCATGCCACTGGCTTCAATGGCGACACTAACTGGCTGATGAGCCACAGCTTTCTGCAATGCTTTCTCATCGTACGGCAAAACATCCTCAAACCCATCAATGCTAACAGCCTTAGTTTTCATCTGCGAAGATCCAAAACAGGCAAGAACCCCAAGAGCGTGAACTACAAAACCCAACAATCTGGTGTTGATTATAATTTAAATGTGCATATTATATACTATACTGACCTTGTCTTTGTCACATTTATCATCATCTCCTACGTACGGATAGTCCTTTTCGGTGTCCAGGCCGCCGTTGTTGATAATGAATTGGAATGCATAGTCCATGAGGCCTCCATTGCAGCCTGCGTTATATGTCCTGTCACAATCTACAAGTTCTTGCTCTGATAGGGAGATTAACTCCCCCGTTGCTATCTGGTTTATTCCTTCTACAGAAGCTACTGTTGAAAAAGCCCAGCAACTACCTGCATCGGCAATATCATTAGAGTTTTAGGCCTAGCCCAACTCTAACAAGTGTGGAGGCAGGTGGCAAACTAGCTGATTTCGCCTTGAAACTGGGCCATAACTCATAATTTTATAGATATTATTTGGGTTGGATAAGGATGAACTGGCCCATCTCATGTGATTTGTCTATTCAGTGACGCCATACAAGAACGGAAACGAGACTGCCTGTGCCACCCAAAAGGTGCAAAAACTACGATTTTGCAAGTCTAGAAAGTAACTACCAGCTCCTGCTAATTCAAGAACACTATTTTCTTTCTTATGAAAAATTAAGCGATGCTGCTGTGCTCAACACAACATCACATCTTCAATCCAAACCTCGAGAGTTCAAACAGCAAAATGCTTGGATTCAGAATCCAGATGAGCATGGGTGGACGATTATCATTGTAAAGAGACCGGGACACCTCCCTTGTACTGAAAATGATATTTATTACAAAGAAAAACTAGCCTAGTTGTTGGTTTTTGTTTGTTTAAAAAAAAAACAGTTGCATTGTTTCGGGAAACAAAAGGAAATGAATTATTACCACAACTTCCTTGATCTTTGATCGGGTTAACTGCTCCTTTTGCTCTCCAATCCACGGATTCCGGCAGCTTGTCACCAGGCTTGAAAGCATATCTTTCACTCGGGCTTTTGGCCTTCATTAATCTACGCGTAGCGTCACTCCTTGTGCCTAGAAACATGGCGCGGTACTCTTCATTGGTAAGATCTGCAAACTTAGTCAACCCAACTTTGTACGTATGGTTTTGGGAGTTATGTTCATCAATGAACCTCAAATTATTTTTAAAGATTTCAAACCTCTCTGCTTCCTCTCCTAGCCTGTTGTATGCTTTACCGTGCTTTGCAAACCACCATTTATACATACTCATCACCTCATCATCGCTTCTCCAGCTTGATCGATCATGGTTTAGTTGATTGTCGTTAAAGGTAAGGATTGACATGTCCAAGGCAGATGACATGGTGAAGAGAAGGAAGAGAAGGGCTGATATGGCAAGTGCCATGCTTGGTTTGAGAAGAGAGCGATGGTGGATGGAGAGAGTAGTTGTGAAGAGGAGGAGAGAGCGATGTGAGTTTTATAAAGGCAATGATCGTTTATGCATAATCGAGAGTAAAACCGTCACATACAAGTCTTCTTACAAGACACAAGACCAATCCGAGCCCTTCGGTTGGCAATCAGTAGCAGTAATTCTTTCTACCTTGAAAAACGATGCAAAGAGACAAGGTCCCTTCGTCATCGCATGTTAGGTTTTGCCACATTTGAGTCATGTTCAGCGGATGCTTAGAGGCATGGTTTTCTCTTACCAGACAGTCAAAGTTCAACAAGGCTCCCGAGAATTTGGTAGATACATAACATCCACTTGCTTGAGACAATTAACCTAGATTTTATTTTCATCTTCTCATATACGCAAGAAAATCTCACCTTATCCATTGACAGAAGACGATGAAGAGGCTGCTCGATCCATACAAGTTTCTTGCTTCTTCGGCCACAGATTTCAACGGTCTAAAATATAACACATTAAATTTTATCCTCTCTTCTGTTTTGTAGGTGTAGCTAACGGTCCATATCATCTAACAAACAATCCTTGCGCTGCTGAGTCTTGGTCACAGCCATATTCCACCAAGGCATCAAGTAAAATTGTGCTTTATTCAAATTTCCGTGCAAGATACTATTAATTTAAACACAATTATTGCATTCCCTTGATGGAATACCATCATGTCTTGTCATATTCGGCAAACCAATTTTGCGATTTAGCCAAAATCTTTGACGTTCAGGCCATTATTTTGTTTATTCAAAATAGGCGAAGTACACAGTCCATTATCATCTTTGCAAGCAATGAAAGAATTACAACGGGTTTCATTTCTGCTGAAGCCAACAGCTGCACAGACTCTATATTCCTATTTAGAAGATTTGTATATATAATTTGACACATATCAGATACAAGATCCTGGCATTTCTTGGCAGCAGAGGTAAGGAGCCTAATGACAAACCTTTCCCACAGAATATCAACCAATCAACATGCAGGACAAAAGGAAAAGAAAAAGAAAAAACAGAAAGAAAAAAAAAAGAGGAAAGTAAAGCAAAATAATGTGAACAGTGGTGGACTCAAATTCGGACGAAGAATTTCAACTGGCATTAGCTCTAATGAACATTTTTTCAGATGGAACTGCCACCCACCTGGTAATTAAGATCATTTGCCTTTTGCTTTATCAATGGAATCTCTTCATGCTGAAGGCCAGCAGTCTCAAATTCACAAGGCAGTATCTCTGATTTGTCCTTGTCAATTTTGTTCAGAATGCCTTGTAGAAACCGAAACCTGTGTCTCCACCAACTTTGCTTCATGCCTCCTCTTACTTCTGCGTTTTGATCGGGGTGATCGAGTCTTTGGAGAACGCTTAACAGTCTGCTCTTGGTTAATTGTTAACTTTTTGTTGGAAGGGAGTTCAGGAGGAGCATCTGGCCATGGTGTTCGTTTTGATGGCACAGTAATTTCCAACGGGGGGTCAATTATCCATCTGTAAGAAGACATGGTAGAATTAAGCTTTCTGGAAATTAACCCGGTTGTCAAATTAGTAAGAGAAGATAACAACCATCTGTCTGCAGCACAAATAAATACAACAGATTCTTGTTGAAAATACCATGTTGAAAATAACTAAGGGGAGAAGGAAGGGAACTCTTACATTACATTACTCTCCTAAGAGAGGGCTTGAACTTGTACTAGTTACGTACTAGTTACATGCATACACCTAGGAGAACTAAAAAACACTTTGAATGAAAGCTTCAAAATTAATTCCAACACTCCCCTTTAATTATGTTACTCTCCTAAGAGAGGAAGCCATAGACCTGGACTTGGATTTACAATACTATGAACACATATTTATACTAGTCTAGGATAATTCAAGAGATTTAAAAGATAAATACTTTAATAATAGTTACATGCATACAACTAGGAGACACCTAGAAGAACTAGAAAAACACTTTGAAGCATATTACCTTGATTTTGGGGTATAAAGGACCACAACCTGATGGCCTAAACAAGGAAAATTGCAATGCAACGCCCAGCCTATTCTCATTAAGAGTCTACGACCATCTTGAGCAATGCCCAGCCAAACAAGCACGAATCATGAGGGTCAAAATATTTTGATGAAATTCCCTTACTAATCACGAAAGCCTAAGCAAATGAGATTTAGGAAACGAAGGAGAAGTTTTCAACATATCAAAATGCACATGCAAATTATGAAAGCCTGTCTACAAAAATTAATGAGGCAGGCCCTGCAGCTCCTGAAATTCTGAAGATAATGGCATTTGCATCAACAACATATGCAACAGAGTTTGACATCTCTGATCCTCTGGGCCATTAAAGAAGAAAGAAAGGTGAGTGTCGGGCTTCAAAAATCTATTCATTACAATGTAGAAAAGGTCAATTCTTTTTCCCAAGTCCTCAACAACTAATATTGACCTCTTAGTGAGCTCAGGTGCCACCAATCTCTTTCAGTAGCAATAAAAGATGCTCGCCATCCATTTCATCTACATGTAACAACACGGTCTTTCCAAAGCTTATACTCCAGAAATCTAGTAGTTGTTCACATTTTCCAGTAGGCTTGAGCCTATTTTCTCACCCAAAAGCTAATGACTATTCTCTCTGTCCCATAGTGTCCAATTTGACTTTTCAGACAGTTTAAGAAAACTAAATTAAAACAGCGCCATCTCATTTTTTTCCACGGATTTTCTACAACTACCCCTTAATTCTTTCAATAAGAAACAGTTCTACATAGAACTTTAAGGGTTATACCCCTTTAATTCTCTGGCTACATGTGCATGTTGGGACAACTAAAAATAGTAAGCCGGATGCTCTTTGAGGGATGAAGAGAGCAATGAATTACCTAAATTGTGGATAGAAAATATTTACTTTCCGAAAAATACAGAACCTTACTTTAACAGCAGGGAGTTCATGAGATTATGAAATTATTGTGGTGTGGTATCAATGGAACAATGCACCTGTAAGCACTGATAAGTGAATTTTTCATACAAATCAGCATCCCTAAAATGGTTCATCAACATTTGTTACACCAGCCAATATAAAACCAAGAGTTATCTAGTTCATCAACACCATTGACGCAATATCAAGGAGGATAGTTTTTCAGTATATCATGCAGGGAGCCAATTTTCTTCTCTGTTTTATTTCTTTTGTTCCTGGTACATAATGTCATGCTATAGCACAGTTCCATGAACCAAAAACATGCTACCTAAGATGCATAAGTTCAAGACATGCCAACAACTGTCTTCGGGGACAGGAGTCGCAGTTCAACCTATCATCCAGCAATTTCTTTTCTTTCATTTTTTTTCTTTTCTCTGTTCTTTTCTTTTTTTAAAAAAATATCCTTACCTGCTACGACACTTGGGGCAGAACTTGGTGACTAACTGTGGCCTCAAAAGTACACAGGAGCAGTACAATAGTAGTTCACACAATAATTCTTATCTATAATTTCCTACAATTAAAATGATAGGCAATGCTAAAGATAACGAAAACTTACTCCAATAGCTATTATCTAAATCAAGCTAGGAAGCGCAATGCAATACTGAAGATTTGAGCAATGCAAGGGAAAAAAAGAGAAACTCACCCTGGAGGGAATTTGCTATCAGCACGAGCTTCAACACGAAGCCACCACAGCAAAACTTGTCGCCCACAGCTCCCAAGTGGCTCTACCATAGAAGGATCCTTCAGCAAAGCTAAAGGACTCTCTATATTCTCATCAAGCAAATCAAGATCCTTAACCCATTCAGGCTTATCCTGAGCTTCCTTCAAAAGCAGCCTTGAATTCAACACAAACCCAGCCCACTCAAGCTTCCTAGGCAACACTGTAGCTCTATCATCGATACAAACGGCACTCTTCCCCTCATACGGCAACAAATTAAACGTATGCCACGCAACCAATTTGTTGGAAGCATTACAAGCTGGGCCCTGAACAGGCATTGATGGATTAGACAAATTCGGTTTCACATCCTTCTCAGCCACAGCCGAAGACGACTCACCAACACGACCACCACCACCACCAGAATGAACCAGAATCCCAACCGAAACCGCACCAAACCATTTCACATTTTGTATCTCATCAAATAGCTCCATACTATGCATGTTACTATCATCCGCAAACATCACTATTCCATCCATCATCTCCTCTCTCACAACTCTACTCCACACCAACATAATTTACATTAATAATAATAATAATAATCAGTTCCAATCGAAACTTGACTGCAAACTAAACTAAACTAGAAATTATTTAAAAAGAAAAGGAAGATTAACCTCAAAGCTCGAAGTCGCATTTTAGTCTCCAATTTGTGCCTTCCTTCCCAAGAATTCGGCATTTTCTGAGTAAATCCAATATGAAGAGTCTTGATACTCGATTTGGCGATAATGGAAGCAGTTTCATTGGTGGCACCACCGGCCTCCACCACGATCCAGACGACGTCGTAGGGGACCAACATCAGAGAATGCATAACACCAGTCAAATGTAAAGTTTGGAAAGTCCGTACATAAGTGGGCGTGACTACAATAAGGGTCCTAGGACTCTTCACACCGAATTGAGTCCTTTGCTCTCTCTGAACAGTCTCTATTATCTGATGCGCCTTCATTACTTCACTCGGGTTCGGGTGCGGCCATGGCCGGATCCGGATCCCGTGACGTCCGACCACAACTCTGGAACTCGAACTCAGCGTTTTGTTGATAACCGGGATTTCAAGGGGGAGATCATTGATGTTATTATTCGTTTTGGTGAGATGGGGGAACGGTGTCGCCATGTAGAGAGTTGTAGTGGTGGAGGTGGAGAAGAGGAAGAAGAAAACGAGACGAGAGAAGCGAAAGCCGAGGACAAGACTGATGAGACAGCAGAAGCCATGTAGAAGGAGCCAAAAGATCGCGGCTGGTGATTTGATAGTGTTGTCTGTGGATGAATCTAAGGGTGCTGATGATCCTCTAAAACTTGCGCTTCGGCGGTTCATGTAGCTCTGCTGTAGCATGGAGAGTTTCATCTCTCTCTCTCTCTCTCTCTCTCTAAGAGTTTAGTTTGTAGAGAGAAGGTGGGTGAGGTTTGAGAGAGGAGATGGAGAGGAGAGGTGCTTGCTTCATGTTCGTTGAGGTCTTCTTCTTCTTCTTTTTTTTTCCTTTAATTCTTTTTTTTATTTACTGTTTAAAAAGAAGGAGGAGGGATTTATTTTTTTCCACTGGCCTGCTGTGGCTGGTTGTAAGGGCGTAAGACAGGGATGACAAAACGGGGGGAGGAGGGTAGAGGCACGAGTTCATGATTGGGTGGATTTGTTAATTAATTCATTTAGGACATTAATTATTGCTTGGATTGAGCAAATAAAGACTCTGATACAATTATAACAAACCTTGAACGAGGAGACTTCACGAGTTACTATTCATTTGTTTTCTTTAATTTATTTCTTTTTTTTTATTGAGTTTGTTATAGTTTAAGTTTTATAATTTATTTGAATTTTTTTTTAAATTATTATATTATTATAAAATAAATTTGATGAGTTAACTAAATTAATTTATGTTGTTTTTATATTTTTTAATTTTATTTTTTAATATTTAGTTAATTAAAAATTATTCTTTATAATTTATTTTATTTTATTTTTTATTAAATTATACTAATCGTGAGTTATGGGTTTAGTATATTTAATGTGGTTAAGTCAAGTTATTTTTTATTTTATTTTTAATAAGTTTTTATTTTATCTTTTACTATTTTAGTCGTTTGAAAATTAAATTTTATAATTTATTTTTTTAAAGTTATTATAATTTTATGACCTGAGTTATGCGTGTGGCAGGTTAATTTAAGTCGACCATGGTATTTTCTTGTGCTTTTTAATTATTTTTTTAATTTTATTCTTAAACATTGAAATTTTTTATAATTAAAATGTATAATTTATTTCAATTTATTTTTTATATAGTTATCCGAATCTCATGATCCGTGTCATGTGTTTGGAAAGTTAATTCGAGTTGAGACAAATTATTTATTTTTTATTTTTTAATTTTATCATTCAACTTTGAATTAATTAGGGATTGAGATTCGTAATTTGTATCAATTTATTTTATATAGAGTAATCTTGATTTGATGATCCAGGTTCTAAATTTAAAAAATTAATTCAAGTTGATTCATCTAATATATTATCATTTTAATATTTTTAAAAAATAAAAGATGTTATTTTAAAAAAATTTAGACAAATCATGTTTTTATCGATTATAAATATTAACTTGAGATCCATTAAATCAATTGAATCATATCTAAATAATCAGCACTTTATTTATTTTTTTATATTAAAAATATATTAACAATTCATGAATATTTTTTTTATATTAAAAACTATTACTAGTGATAAATCACAGGCGAATGCCTGTTGAAACTCAAAATGCACGCGGGTTTGATATTTTGACTACAAATCCGCTGGCAGAATTCCATGTTTTGACAATATTTATCTACAACTATGTTTTTTTTTTTTTTTCTTGGGCTCGTACTTTTACTCCATCTAATTATTTGAAGAGGTCAATGGTGGTGTGCCCATGGTCAACGTTTGGTAGGAAAGGTGAGCCATCGGATTAAAATTCGTAAGCATGTGGAAAAGGCTACGGAGGCGGAGTTTCTATCCAGTGCAATAGCGTGTACAAGTAATGGCATACCTAACCTGATGATTAGCATTAAAGAAATGGACTCACTAATCATGCGATTAGCATTTGATTAGTATATTTCTAGGGTGAGAATTTTTATTGTTTTTACTTGATCATATAAATATTATTTATTTACATCATACTTAATGAATAAATCAATTTGATGATAATTAATTACTAGCAGAGGTGTTATTGAGTAAAAATAATGTTGAAAAGTGTTTCAAAATGAATTAATTAATTAAGGTTACATTTGCCACTTTACTCCAAGAAACAAGACATAAAATTGAAAGCGTTCTACAATTCCAGAAACTATAAAATGCTACTGTGTAATGGTTTTTAGACATGTTTTAATTTTGAATTTCATTACTTTAAATAAAAAATAATATATAAAAAAAAGATTTTTTTAATCTAATAACGACATCGTATATAATATAAACATGTTTGGGATAGAGATAAGGCGAGGTGATATTTTTTTTAAATAAAATTCACATTAAAAATAATTATTATTTTTTTACTGCGAATACCCTCAAAGTAGAATAAACAAAGAAGATAAAAGGATACATACAAATCTATCCCTTCCCATCTTGCTCTATTTGCTATATGCATTACAATCAAATATCATTGCTAGAAATGTGGTTAAATTGATAAAATTATTTTATAAGTTGACTTATAAAAATGATAAGTAAAAACGAAAATTACAAGAAATACTATTGTGATGTTCGTATTCATTAATTCTCATCCTAAAAGGACAATGTTACTTAAACACAAAGAAAGAAAACATCAACTTCATTATAGAATGGTATAATTTATATGTTTTTATATACACATACTTGTTGGCTTGTTTGGCCACATGTAAGGTATTACAAATAACAATATTCTAATTAATTAATTTGCATCTTGAATAAATTTTTTAGATTCTTAACAAATTCAATCAAATAATTGCCAATGAGGGGTGATTGAACCTTTTTTTTTTCTGTATAAGTATGTCCTTTTATCCTATTGTTTTTCCCTTTTATTTTCAAAAATGATTTATATCAATCAAGATTGTAAATAATAAAACACAATTAATATAACACTATAGAGGGTATTTGAGAATATGGTAGTGATTATTTTTTAAAGTGTTTTTCGTTTAAAAACATATTAAGATAATATTTTTTTATCTTTAAAAAATTATTTTTGATATCAGCACATCTAAAAGATTTAAAAACATAAAAAAATATTAATTTTAAGCAAAAAAATTTAAATTTTCATCAAACACCATTTGTAACAAAATTTCAAACCACACCTTAATAGTTATATTAGTCTTTTCAAGAATTGGCTTGCAAATCAAGATCAGAGGTATCTATGTATTTCTATGTTGGTGTTTTAACATGGTCTCTCATTTTTAGAGATTTTTAATATAATACTTCTATTATCTTCAGACAATAACATATGAATAGTTAATAATTAATAATTTTATGTAAGAAATCACAATAATTTCAGCACCAAATAACTTATTAATATTAAAATGAGAGAATGCACATTAGGGATATTTTTAATTTTAGCTTTAACAAAATTATAGTCATTTAGGGTTTGTTAAGTTTATTTTATTTATTTTTATGTTTCTTTATAAAACTTAGTGGTCCTAATTTATTTGAGCTTGTAATTTTAAATGGACCATCAATTTCTTAGACATTTAAGTTAATAATTCTATATACCTAAATAAATTTTTTATTCTATAAAAATTAATTTCACTTTATTCTAAATAATCTTCAAGTAATTAGATTTTTTTAGTAATATTGGTTCAAAACTTATCTCATGAAACAAAATACTTAAAATAGTAATTACAAAAACCACAAATGCTTATGTTTAAATTGAAACATCAACAATAATTTTTCCATGCATATACAAAAAATAACGATCAGTTGATAGATATAAACTCCACATCCTTGAGCTTGGATTACCCATGATTAATAAATGCGGTACAAGCTACCTTGAACTCTTCTCATCAGTATAAGGACTTGGGTTTGAGGTCAAGGGATCTCATTATCCCTAGCTTATCTCATTAGGGTTAGGCTAGGGATGGTGATGCCCAAAACTAACTCCACTATATTGCTATGTGGTTAGGTTCGAGATGTTAATGTTCAAATCAAACTCCACCATATGTCCATGTGGTTAGGTTTAATATGCTTATGTCTAAACCCAACTACTAGGTCTACTTGTGTTTGTTAACTTTTTCTAAAGTTGGTATTTAACATTTAATACTAATGTGATCTACTTACTGACACGATCAAAAGATTAATATCTTTTTTCAAGTGCAGGAGTATCGAAGTAACAAATAACCCGACAAGACCAGGATCGAACTAGAAGGAGGTTAATTGTATAAATTATAAATAACAATAATACAATAACAACAACAATAGTAACAATAATAACAATAAAAATAAAAATAGTAGTAGAGTAGCAGTAATAGTAGTAGTAGTAAAAAAGAAAAAAGAAAAGGAAAAAGTTGACAAAAACTTTGAAATGAAATATTAATGTAAAGATTAAACAATAATAACAATAAATGTCAAAGTTAGACGATCCACTAATGATATGTCAAATAAGTATAGTATAAACTCTTATTATTCAATTGGAAATCACACACAAAGAAGATTCCAATTAGATTATAAATTATTAACATGATTACATTAATCATCTTATTAGATTAATGCTAATACTTGTAAATCTCATCAGGCATCCATGATTATAACTTATGTTAACAACAAATTAAGTTCCTTTCATAGCTTAGATAGCGGTTATACCATACATTATGAGCTATGAAAGTGCTAAGTATTTGTTGTACCAAGTGTTATACAACATAAATCTAAATTAATCATTTAACAAACAAAGTATTTAAAGAGTTAACAAAATAACAAATACAAAATATGTTAGTATCAAACATTAAAGTCCATATTAAGTTTACACTATATTTATTCTTATATCATTAGTGTAACATTTTCATCTTGACATAATAAACTTAACTAAACATAATGAAAGGAAAAAAAACAAATAAATAAGACAAGAACATAAATAAGATAAAAGTTAACTATGTAAAAGAATGAAACTAAAAGGCATAAACTTAATATTAATGAAAGCAACACTTAAGCATTATAAAACTATAAAAAGAGAAAGCAATAGTATAATCTTGATTTAGAAACCAAAATGCCTAAATGTATGGCAAATGCCTCCTATTATATGCTAAAATTAGAAACTATTGATTTGATGACTAATTGATGAGTGGGTGACTAATTCTTGACTTGGTGACAATCTTTATCTTCTCTTGTCTGCTCAAAACATCATTGATAACATTAGAACTAGAACCACTTGAAAACATGAAAGTTATAGAAAATTATTTTAGCTTTTTAGAAAAAAAATAGATGTTATTTGGACTTCTAGAACTCCAGATATGGGCCAGCACTGAATAGTGCATGGGCTGTAGGACAGATTCAAACTTTTTCGTTGTTGCTATAATTTGGACTTGAAAATAGCATTTTCAAATCTTAGGCTCCATATGAAAGTTATAGGTCTATGTTTTACCTTTTCATCCATATAAAATATACCTAATCTGAGATCTATAGCTCCAGATATGATCCAAATACCAAATGATGTTCTAGTTTGAACTCCACCAGCATTTCTTTTCTAAATTTGACCATCTCTTTGTCTTTTCAATTTCAGTTTTTAAATTCATCAATCAATCTTTTTATTTATGTGATAAGTCTACATTTAAAATGAACATTACCATAAGTTAAAGGTATCTTATATTATTAGATATATTATTATAAATTATGCTTTAGTTAAGGAGTTATTGATACTTCAAGTGCAAAATAATGATATAAAACCTTAATAAAAATAAATTTTTAAATACTAATCACTTACCATTATGAAATCCATTGAAATCCATATAATATCATTAAATCATACTTATACCTAGAGTTTAGTCAACATGTCTATATCGTTTTATACTTAATAGTTTAACCACTCACCATTAGAGACTATTATTTAATATAATTACCCATAAAATAAACTATATAGTTTATTCTTATATTTACCCTCTTCTTCATGCAAGTTGATATGATTCATGGGTATATAAATGCGTACATCTCCTACATTCATTATATTTATTTGCTATATTTGTAACATATAACTTTAATGTCTTATTCCTTGTACATACTCCCTTACTTAAATATAAAAGGTCTTTTACACAACAAAAAAAACTTATTTTTGTATGATTTCATTGACTACTAGCTAAGATATTCATTAACAACCTTTAAAACTCAATAATATGACATCAAAAGGTGTATAATAACCTAGTTTTAGATCCTCTAAATTTTAAATTTTATTTTATTTAAATTTTAATTAAAAATACAAAAAAATTAAGAAAATTTTGAAATTTGAAAATTTATTTTTATCGAGGCAACTACTTTTTTCCTTTTAAAAATTAAGTTCGTTGACTCAAAATAAATCAAACCAAATAGATTGGGTTAACAAAAAAAAATAGTTTTTAATTGTTTTGGGTTAAAACAGGGTCCATAAGGTTAAAATTGATTGAAATTTATTTTTGGTGTTTGAAATTTATTTTATTACAATCAAACTTAATTTTTGCTAATTCAAACTAGTTATTCTAATTCTAATTTGATTTTTTTTTACTTGTACATATTTTTATTTTATATATATAATTAATAATAACAAAATAAAATAATAATAATAGTAGTAATGCATAATTTTTTCAATAAAGCAGATAGATTTTTTCTTCGAACAGTTATTGTTTTTTGTCGTGTCCCTTGTTATGTCTCTACTTGCACTAGTTATAAAAGTCATTGCAGAGTCTGAAGAAGGGAGATGGAGGAGAAAGATGAGCATAATTGTTAAGAGCTAAAAGTATTATACTATTTACTACTCACCCAATTATTATTTTTTTGCACCCTAGTAGGATATTATTTAAAAAAATTAAAAAATACCAAAAATATCACAACCATTAGATCTAATATTAATTAGATCTAAACCATTGATTTGATTTTATCTAAATAGGGCTTACTATACTGGATTAAAACCCACACACATCTCAACCCTTAAAAAAAATTATCATTTGATCTTAACCTGCCACGTTATCATATTAATTATATCACCATACACTTATCCACACTATAGCATAATTTGGAGCCTTTCTCTTCTCTCATTGATGTTATCTTTCTCTCTTTAAATCTCACAACATTTGCCACCTTATGACTCCAAACCATCACAAAAATGAATTCTCTTCTCTTAGTTACTAAACCCTTGGTGGTTCTCATCATCATTAGTGCCTTAATCACTAGAAAAAGCCAACAAAAACTTTGGTTTCTCAAAGCTTTAAACACTTGATTCTCTCTCTTTGGTCGTTAGTGGTCAACACCACCATTATAATTGAAAATCTCTCACCAAGATCTGACAAGAAAATTTAACCCCCTCCAATAGTGGTTGCGCCTGTGATACATGCATCAACAAGGGCATTTCTATAATTTATAATGAAATCCAAGGTTGTTTTGGTATTTTACCCTAGCTAGTGGCACTCATGTAATTTAAGGGACTTCTAAGGGTATTTTGTTATATGTGTATATATATGAAAAAAATAATTACACATGTCAAACACCCCTCTTTTTATTTAATTTAATAAAGTTAAAACAAAAAAATAAATAAAAATAAATAATTTTAAGGCCAAGTTCTTTTTTTTAGTATTGTGTTTAAACATTAAAAAAATAAAACAAAAAAAAATCATTTTGCATGTTGTAGCATTGTAATAAATTTATTTTTTGGCATTTAAAAATTTGTATTTATGTTGCATGCATTTTAGGTTTGATAACAAATTTATCAAGCTTATTAAAGCTTAGCCTAAATAAAATAGCTTCTCAGCCTACACACATAAAAAAATCATTTCTTTTAAATAAATAATTGTGAATATTTACTAGAAGACAAGAGTTTTGAATAAAAGGGTACAAAGCCCATTTTTGTCATTCTCGTAGGTTTAATAACCATTGTAGAACTCAACCTAGAATTATTCGAGGTAAATGGATTCATGATGAATATAAAGCTTGGTATATATTAATATTAGAGTTAGAAATATTAACCCCGGTATTTATGAATAATATAGCAAGAAATATTATAGACAAACCTTTGGTGACATAGCATAGTAACTCTTAGTAATTTAAGATAAAATCAATAATACAATCTACCTTAAGGATAACATTTTAAGGGTAATAATATCTTTTTTTTCTAACAAAATTGATCCCTTATTATGAAATTTCTAAAGACCAAATAGGATTTCTAGTGACCATAATATTAGATTGCGACTCCAAAAACAACACATTCCCTCCATAAAAAGCTAGACACCAAGAAACCTTATTCTTTTTAAAGGTCGTTGTAATGTCTACCAAGGTTCAATAAAATGATGACTCCATTGGAAACTTTTGGACTAAACTTTGCTTTTATGTTTATAATAGCCATGCTTGTTATGTTAAGCTTTTTTTATCAGTTTTTTTTACATCTTTGGCATTTATTTTCATTCATGTTATCATGCATATATTAGATATGGACTCGTGTCTTTATGCACTATTTATTATACTTTAAATGCATACAAAATTAATTTTAGGATAAGTGAGAGAATAATAGTACCTCAATGACTTTAGTTTATGAAAGACTTGTCAACCCATCCAACTCTCATATGATTGTTTACTTAAAAGTGATTTGTAAGCTAATCTGATATTATTCATATTTTTTATATTCACATTTATTATAAGCCTTATATTAGCCTTTCACAGACAATCATTAAGCATTCAAAAGAACCTTGTGACTAGATAACCTATTCTTTAATATCCAATGGTTAGAACTTACTCCTAAATTGTACCCTACATAAAATTCACTAAGGCAAGCCTCATATATATTGTCTTGATTTTAAGTCATGTGGGTGACATAATGAATGCTAATTAAGGAATAATTATTATTGAGCACGGGCTTAAATCCAAAACAATATAGTTAACAAAAAAAGATTATCATTTACTAGACTTTAGTTAAATACCATTACTTAGAAACATAAAATGTATGGTGAATTATGCAAACAAGATGTTCCAACTCTCAAAATATATAAAAGATAAGACATAATTTACTAGAATATATAAAAGGGTTCAACACCTTTTTATTGTATTGGAACCTTTAAAAGGTGTTGAACCCTTTCATATATTCTAGTAAATTATGTCTTATCTTTTATATATTTTGAGAGTTGGAACATCTTGTTTGTATAATTCACCATATATTTTATGTTTTTAAGTAGTGACAACCATTAGTTATAAAATCTTTGATACGCTTTTAGGATCCCAAATGCCATTACTTTACATTTGAGGATGTGGATTTGAGAATGTGGATATGGTATCTTATTATTTAAGAGTATGGTGTATTGATAGATTTTTCTAGGTATGTTAATAAGGTATATCATTAAATTGCCATTAAACTTTGATATTAACTCTACTTTTAACATGAAAAATCTTAGTATTTATAAAATACAACCTATCTCTGATGCTTCTTTTGATACCCCTACCTTATTATCTATATTTTTGGCACAAAAAAAACATATTAATGCTACTTTGAATACACAAGTTGTTTTTATTAAGGATGGTGAACTTCAACAAATCCTAATATATAGGCTCGATGACCAGATTCAAACTATACTTGGGTTATTAGAGAGACATCATAACAACTTGATCATTGTCTTTGAGAGCATTATCGGAGTTGCCTTGACCTATACTTGATGGGATCGGGTTCTTCCAACCCCTAAAGAATTGGTGGAGACATTAAACCCAAAATATTATTTATGCACGCGTATGATCATAGATGATGAAGGATAGTCCAAACAATTTAGAGATTGGATTTTAACTTATGTTTTTTTATTTTAATTTATATGAACTTTTAGTTGGGACTTATTAGTTTGACTTTATTTGTTAGGTTTTATTTAATTTTTGTTGGGTATTTTATATAGTGGGTCATAAACTCAATCGCTTGTTCTAGTTAGGGTTTTAGTAATAATACCCAAATTTTCTAAATATTAAGGAGGTTTTTATGATTAATTAAAATATTATTAACTTTGTATATCTCTAATCTCCTTTCTTCTCTTCTTTAGCTTCTTTGTTTCTTTAAAAACCACTTTCTTATCTTACTTTAATTTTATTATTTATTGTCCTGCATCAATTTGTTTTTCAAAAAAATAATTTTTTAAGAACCACTTTCCAAACTTTCCTATATTTGTTTTCCATTAGAAAAGTTTGTCAATAGAAAACACTTTCTAGTTAAAGAAAATTTTGGCTTGATTTTCAAGAAAGTGTTTTCCTTTTATTTTAGATGAAAAACACTTTCTAAAAGTTGTAAATTTTTTTTAAAAAATCATATTATTTGCTGATTATATTAAATTTGATTCTTAAATTTTTAATTGCTATATATATATATTAGAATATTTAGTTTTTAATTTCATCTCTTAGAATTTAATTTTTATATTAATTTTGGTCCTTATTTTTATAATAATAATCATTTTTTTAATTAAAATTTTTTATTTATCAAATTTGATTCTCATTCTTTTGATTGTTATTCATTTTATTTGAAATAATTTATGAAATATTAATTATTATTATTATTTTAATTTCTTTATCTTTCAGTTTTTTTATTTTTAAAATTTGATCTCTACTATTTTGATTATTATTTATTTTATTTAATATAATTTGTAAAATTATATTTTTTTAATTTTATTTTCATTTAATTTTTTAATTTATAAGATTTGTTTATCATTATTTTAATAAATTTGAGAAAAATAAAATATTAATAAATTATTTTCCAACTTATTTTTATGGTATGACCAAATACTATAAAATATTTTCCAACTTATATATTATTATACTATCAAATATTCTAAAATAATTTATTTTTTTAAATTTATTTTAATAAAATACTTTCCAGCATAAGCCATCCAAGAAGAAGGCTAGCGGATCTTGCGTGTTATTTATTTATTTACGGTGATATTTTGGTCTGGTGGTACGATACGCTTTTCCATTTTATATAAAAAATTGTACCGCCAACCCCGACCCGATACATGCACACCGCTAATTCTAATACCTACCGTCCAGGCGATAAAAGAAAAAGAAGAACACGAAAAAATTCGTGTTCCTATACAATTTTGAGAGCCGAGTCCAAGTAATTTTGACCACACTGAATAGACAGTCCATAAGTTCCCTCATCCTTTATCTACAGTCCTCACATTTTTATCTCACTCGCCTTTTCTTTTCTTTTCTTGTCTTGTCTTTCTCTCTGTTCTCCTTCTATGGTGTGGTTTCAGTGATCATGGCTGTGGAACTCATGATGGCTCACAGGAACAGTGGTTTTTTAGTAACTAAGATGGAAGAAAACGCAGTCGAAGAAGCGGCTTCAGGACTCGAAAGTGTTAACAAGCTAATTAGATTATTATCCCAACAGAATCAAGTAAATCTTCACCAGTCATCAAATCCAACCTCGAGAACTTCCATGGATGTGGAAATGGATTGCAAGGCTTTTCCAGATGTTGCCGCTCCTAAATTCAAGAAAGTCGTTTCTGTTCTGCCTCGTAACAGAACTGGCCATGCGCGATTTAGAAGAGCTCCTGTGGCTGCTCCTCCAGTTAACCAAAGACAAGAACAAGATTATCAAGTTCTTGAAGCTAATCAGGTTTATTATGCCACACCAATCCAGCAGATTCCACCTCAAGTTCATAACCAAAATCATTATCCTATTGTAGAGCCAAAGAACGGGGAGATTGAGAGGAAAGATTCGGCAACTACTATAAACTTCTCTTGTTCTTCAGCTGGGAACTCTTTTGTGTCTTCATTGACTGGTGATACTGATAGCAAACAGCCATCGTCTTCATCATCTTTTCATATCACAAATGTTTCTCGGGTTTCTTCAGCGGGGAAGCCACCTTTATCTACTTCTTCTTTGAAAAGAAAGTGTAGCTCTGAAAATTCGGATTCTGCTGGCAAGTGTGCCTCTTCTGGTCGTTGCCGTTGCTCCAAGAAAAGGTACAAATCATAACTCTCTTTCAAGATTCGGGTTGACGCTTAATTATCATGGATTTTGTACTTAGTAGTTGTGGATTTCTTGCATAGCAGAAAGATGAGATTGAAAAGAGTGGTGAGGGTTCCAGCAATCAGCTTGAAGATGTCTGATATTCCACCTGATGACTACTCATGGAGAAAGTATGGTCAAAAGCCCATTAAAGGATCTCCACATCCAAGGCATGTTTCTTTCTTTTTTGTATGGTTGTATTGAATTTTCAGTTTCTATGCATGAGTTTCCAAACAATAGACCATTGATTTCCTATGACTTACCCTAAAAAATCCGTGTGAATCAATGTATACATTAAAAATATAATTGAGTCAGACAATGGAGTTTAGATTCTTGGGCAGATATCAGATGATACAAGTAATTTTTTCTTTCTTTTTTTTAAAAAAAATGGGTTTCTGGAGATATAGTGCTGATAATATTTCGATTTGTTCCACAGAGGTTACTACAAGTGCAGTAGTGTGAGAGGATGCCCAGCTCGCAAGCATGTGGAGAGAGCTTTAGATGATCCATCAATTCTTGTAGTTACCTATGAAGGAGAGCACAGCCACACCATCTCTGTTGCAGAGACATCCAATCACATCCTAGAATCCTCTTAACCAGATCACCATCAACAAGAACGAAAAGGTTTAACAAACAGTACTTCTTCTAAACAACGGCGGTAGCGGCTAGGAGCTGTGGAATCAGATGATTAACTCAGCTTTTTCTCGAAAGAGATTAGAGGGTCAGTCCATTTGTTCATTTGCATGTAAACTATGGGATTCATGCTGCCTTCTTCTTCCCCGCTCTAGCTAGAACAACTATGAACCCGTATGATGTTAGTTAAATTGGAAATCTAAAAAGGAAAGGATTAAAAGATGGTGGATTTGGTATTATATCTCAATCGATCTAAAAGAAAGCTAGGTATATTTGATTTTTTTTTCCATGGCTTGCTTTAAGCTCTGGGTTCATGTTTTTGGACGCCTACTTCTCACTTTTCTTGCATCAAGCTCCTAGTCTGATTAAATTAAAGAAGGAAAGAAAAAGGTAAAGAAAAGGACACAGTCAAACAGTAGCAAAATAAGGGGACGAACATGTCGTTTTTGGGACGGTTGACCACAAGAAAGAGGTCGGCAGATTTTAGTTGGGACGGCTAAAATGTCAGTGATCGATTCTGCGGTGTCACCGATATTTCTAGGAAAGATATTTTTTTATTTATTTTAAATTTTATTTATTTATTTTTAAATTATTTTGATGTTTGGATATAAAAATAAAATTTTAAAAAATAAAAAAATATTATTTTAATATATTTCTTTGTAATATTACCATGATTGAGTTGTCTTTTTGTTTGCATGGCTATAGCCATGGTGAGAAAACTTTTGTACAATCAAAAAATGTAGTGTGGTTCTTATGACAATTGGATACAAAGTGTGGAACGTTTCGGTGCTTATACTCACACCTTGACGATATCCGTACAAGAGCATGGGAGTTTCGGTACTTATAATCACAAAAGAAAAGTTTCGGTATTTTATTTTTTTTAAATTTATTTTTAGCAGTATATATACACACACACAACTTTTAAATGTAACCAAATTCAATGTAGGTAGTTGGTGGAATTGATGATTTTGTGGTCATGGACAAGGGCCCTACAATGTTTACTAATTTGTTCCTTGCTTTGCTTTGCCTTTGCTAAACGCCAACGTAGCAGTACTAAAGGGTCCCCTAAAGTAATTGATCATTATGCACGCACAAATTTTAGTTAGCCTAATAAGTTGAAAGCTAAAAGCCAATAAGATCCTGGGAGTGTCCCCGGCGAGAATCTCATGGCCCTATCCGGCCAGCACCGGAAAGCGGGAACTTGGCCGTATTTACATCAGAAAGCAAAATCTTATTATAGTATAAAGATTTCAAAAGAAAAACATTAAGCAGATGATGTCCTGGCCTTCTGCATGAGATAAAATATTCATCAAATTCTGTGTTATTTATTTAATTTGAATATGACACGAGGCAATATCTTCACTATTTTTAAAATAATTGTTTTTATTATATTACTTTCTTTATTATTAAGATTTTTTAGATTTTGAAGAAATTCAATTTACATTCTGACAAAAACAAGTATATAGGGAATTTTTTGCCGGGCTAAGATTATCATTCTAAAGGCGTATTTATATGGCTAGCTTGCCATCCATCTTCATCTAAATACCCGGAAGCTATTGTTTTAATATTTTCTTAGTTATTTTTTAATTTAGATTAGAACTTCCAATCTAATTAAAATTTTTATTAAATATAATTTTTTTTATTGTATTTAAAAAGGTAAAGATATCCTTAAACATCACTGGTATGTTTCTAAACAAGATTTTATTGTATACATAATTTATTCTATAATCATTGGTTCTTGTTATTTCACTCAATAATCTTAAGAAGAATCTTTGAATTATTAATATAGGCATTATCCTCTCTTAGTAATTAGACCAAATCTGTATTGTTTCGCATACAAAACTAAATACAATTACATAATATGACTGAGTTAAGTTTTGGTTAAAAATTTTATTTATAATTTTTTTTTAAATAACATGAGTTGATAAATATATCAAATCTAAAATATTTAAACTTGGTTGACAATAAAGCTCAAGATAAAATGGATCTGGCGAATATATTAGATCTAAATAACTTGAACATTATTAAATTTTAAGGCTATATATTTTTTGATCATGAACAATTTTTTACAATATAAGTATTAAAGATGTGATAAACTATCATGTCTCTTCATTTAGAATAATCGTTCATATTAAAGTAATAATTTTCCTCTATTTCTAAGTGTATATAAGTCTTTTAATGAACTTATTATCTAATTAATGATATGTAAAAGATATTTACTTCCCATTAATGTGGCTAGAAGTAAAGAACTTTCCGGTCCTTGAACTTTCAACAGAATGCATTATCCTCTCTTAGTAATTAAGTCAAATTTTTATTATTTCTCTTTCAAAACTAAATACAATGACATAATATAGCATATGAAGAGTTTATTTTTTTGTTAAAATTTTTATTTATAAAAAATCTTCTTGAATAAAATAGGTCTCGCAATCATTCCAAACTCAAAGAATTTGGATTCGTTAGTTAATCAAATCCAAGAAAACATAGATTTGGTAAACATGCTAAACCCAAAGAACTTGGACCTGGTTGTTAGCTAACTTTTAAGGTAACGTGGGTTTGAAAAAACATGTCATGCCTAAAGAACTTAGATATTACAAAATTCTAAGGCTATATGCTTCATCCTAATCAATCCTCTATAATATAAGTATTAAATATCTGATATACTCTTATACCTCTCCATCCAAGATAAGTATTCATATTAAGGTAATAATTCACTATATTTATAAGTGTATACAAGGTCTTTTAAGAAATCTATTATAGTAACTATCTCATTAATAATATGTAAAAGATATTTACCTCCCATTAATGTCGTAAAAAATAAAGGATTTTTTTTTAATTTTTTCTTTCTCTGAAAACAACAAGGTTCAAGGGGTATAAATACTCCTTGAACTATCTAAGTAAAAGGTTTATAACTTTTAATCTATTAACATAAAAGATATATTGATTTCAAAGCATTAATCAACTTAAAACTGAATAAAAAATATCTTTGTTCCTTGAATTCAAGGCTTTTAAAAAATATTTATTGCCTTAAGTCACTTTATACATTTCCCATAAATATAATGAATTTATTATTGGAGAGTTTTTAAGTCCTCGATTGAGACTTTTTTACTAGTATTCAAACTTCTATTATTAACATAAAGTTCCTTATATTAAGAAGAAAAAATCTAAACACTTAAATATATTGATTAATCACTATCCTAAACACTAAATAATCTTTTAATTGCTTATATTAGATTTTAAAGACATCATCAATGGTGCATCTATGAGAAATACTTATAAAAAATAATATATAACTTTATTGTTTAACTATTCTTTCTTTATTATCATTATTGGCATGTAATCAAGACACTCCAGGAATATGATGAGTTATTAATCTTCCTTTCATAATAGATATTCCAATCCTTACATAGTCAATCCTTCAACAACTTATGAAATAAATACAGCTCTTCACCCAAGTAATGCTAAGACATCAACAAGCAAAAAAAAAAATTCACCTTTAAGACTTTTAGCTTTTTATCATTAATGTGTTGTATCTCTCCACTCATTTTCATGACAACAAGACCTATTTAGTATCCATAGATGATTACACTATCCAGAAGAATGTGGATAAAATGATCCAGTAAAAGGTCTTCAACCTTAAATGTTATCGAGTCATTTCCAGGATCATATAAGCCCTCATGACATTGTGACGTTCCCCTGACAAACAATTAGAAGTGGTTTTTCTAGGCATCCATCTAGGCAGCATAAAAAAGAGATTATCCATCTATCACATCACCCCACACTAGAGACATCAGGTTACCCTGAGCCTAATAAGTGTGAGAATGACAAACAGCTCGAAGAAAAATTCATCAATGAGGATTTCTACACTATTTATCAAATCTACTACAGATGTTTATTGACTAAGTTTAGCCACTAGATTCAGTGACATCTATGTCAAATTGGTGTATGTTTCAGTACAATTATTCCAGCAAAATTGTTTTTCACTAAACTATGTGGAATCACCCAAGTGAAAGGTAACTTTATAAGAACATAACTCAAAAACATTCAACAAGGAAATGCTTAAGATTGAAGACTTAATTGAACTGGTAGCTTCAAAAGCCTTTATTAGTGAGGTGAGGGATAAAACCTTATAGAGGGATTTATATCCTCTACTAGATAAAAGATTACTAAAAGTGAAGCATACTATAAAAAGCTATATTAAAATATAGAAGGCAAGTATACTATGTCACAATCCTCCTCGTGTTACCAAGGGCAAACAACCAGAAAGGTCCTCCAAATGAGGTTGTTCATCCAAGCAAGATCACTTTCCCAGAAAGAATAACAATCTCAAGAATAGTTAAAAGAAATTGCTTAGGGAACATTTGGGTTATCCTGAAGCATATACTTCTCCATTGAACACCTCTTCCATTAAAGTCTGTAAAGTCATCTATGACAAAGAGTATCTCAAATATCCTTCGCCTATGAAGTATCCTCTTAGTACATGTACATCTAAAAAGTATTGTCTTTTTCATAAAGATAAGAGACATGATCAATAAATAGAAAATGTTATCTTCATCAGTTTTTAAAGAAGAATCTTCATCCTAAACAAAATAAAAAAGAATTAGTAAATCTGATATGGCTTTACTTGAAATCAATGTCATCTTAGGAGGAACCTCTACTAGGAGGGACTCTAATAATGAAAATAGGAAATATAAGAAAAAAAATCATCATTGCTACTAGATCATTGGTTTAATAGCACGTACCAATAGTCTTCACTCTTGACAACAGAGAATAAGTGACTTTTCCACATGAGAACACTATTTTAATTTCCACTATTATATCTAATCATAGAATACATCGAATACTAATAGATAATGGTAGTGCAATTAACATTCTTTTCATAAAAGTTATGGTTTAAATATGAATCCCTTCTCTAAAACTAATGTTGGTAAAAACTCTCCTAATTGGTATTGAGGGTCCAAATGTAAACCCTTGGATAAAATAATATCATCTTGATTTAGTAAAGTAAAATAAAATATAAAGATATGGAAAAATAATTAAAATTTGCAAATTAATTAGATTAAAATAGAAGTTATTTAATGAGAGGGGTGAAATTAAAAACAATAACAAAGGAGTAAGGAGTTAGTAAAGAGAAATAGAAGTACTGGGGTAAATGGATTAATATAAAGAATGGTGGGATTAATGTAAAAATAAAAGTAAATATGAGGTGACAATATGCAAATAAAAAACAATATGATTATAAATAACAAGAAACCTTTAGAAATTTCTAAAGTAATAGCTGGTCAAGGAGAAGAATAAAAATATTAAAAAATAATCTTATTATTTACCTTAAAATAACTTTTAGCAAGTTAAAAAATAGAAAATTAAACAAAAAAAAACTTAAAATACCACCTTCACTGAACTTTTATTTTTCAAAGACAATTAGCTTATTGACATAAATGTGATTTTTTTGTTACTTGAATATGATTGGTTAAAATATTTTTTCTCTACTCTCCCTTCTTCGGTGATTTATTCTTCCATCTCTTAATATTCAGTGATTAAAACAAGAGGAAAATAACTTTGAGGGACCAAAATATAAAAATCTAAAACTAGAAGGACTAATAAAATAAAAACTAGAAAAAATTAATAATGAAATTCAACCTTTGAAAAAATTAGATTAATTAAGATTTTCTCATGAAACATAAAATGAAGTTTTTGGATGGAAATATAAATACATAAAACTATAGAGACCAAAATAAATAAAAAATCAAAATATTACAAAATCAATTGAACTTTCTTTTAAAATTCATGGATCAAATTTTAGACAAAGTTCATGATCAAAATAGATATTTCAGTGAAAGAAAATGAATTAATTTTTTATGAAAAAAATATATTTTGTTAGAAGAACTATTATTTTTTATTTACAATATATTTTTTTAAACAAAAGATGGTGAAAACTAAATTAAAGGTTTGTTAAAATTCTCAATCAAGAAAAACATATCTTTTCAATCTACAGTTCATTTGTTGATTAGTGCATTTTTTTTTATTTCAATCAAAACATTTTTTTTAAATTAGAAGCACTATTTTTTAAATAAAAACTAATAATGATCTCAAAAACCAAAAATTAACAAAAAATATTAAAATAATGTATCATTATTGTTTATTGGATTGATGGAAAAAAATTAGATAATGAAGTAAAATCATGTTAAAAATGTATTAAAAATAAAAAAATATTTTTATTGAATATTCATGAACACATTTTTAATTTCTTTTGCATACAATAATTAGAATATAAATTGTTAAAATTCTTATAAAAACCTATAATATTATTTAAAAACCATGATAAAATTGAATACTAATTTAAATATCATGTTTAGTATTTTATTTATAATGCATTGCAATTACAATCTAAAAAAGAGATTGGAAAAGAAAAGACTAAAAGAAAACTAGATACCTAGGCTAAGATGTTAGGCCCGCATGCTTGGCCTAACAAATAAAAAGCTTGATTTGTGAGGGTTTGCAAAGCCATGATCGTGTAACCCTCTCTCTCTCTCTGTATATATATACACACACAAAAAAAAACTATGATAAAATTATTATGGCAACCAAAATTTAAAAACAATTAAAAAAGAAAAAAAAAGACTACGCGCCTATCCTTTTATATATATATATATATATATATATATATGAAGAGTTGACCAAATAGTAAGACCAAATGAAAGATGTCTATAAAGTTGGGTTTTAAATTTTAATATTTAAAATTTTAAAAATTTATTTTCAATATATTTTCTCATGAAAATGACTGATAAACAACCTAAGATCTACAGAGAAAGGAGAGAAAGTGCATATGGTGGAAAAGTAAAAGATCATTTTATTTTAGATGCATAGTATAATGGTATAATAAGTGCATATAAATAGAATAGTAAAAGACCGTTATGTTTTACATGTATGGTATAATAAGCATCGCTATACTGTAAAAGTAAACGCCAGCATGATAATTTTTTCTTTTTTTAAAAAAAAAAAATCAGATTTTTGTGCTTGCCATTCATGTCGTGACTGCCTCCGCAGAAGAAGACAGTTTTCTGTGGTTTCGGAACGGCGAGCACGCATGTGCTATAATAAATGATCAATTTCCCACAGAACTTCATCATCTGAACTATTTATATGTTTCCGGCTTGAGCATTGAGCTGCCATGGCATTGAACACAGAGAAATAACACAAAATTGACAACTGAGACTTTCAATTCCGTGAAATTACAACTTACATAGCCAAAAAGAATTATTTTTTACACTCCCCAGCCAAGGAAAAGAGAAAAGGGAAAAGCAAAAGGAGGGTCTAAGAATTTCAAATGATCATAAATAAACCACATTTTATACCTTGTTTATACCACCACTGACCCATTGGGAAGACCCTTATCATGATCAAGAGGATACTAGAAACAATTAGGGTGGAGAAGCTGATGTATGGTTGCGACAGAACTGGAAGCTATTCTCATCCATTTTCTCTACCACAAAATGAGCAAGCATGTCATTAGACTCCACCAGGTTCTCTCTGCACAAGAACTCATCACCGTAAATTCTCTCCACATTTCTGTAGTAATCATGCACGAATATGTGAGTCTTAGCATTGCTAGCCTTCTTGCTCCTAGCTAGCACACCGGATGTGAAGATTGGTGTCATCCTCCCCGGCCCCTCTGGTCCATCCCCTCTTGGCCCGTCGATCAATATCACATCCCAGTCAACCTCGTAAACATGATTAGGCAAGTCATTAATCCCAAGCTTACACTCTGAGAAGAGTAAATTCTGCACTGGCCTGCATTCATTTTTTATTTGCTCCTTGGTGGAGGCAATAAGCTCTCTCATTTCTTTCATCTTGGTTGTGTATTGGACATCAAAGACATCAATTTCAGGATGCAACTCTTCATAATAAGCTGCGTAGTAGCGGTTTTCTTCGATGAAAACGGTGCGGCCATTGTGGTTAAGAGCTTTCCAAAGAGGTGTCTCGTGTGTTAGACCAAAAACAAGAAAGTTACAAGGAGACGAACACTTTCTAAGCACATCAGATATTGGCTTGATTTCGGCATGGGACATATGGAAACTGTCATTGGATCTCGAGGCATAGTGGAGGAGAGTATTGATGACTGTTGTTGGCAGTGGGGCATTATTGCCGAAGGTGGAGCTAGAAGCGGAGCCAGTGGCCAAGGTGGTGGTGATGGTTTTTATAGGTAAAGTCTCTCTCGTGTAGATTAGTGTAAGAAGGAAAGCGATGGTGAAGAATGATACAAAGGCAAGGAGCCATAATCGATTGGAGCCTCCTTGTTTCTGGATGTAAGGATGAAGAAGGATCAGCTTTGTGTTGTTATTGTTCTTCATTTTTTGAGTGAGAGGGAGAGAAAGAGGGAGAGAAGTGTAAGCGTGAAATCTCTGATCTGGCTGTGCTGTGGTGGTCAAGATCTTGAATCTTGATGGAAATGAGAAAAGAGATAATGATTTTAAAGATGGGGTTAGCTAGCTCAAGGCAGCAAATCAACGTTTGAAGCAACAGGAGATGGAGCTCAGCCAAGTACGAACAATGACATGTTAATCACACTTCAAATGAACCTAATGCTACCACTGAAGAGAAATAATGACATCATATTTGGGAGCTGATACTTGCACTAATTTATTTTATTTAAAAAATGCAATTACGATTGGCCAAACGACTCCTCTCTCTTTTTTAAGGTCATGGGGAAAAGAACAGGGAGATCCGTCCACATTTGATGTGCAATAAGAGCAAGATGCAAAGTGGTTGGGCTGGAGCTAGCCGTAGCTGGTGTGTCTCCAGCGACCCCATAACTAATTACAAGTCAGAAGTCGCTTTTCCTTCTTCATCTTAGTTTTAGTTCTCAAGCAACCTCTTATTATACCCTATCATTTCTTAAAATGGTAGTTACCTTATGAGAGAGACCATTTACCTGCAAAAGATTCCTGTCCAAAAGCAACCGTTGGATTATATATGCCACATCCCACCTCCTGCAGTTGCTGATTAGTTGAAGTAAATGTACACACGGGAGACTTTTTTTTTTTTAATTAATGTGGATATTTGTGTTAGCTTACATGTAATTTAATTAATTTTATATGTTTTAAAATTAATAATTATATAAAGTTTCAGTAATTTTAAGATTTATATAATTTTTTAAAAATAAATTTAAAACTTGGTGAGTTAGACCTTAATCAGTAACGAGAGAGGAGTGCAGCGGGAAGACAGGAGATCCTTAAGTAGCCACGGTGTTTTACTGATCTTGCCTTGTGCTCAAAACCTTTGACATTAGACATCGTCGTCCTAGTTACCTGCCAGCCCATGTTATTCCAGCTTAAGGCTCAATTATATTGTTCTCCTTCTCAAAAATCAAAATAAAAAAGGACTAAAACAAACGGAATTCTCGGTTGGTAAGAGGCTAAACAATTACTTAAGAGATTTCATTATTTTTAATCGTAATGATTGGTACGGTGATTAAGGAAGTATGTTTGTTTTTTTTAAGACAGCGCTCAAAATAATTTATTAAGTTTTTTTTAATATACTTGATTTTGATTCATATAAAAGATGAATTTTTATTGTAATTTAAGAGTATGTTTGAAAATATAATTATGATTATTTTTTTAAATATTTTTCATACTAAAATATATTAAAATAATATATTTTTATTTAAAAAAATTATTTTTAAAATTAGTATAACAAAACAATTTAAAACAAAAAAAATTAAATTTTAGCACAAAAAATTTGAATGTTTTCGAACGCTGCCTAAGAACGGTCTCAAGAAGATCCCTATCATCTTGAATTTTTTTTATATATATATATATTTGGTATATATATTTTTTTATATTTAGTTGATTTATAACTATTTTTTTATCTTTATTCTCTTATTCTCTTTCTTTTTTTGAAAAAAACTGTTATTTTATACTCTTACTCTTAGAATGATTGTTTGGGAAAATGTTTAAGAAAACGAGCATAAAAAGAAAAGGCAAAGAGGGCAAGTGTTTGTGACTTGTAAGTGCAATCGTAAGCTTGGAAAGACGGTGCAGTTGAGGTCTGCTTTGCAAAAAAGACGCCATCTTTAAATTAGTTGTAAATCAGCCATTATTCTAATTGTCGTAGTTTCGGAAAATATTCATTTTATCACTATATTTTAAATTAGTTGAGAACTCAATCATTTTCAACAATTTTATATTCTTTTGATAAATAGAAAAAGGAAAAGAAATGAACTAGTTAAGATGGAAGTATTTTATCAGAAAATAATGCATTAATTTATTGGAAAAAAACTAGTAAATTAAGCATAGTCAACACATGTGAAAAGACTATTTAGTTACCTTTTAAATTATATGGATTATATAATTTTTAAAAATAAACTACAAGGATTAGTTATAATTAACTCATATTAGTATTCTCTCTTTCATACACAAACAAATATATATTATTCTCTATGTAAACATCTTATTTGATTGGTATGGATCTCCTGAACAAATGGCTAACTAGAAACCTACTTGAATTAATTTTTGAACTGTCAAAATTTCTTGAACTGTTGATCTTGACTGGTTGTACTATAAAAATATTATTAACTATAAATTTTAAAAAAGTATTTTGGTTTGCTTTTTTTTTAATCAATATTTTTTTTAATTTTATCTTTTAGTATTAGATTTTTTTCTATTTAATTAACATATTTTGATTACATGAATTTTACATTTGACAAGTTAATTTACTTAATTTTTTTATTAGTTATTTTTTTAATTTTATTATTTAATATTAATTTGATTGAGAATTTAACTTTATAATTTATTTTATTTACTTTTCATTAAGTTATTTTAATCTTATAATCTAAGAATAGTGTTTAACGAGTTAACTTAAATTGACACAAGTTATTTTTTAAATTTTTTAATTGACTTTTTATTTTATCTTTCACCGTTGAATTTATTAAAAATTAAATTTTATAATTTATTATAATTTATTTTTTATAAGAATCTTAGTTTCACAATCAAGATTACAAGTTTTAAAATTTTAATTTTATTTAAATCAAGTTATTTTTTATTTTTTCTAAAAGATTTTATCACTCTGATGAAAAATTAAAGCATATTTTAAAGCAGGTGGCTAATTTTAGCTTCATACGACAATTTATAATATTTTTGTTTGGCTCCATAGGATGACAACCTTTGATCAGTGCCGTTGGTATCATTGAAACCTTTCATTGTTTTACCTCAGCTCTTTAGAAACATCTTTTAATGTGCGGATGGTCAATTCTATTTTTATTTTTTATTTTAAAAAAAGCATTTTACAAATGGTTATCTTGACAAATTGTCCACTTAATATGCTCTTTCTTGCTTATTACAAATGTTAGTATATCCCTCCCTTTAATGCGATACAATGCCTTTATTAATATTGAAATTTGTTGTCATTCAACATTCACAAAGTATCCTTTTGAAGTATGTTAGTAAAGGTGTTGATAGATGTCGAATATCTACGCAAAAAGAAAACCGAGATGAAATTCAGACATATCTTAAGTGTCAATTTATATGTCCCTATGAACCTGTTTGGAGGCTCTTACAATTCTCCGTTCATTACAAAAACACAAGCTATTGATCGTCTTCAAGGTCATCTTCCACTTCATTAATCTATTGTATTTCCAAGTCACCAGCCTCTGTCACCAGTTCTTAAAAGTCCTAGACTGGATAGAACAATGCTCACTAGATGGTTCCAAATGAATATTGTGTTAGGTTGGTTGCCATTAATGTGCAACAACCATTTGGTATTGCACCAAACATGTGCATTCATACAAGATGTCAAGGGTTGGCAGCCACCATTGTTGAAGAAGAGTTGGAGTTGGCAGCCACCTTTGTTGAAGAAAAGCCTCCATGAATGCCTATAAATAGAGGCATATGTTAGAGAGCAAAATGAGAGAAGAGAATTGTGAGAATGTGAAGAGAGTAGAGAGGAAGAGAGAGCTGCAATGACAGCAGCCTTGCTGCCATTGCAGCAGCTGCAAGTGCAGCAAAGAGAGGTGAGAGTTGAGTATGAGAGGGTGTAATCCTCCTCCTCCATGTATTTGTTTTGTATTCTTTCTCTATCTCTAAATATATTGACTTCTCCCGTGGATGTAGGCGGTTTTGCCGAACCACGTTAAATATTGTGTCAGTGTGCTTGGCCTCCTATGAGCAAATATCAGTACATCACCGGTCGAATCCTCCAACAATTGGTATCAGAGCACATGGTTTTAACGCGATGTTTGATTTTGCTCAAAAATGAAAGTTGTCAAAATTGTGTTTTGACCATACCATTGTGTAGAGGAGGAAGAGACGAAGCCACTGGTGAAAACCGCGTCGAAATCGGACGTCGGAAACCGCCGCACGCGCCGGCGGGGTGACTGTCCACGTCATCAGCCACGTCAGCAGTTCTGCACAGTCACCAGACACGTCACCTGACACATCAGCACTCTGACCAGTCAAACTGCCACGTCCTCTGCCATGTCAGTAGTTCTGCACAGTCAGCAGACACGTCACCTGACACAGCAGCACTCTGACCAGTCAAACTGCCACGTCAGCTTTTGTTGACCTATATGTCCTACGTGGATGACACGTCATTACAGCCACATCAGCTCCCTGGATTTTGATCCTGTGTGGCAGAGTCTACGTGCAACCGGTTCTGAGATTGAATCTGGGTCGTTAAACAGGCCAAAATTGTTTTGATCAAATCTTAGCCGTCTGAAGTGCGATTTGGACGATTTCAGACTTGTTTCCAGCTAATTTGATCGTTCCGGATGCAATGGTACGGTCCGATCGTTGAGATTGAGATCAGAAATGGCAGTGATGAATTATTAAAGAGAGATTGCCCGATCAGGAGGCATATGATGGTCATCATGGTGGTCGATGGAGCTGAAGAAGAAGAAATCACACATGTTTGCCCAATTACATGCGATGAACTATTACGTGGGGAATTTTAATTGCCTTAAGGGAAGGTAAAATTGGGACACTCTAAACACCCGATCATGTGGACAATTTGAGGTGGAGAGTGAAATTTGATGAAGACCAATCTTGACGAATCTGAGCACTGGTAGTCTCACCAGATGTTGAGAAATCAGGTATAAAACAAGGATACCCCAGATCACTTGTAAAGAAATGCCGCGACAAGGCTAGCAAATGGTTGTATATACGGAAAGACAGTACGATGGATAGATATGGCCTAAGAAGTTCTGTCTAGGAGATTGGGTTTTAAGCGGGACCGTTGTGACCCCTCCAATCTTTCCTGGGAACTTGCTTAGTGGAAGGATTATCCATACGGTACTATTTTCGTATATGTGACAGTTTGTTATGAAACTGTTGAAGACTAGCAGGATGACGGCACAAAGGAACAGTTGGGTTCCGTATGATCAAGGATCTGATGAAGTGATGATTTCTCCAAGAAAGTTAGATTCGGTGACTGTAATTTCTCGAGGGGAGAATTGATGAAGACCCTGATAATGGAAGAGAAATACAGCAAAAGGATAAAGATTGACACCCTATTTTGACTTGGATAGATGTTGTGACAGGATGAGCTGCTGTCAAACATAAGCAAGGAATAGGGAGAAATCTGGAGAACCAAAATTGCACGAGAGCACATGAAGATTGTGTAGGAGTACCCGGAGGATCCAACGAGGTACTGTAATGAGACAACAAGTGCAAGGAAAAGAATAGTTCCCAGATGAAGCTCAAAGCAGAGACTGTATGAAAAGGTTGTACAACAAGAAGTCTCTTGTGCTCTTGATAAAGGCAACAAACAAGGACCTTTCAATGCATGTAAAGATGGAAGGGTGAGCTGTTGTAGATGCACCTAATTGAGGGGGTGCAAACGCCTGTGATAAAAGGCGACCGCCTATGATGAAAGGCGAAGACACCAAAGAGAGTTGGTGTGGGTGGAGCTGTTAAGCAGAAAAGGCGTAGAAGCTCCAAACATAGAAATTGAGGTGGAGGATTGCGAGGAGTATACCGCAACTTTCTCTTTCTATGTAATTAGTGGCAGTGATCTCTCCCATAGTCCACATGGTGGTAGAGAATTTATGGAGCCACTTTGAAGCATCTCAGTTGAAGAAGGATGTGATCGCCTATGAAAGGCGAAGACACCTTAAAGAGAAGGTGTGAGGGCTATGAGAAAAGCCTATAATTAGACCGCCGCATGACGACGAGCGGAGACACCTCAGGAGAAGGTGTGAGGGCTATGAGATGAGCCCATGATTAGATCGTCGTATGATGACGAGCGGAGACACCTCAGGAGTAAGGTATGGAGGCTATGAGATGAGCCTATAATTAGACCGCCGCATGACAACGAGCGGAGACACCTCAGGAGAAGGTGTGAGGGCCGTGAAAGGAGCCCAGTTCAGAACGCCCCAGAGCCAATGTGATGGCTAGGTATGAGTGGACAGATGGATAGCCAATGAAAGGGCTATGATGAGTATGAAGATAAATGCAGGATTGACTTTCATGGATATTGCCCTCATGCTAAAGATCAATGAGCTAGAAGACATTTGCCTTGGACAATAAGTGGATGACTTGTGGAGCATTAAGACGCGGCTGCTATGAAGGTGCAGAAGGGCATGCGCAGGTTCCGGGAACAAGTTGACTCTTGTCAAGGTGGTGGGCTCGGTAATGGCATTGTAATACTCAGAGTATGAAGACAGATATGGATCAACCTTTTATGGGCTGCCCCCATGGTTAAAGGTGGAAAGCTACCTGGACTCTTGAGACTAAGAGTAGGAGACTCATGGAGAAGTAAGGCGTGGTTTCTAGGGTGAAACAGAGGGCAGGCGCAACTCCTGGATGAGTAAACTCTTGGAAGAGTGGTGAGCTTGTGATCATATTGAGATACTCAAATAATGACTGTCGCACTTGAAATATCCGTTTGAGGGGGTGTTGTAAGCCTTGATGAGAGGCTTGATGAATCATTCCGGACCGAGCACGCTCGAAGGGGAATGTTGTTCCAGAGACAAGCGTTAACACTATTCAGATGTGATGTGGCAGACCATCTGGTTATAGTGATCCTTTTGTGTGAGAAAAGGTGTGCTTAGGTTACTCTGATGATTGAAAGGTTTGGTGAGTACCTATAAACTTGGCCAAAGATGCTCTCAAAATGAAAAGCTTGGAAGAGCTGCAAGATGCAAGCTTGTGTTGAAGAAGAAAGAGGACAGTTGCCCTACATGAATGGCAAAGGGGGTGATTGTTAGGTTGGTTGCCATTAATGTGCAACAACCATTTGGTATTGCACCAAACATGTGCATTCATACAAGATGTCAAAGGTTGGCAGCCACCATTGTTGAAGAAGAGTTGGAGTTGGCAGCCACCTTTGTTGAAGAAAAGCCTCCATGAATGCCTATAAATAGAGGCATATGTTAGAGAGCAAAATGAGAGAAGAGAATTGTGAGAATGTGAAGAGAGTAGAGAGGAAGAGAGAGCTGCAATGGCAGCAGCCTTGCTGCCATTGCAGCAGCTGCAAGTGCAGCAAAGAGAGGTGAGAGTTGAGTATGAGAGGGTGTAATCCTCCTCCTCCATGTATTTGTTTTGTATTCTTTCTCTATCTCTAAATATATTGACTTCTCCCGTGGATGTAGGCGGTTTTGCCGAACCACGTTAAATATTGTGTCAGTGTGCTTGGCCTCCTATGAGCAAATATCAGTACATCACCGGTCGAATCCTCCAACATATTGATGATCCATCTACACATGATCTTTATTATTCACAGTTTCCAAATAGATACGTTTGGGATGTAAATAAATAAAAAAAAAAAAACATGGTCTGGAAGGAAAAAAAGGCTTCAAATTCATCTTGCTGCCGGGGAGCTATATTTTCTTAGAATGCTTTTGAACCGTGTTAAAAGGGCAACAAGGTTTAAAGACCTTAGAAAAGTTTCAGGAATTGTCTATCCATCGTCTTAGATGATGATAAAGAATGGATTGATGCTTTTTATGAAGCCATTGCGACTGCTACATCCCTATAAATAAGACAATTTTTTGCCAGTATCATCCTTTTATATCAAATTGATGATCCAATGTCTTTGTTCTCCCAATTTTAGCATTCAATGCAAGATGACAATATTATCTATACTAGATCTTCCTTGTGAATGCCAAATTTTCGATTATCTGATGATGAACTTTGGAATTATGTCCTATATAAGCTTGAACAACTTTTTAATGTTGTTGCCTCAATTCGTGAAGATCATAAATTGCTGTTTTATTAAGGTTTATACCTAAGAAAGGGCTCAAAATAGTTTCAGATGATCATGATGAGAATCTTATTATATTTGCAAATAACAATATTGTTTACAAAGAAGATGTTATTGATGTCTTGGTTAAGAGTTGATCTTCTCACTAGTACGTTAGTTAATTTCAGCAATTATTATTTCGTGGACACCTCTCAGCAATTGATGCTTTCTAACATCATAATCCAACTCTACTTTTAAACCTAAAACTTCAATTGTCATTTTCTTTTACATTATCATTGTTAGCTTCCTTATAAAGATTAGTGTTCCATATATATATATATATATATATATATATATATATGTGCCCTGCAAGTATTCCCGGTTAGCTTTCTAATAATTGTTTTTGCATGTTACTTTTGCAGATCTTACGGTGATCCGCATTCACGACATTAAAAAATATATTTGTAATAAGCTCGAGTTTGTCGCATTTTGGGCAAAAGGACGGCAGGCAAAGCAGCTTTAATTGCCTATTTGCCGAATCTCGAGTGAACTTCTTTAATCATTCCTCTGTTTTTTTTCCCGTCCCTTTAATTAACGCATTGATCTTGCTTTAATTTTATCTATATCATCTCCACATATGCTTTCTATCCTAAATGCACCTTTTTTCACGTGCTCCATCTCTCAATTTTCTCTTAATTCTCATTTAATATATAGCTCTTCACATACTTTAAGCTTTATCTAATATCAAAAGCTTGATTTTAACATTGAATGTATCTCAAAAAGTCATCGCGGCATTTTCTCTGGTCATTGTGCCAATTGATGATCAATCATCACAGAAAAACAATTAATTTATATATATATATAACTTCAATATTTGTTCTCCTTTCTGCCCTTCTCTACAGCTCAGGCTTTCATTACTATTTCGTTATATCTACATGTGCATTGCTACTACTTCTCACTATGTATTGACTTGAAATAAAAGGCATAAATTCAGAGTTTTATTCTCCTTTCCCCCCCTGCATTAATTGTCCCGATCTATTAACTAAACCCCCATTCGGAGCTCATGTTCTTGCAAGTATCCTTTTATGTTGTTTAGTTTAATGATTAAAAAAGGTTATGGAAGAGGAAAAGGTGTAGTAGTGCAAGGATATACGGCCATGTAACAATAATTTAGAGTTTCATTCTTTTTCTCTCTCCGTCAGTTGATACCGATTACTACCATCACAATTAATGATGCCAGTTTTAGTGAATTTTTTTTACGAGAAGAGTTTGATGAAGGTTTTTTTTTTCTTTTAAAATTGTTTCAGATGATAAATTTGAATCTAAACCTAAAAGAATTTTTTATTTTAAGTTGATTATAATTTTTAGAATAAGTTTTTAAATTATTAAAAACAATAAATATATGTTATAAGATGTTTTTTATAAGTCAAAATAAATAAGGTTGAGAATGATTTTATTTTTTTTGCCTGAAACAAATTAATTTAATTTTCAGCAATAAGATATCATTAGAATTTAGATAAGGTAAATAATATCACCTGCTATTTTTTAAAAGAATTAAAGAAAAAATAATTTGTTATCTATTCTTTAAGAAAATTTTAAAAAATAAAGCTAAAACATATGGTCCATACTCGAACTCTTTTTAGAGGACAAGTATACTTATACTTTTTTGAATTTGAGATATTATAGATTTTATTTTATTATTTTTATTTTTTTTAATTTTATGATATAATATTTGGTTGAATATTAATTGGACAAGATAATTTATTTTCACTTGATTTTATTTTATAGTTACCTTGATTTTTGGTTGGTTTATAAATATCTAGTTTAGATAAAACTTATATATAAAAAAAATTATTTTTTTAATTGAATTTATAACCTCAATTATGAGTTTGATTGATTAATACTTGAGTTGAAATTAAGTTATATAATTTTTTATTATATTAAATTTATTTAATTTGATACATAGAAAAAGATTTTAATTTTTAGCTTTAGCTTGAGATCTTTGTAGGCGTATAACATGTTGTAAAAATCTGTATATACAGCTATTTTTTAAGAAAAAGATAGAAATCTCTTGTAATTTGCGATTAAAGCATGCTTATTACTTGTTATTCATGTCCTAAAGTAACTGTCCCCACATGCTTTTCGTTTTCTTTTTCTTCGGTTAAGTAGAGCCAATAATCCATAATTTGGTGTGTTCACCAATGTCACTCTCCCTCTTTTGACAACGGGCTTCGAGGGCACACACAGACGGTAAAATTACTATAATGATCTTGAATTAGAATGGTACTTGCTTTAGGTGGAGGGGTATTTTTGTCTTTTTACTTTTATAGTAACTATCGAGTTTTAACGGGAGTGCTTTAGTATTTTTGCACAAATAAAATATTATTTCATCTGAAAAAGACAACTACGTGTGGGGATGACGCGGGCATGCATGAGTTTTCCTTAGGTCTTCAGACAACGCGTACGACTTAGTTCGGCAGCCACAGTTTGATTCCCATGACGGTGATTTAGAGGCGTTTGTTTACGCGGCTGTAGATACGGCTGTGTTTTAATTAAAATATGGTTTTTATTTAATAAAAAAAATGATTTATTATATATAGATTTTATATAATTTTTATATTTGAAATACTGTTAATAAAAAACAAAAAAATCTTACTTTTCAAATACTATACATATGAATTATACGATTTAATGAACAATACGATACAATTAACATAAACAACATAAAAAAATTACACTGTTTACTTAAAAAATAATACAGTACAATTTATTTGTACTATTCACCAGTAAATTGCACTATTTATACATGTTTTTTAATATTAATTTTATTAATATTTTTAAAAAAAAAATTAATTTAGAGTGAATTAAATTTATTTGCATTGTAAACTTAATAATATTTTTTCTCAAAAAACTAGTATAAATTAAATTAAATTTACTTGCACTATAATATTAATTTTATATTTGATATTATTTTATCTAATTTTATTACACGCTCAAAAAATTATAAAAACTATAATTCTTATTGGATGAATTTTGTATGTAATGAAATTATAAATAATTTAATGAAATAATAAAAAATATTATATATATATTATTATTTATTTCATGATATAATAAGAGTAATTAATTTTACAATATTTAAATTTAAAATCATTAATATTAATATATATTTTTTAAAAATTATTTTATAACCTCAATTTCAAAAGCATTCTTAACCAAATACATTAAACTATTTTTTTTCAACATCAATTTCAACCAAACATTTATTTTTAAAACTAATCTTAATTAAAAATACTTATTATAAAATATTTTTTTCAAACCACAACCGAAACAACCATTATAATATCAAACACATTAATTCCCGTGACATCACCTTCATTCTTTCCTCTCTAAAGTCTAAACTGTGCATGTGACAAAAATATATTAAATTTTGTTTTGGTGATTTTATTTTTCTTTCTAACTCTTATTTGGTTCTAGAATTAACTTTTGTATATTTTTAAAAGTTTTTTAATTTATTTTTTTATTTAGTTCATATTTTTTTTATTTTAACTTGTCCATAGAATTGAAATTTCTTTCAATTTAATCATTCTTTAGTTTTTTTACTTTTTATATTTGGCATTCATTCTTTTGATTTTGATTTTTTTCATTACATCCCTCAATATTTTATATTATTTTTTTAATTTTTTTTCAATTGCATCCCTTAATATTTTACGTCATTCTCTTAATTGAATTTTTTTAATTACATCCCTCAATATTTTAATTCATTTTATTTTATATCATATTTAGTTTTTATTATTTTAATTGCTATCTTTTTTATTTTATTTTTATTTTTTTTATTTCATCCTTAAGCATTTTATTAATTGAGATTTTGTTAACTTTTCGGGTTACAGGTTTGAAAGATCAAATTAGATTTTTTACAAATGATTTTTTCTTGATATCATCCTTCTATAGGGTTATCATGATTTCATATGTTGGATTACAAGTGTTATGTATTAACCCAACTTTGAATGGAACAATATTTTTATAAAAAAAATATATTTATTGTTATTGTTGTCTAATTTTTTTTATCATATTATTAAATTAATTAAGATTTAGTTTGATTGGTATTTTTTTATTTTTTTTAAATATAACCACGTACTAAAAATATATTTTGTTAAGTGTTGTTGCATTGGCCACCTAGTGCCCTAGTAATTATAAATAGAAAAAAGTCTAAGGGATATAACTTAACTTGTTAGATTCTAAGTTTGTTTTCTAGAAATTATTAATTTGAATTCTATAAATTTTAATATCATTAAAAACTTATATGATAGTTAATTTTAATATCTATAAAATTAATTGAATTATATATAAATTAATCTGAATACCTATATTAATAAAAAAAACATTGGGCCAAAGGTGCACAAATGACAAAGCTATTAAAAATGGATAGGATGCAACTGATGTCTGGACTAGTGGAAGACACAAGAGTCAAATAATGTAAAAGACACATGTATAAATGTTTAATTTTATTAAAATATAATTTTTATTTAAAATATTTTTATAATAATTTTTTTTATTCTTTCTTTGAATTTAATATATAGTAGATTGAATTATTTGTAAAATTTAGCTAAGATTTATGATTAGCTAGAACATGAATTTTAACATGTATTTGAGAATGAGATTTGACACTTTGATACTTTGAAGAGTATTATTGATTTGTCTTCAAAATATTATTTAAGAACTTTTATTGAGTGCTTAGACTTGATTCAACAGGTTTCATTCTTTATAAAATTTAAACGTAGATAAAAAAGGTTTGAGAGCTTTTGAGTGAGCTCCCATGCTTGAAAAACTTGTTTTAATAAAAAATTATTCATCTCCAAGAATTCTTTTCTTTGTTTTCTAGGATAAGATTCTATTTATACAAATTTGTAGGAGCTCTTAAGTCCTTTTCAAATCCTACATGACATTATTTTATTGATGAGTTTTATTTATAAGATGTTGTATTTATGACATGATATTTTAAATATTTCATCTCGTGTACCAACTTTTCATTGATCAATAAATATACAAAAACCCATTTATTTTTCATGTTATTTATTGAAATTATTTTATCCTTTCATGTAAAAATAAAATAAAAATGACATGTTAAAAATTATGATTGATAGAAAGTTTATGTTTATGTAGATGTCCTATCAAGACAAGTTCACCTAAACTTAAAAATAAGTGGCCATGCATTGAAAATATGGTTGAGATGGTTTTATACATTGAATATATTTTTGTAACTAAAATATAATTTGATCATATTATATTTTTACAATAATTCAATATACATATATTTTATTGTGAAAATAAAATATAATTATCAAAAATAAAAATGTAGAGATCAATTTTGTTTGAAATTTACCACATCAAATGATAGAATAAAAGTTTGATACCCAATTAAAACAAATGTATATTTTAGGGATCAAATAAAATTTACACTTATGTGTCCGTAGTAATTAGCAACTTTGACCTGCCCCTGAGATTTTTATTTTTATTTTGCCACTGGATGTGGTTATTATGAGATCTTGTTTTGAGATCTCATCATAAATCCAATAATGGGATGCGTTCATAATTCCCACTAATATATGGTTGATGAGTTATATCAAATAAAAAAATTCGATTCCCTTTCTCTCTCTCTTTTTGGCAATTGTGCTCATATTCCTTTTCTCTTTTCGTTGATTTCCAGTATTAAGCAATCTCTCTCAATTTGTTATGGAAAGCAAAGGAAGATAACAAAATGTAGTCACAATGATTTGTTTTAATTAGCATAGTAAATTAAAAGTATAGATAGAATATGTAAAATAACATACTTTTATCTTATTATATTTTTAAAATGTAAAATGTGATATTTATTAAATATTGTTATTTTAAAATGATAAAGTAATTGTTATATTTTATAATAACAATATTAAAACATATCACGCTTTTAAAACATGACAACTACCATTAATTGACTAGTTAGATACAATTATATAATTAATTGATCGTTTCACATAAAAATCATAATTTTTATAAGTTTTTTCTTTTCAAATTTTTTTATGAGTATAAATAGTTCAACTTGTAAACTCAAAAACAAACTCTACTTAAAATTTTAAAAAATTATTATTCACATAATAATTTTTATAATATGTATTTGTTATAATTAGATGGGATCTACCCTAAAAAAATTACATGAATAGCCTAACAAATATATTTATAGATTAATAACACAATTCTAATTTAATCTCATGAGAAGATTTGGTTGTGCCGGACCAAAATGATGGCTTAAAAAGACTATAACTTTTGATTTGACTGTTGAATTATGCTTTAATTTTTACAAGGATTTCTACATTAGACTAAAATTATGAAATCCCTACTCTCTAACCATTAGATCTTTAAATTTCAAAAATCTCATTCCAAGACTCTAATTTTCATGAGTTTGAGAGTTTTATTATGAATCAATTAATCGGTTAGCCTTGAATTTAAATAGATGTATCTTTTGATATGATCGTTTGATCGTGTTTAAATTTTTACAAGAGTTTTTGTATCAAATTAAAATGATGGAATCGTTGCTCCGACCGTCAAATTTTTAGATTTTAAAAATCTTACCCTGGAACTTTGATTTTTATAATTTTGAAATTTTCATTATAAATTGATCAATTAGTTATTCTTGAATTTAAATAGATATTACAATTGCGAACAACAATATCAATTAAAAATTTATCTTTGCTTGATGCTAATTTCACTGCTGTAAAATTCCAGCACGGCCTTTCTTCTCTTGCACTCTTCATTGTTGGTGACGTCATCTTCTTTAACTAAAAGAAGGCAAACAATTGTATACCGACTTTGATTAATAGAAGAGGCAAGTTGATTTTTCCTCTTTCAATCAGGCCAAATAGTCCCACACACACAGATGGCCCTACTCTCTTTTATTTCAAGCACCAGATATTAATCAGAAACTATGAATTTGTTTCTTCTCAATTATTTGAATTGATGGCACAGCGTGAGATTGTATGGTTACTTTGTTTTCTTCACCAGCTCCTCGGCCTTTTCTTCTGTAAGGCCATCAACATCACTTAGCAGGTACAAGATTTCTTATTCAACCTGTGCATCCAATCTTTCTTTAATAATTTTTATGTTTTTTTAATGAATGTTCTTTGCAGTTGCTGATGAGAAGAACCATTTCTCATCAGCAGCTGCTTTTTCGTGGGATTTGGTGCGTGAACCGTTTTTCAACGATTAAGGCTTTTGGCAAACTTTTATTCAACAATTTCGTTGTTTGGTGAGCCATATTTCTACGTTTATAGAGCTTGATGTGCTGTTTTTCAATGGTGATGGGATTTGAATAACCGTTTTTGTGGAATTTAATGAGCTGTTTATAAAGCCCCACGTAAATCTATAAGGATTTTGAAGTGAATACTACGACAAGCAAGTAAATTAAGTATTTCCATTAAAGAGATGATAATAGATTTTAGGAATTTAAAATAAAATGTTTATGTGGTAATTGTAAAAATAAAACCATGAAAAAAATGGCTAAAACGTAAAAAAATAAAAATAAAAATAAATAAACACTAAATGAAAGCAATATATCAAGAAAGGAACATTATGGGATAAAGTCTAATGAATTTCAATATCACTCACGTTAAATTTAGTATAAACAAACGTTGAGATTTGAAAAATATTATCCGAGAAATATATATGGTGTAAAAGAAAGGACATAATGGGAATTGCCAAATTTTCTTCTTGAATATGTATGGTGGCCGGCAACTCGGTGAAAAGAGAGAGAGACGATGGAATTTCTTCATTTCTTTTAGCTTGATTTTAGGAAAACTTGCGGCGAAACAAGAATCTGAGAGAAAACTTGCGAGATTTTATGGATTTAACACCTAAACACTTGACTCAAGAGAGGTTAGATAGGAAATGTAAGATTTTTAGTGAGAGAAACAAGGAAAGTGAAGAAAGAAAAAGAAAGCATGAAGAATTTTTATGTGGTTAGCATTTGGAATTTGTATTAGTACCCGGTAATTGAGGAGTTCTACACTTGATTTAACAAGTTTGATGGAAAGTTAAATTAATTTTGATCAAACTTCTAAAGTGATGAATTGGGGTTCTTAATTAATTAAAAAAATTGAGGTTATGTTAAATTAGTTGTAAAAGAAAAAGGTTACAATGGATGTAAGAGTTGACTTTTAAGATGAAAATATGGAGAAAAGGTGGGGAGAGTGGTCGATCAAGTGTAGGGTTAAGAAGGGAAATTATGATGTTGATGATATATATGTGTAAAAATTGTATAAACTTAGTGTCAAGTGTTATATTAGAGATTATTTGAAAGGAATTAGATTATGTTATCAAATTTGATTAGCATATTAAAATCTTGGGAATTATAGTTTTGGAATGAATAGGTAGTGTGGATGCATAAATTAGTGTGCTTTGCTTAAATAGCTTAAATTATGATAGAATTAAAGACAACACAGGGAAAAGAAAGGAAAGGAGAGAGGAACTTTGTGGTCCAATAAATATATGGATTAAGAAGTGGAATCGATAATAATATAATATTGAATTTGATTTATTTAAGAGTGAATATTATAAGAAAAAAATAAATTGATTGATTGTAATGTAAAACTTAGTAGTGAGAATGAAGGATACATTTGTAAAAGTGGTTAGCATGTAGTAGTGTAAAATTAATTAATAATGATATGTTATGAGATAAAAAAAAATATTAATAATGGTACCTTCTTTGGATCTAGGAGAGGCACTAAAATTTACATTTTTTATAACATGAAAAATGTATATAATTGTTGAATGAAAGCCTATTTTGTTGTTTTTATTAATGAATAAGAACTGTTATTATGTTAGCCGCTTTCATTGGTCGATAAAAGTTATTATTATGTTACTTTCATTATTAAATGAAAGTTATTATATGTTGCTTTTTCATTATTGAATGAAAGCAATTTTTATATTGCTTTCATATTTAGAAGAAATCCAAGCAATTTTTATATTGCTTTTATATTTAGAAGAAATTCATTATTTATAGCTTCCATCATTGAGAGGAAACCAATGTTTTGTTGCTATTTTGGTTGAATAAAAATCAATAATATATTATTTTATTTTTAGATGGAAACCAATAAGAGGAGGTGTTTGTGAATAATAAATATGAAAATTAAGGTGATAATAAAGTTATAACTGTCAAGAATTGAAAATTATAGATAAAAAGTGAAAATTATTTTGTATCTATATAAGTAAAGGATAATTAACTCTACTGAGAATTATTAAAAATATTTAAAATGTTAGTATGAATTAGTTATTTAATTATTTATTATTTTTTTGTTAATTGTGCAAGATCATTGTACACTACAAGACAATGTTGATAAAGATATTAGGGGTAATTTAGTTATATTAGTTATATTTTAAATTTATATACTTCTTATGTATAACTAGTAAAACCCTTCATTTTATTCTGAAATATATCATTTTATAAAATCTTTAGAAGTAGGATTGTGTATGTAATTTTTTTGTTACATATTTCATAATTTTATCCTTTTACTTATAATACTTTATTATATGTATGCCATGAAAAAATAACTATATTTAAATCTTAAGTTGTGTTGATGTGGAGTAAGGTTCAAGATGATTAGATCATGGTTGTGGTATTACTTGTATTATGACTTGAAGATGACAATAACTTGGTATAATCCAAATATAGGGAAAATTTTGCTAAAATTTTGTTAAAATCTTTAATAGATAAAATCCTTAACAAATTAAGATTAGCATAACCATGTATATGGTTAAATTATGCATATATGTATAAAAAAAAGACCTTGATTTGTATGTATTTGTACAATGCATGGACATATTCATATGTTGAATGGAAAGAAGTTATAAATTAGTATCAAAGCTTTTGGTTAAGATCCAATAGGATTGTTGTTAAAAAAGAATGATTTTATGTTAATGTGAACAAAATATGAATTTTAAGAAAATACATACCTGATAAGGAAGGACCGATATAACTCCTATATAGAGACAAGAGAGTATTATAGAGGGAGTTGGAAACAATATGAATGGCCTTTTGGAAGATACATCATCACATTCATTTGAGATACAGTCTTAATCTATTCAAAGGGAACCTTTTGTATGTAGAAGTGTTTTTCTATCATATACAGTTGGGATACCATAGCCAGAGGGATTGTAGAGATTAAAATATTTTAGTGGAGTTTTATATTTTGATCTTGCTTATTTATAATATATAGTTAAAGCTATTGTATCATAGATGTGAGGGACTATAAGTACAACTAGTAAAGAGAGTATTCATTGGATACCTTACTCTATTATGTATCATTTATAAGAGGTTAGGATGTAGAGATTGCAAGGCAGACTTTAGAATATATAAAAGTCACTTGTACATATTTTAATATCTAAAAAAATTAAAATAAATTGTACAACATAATTACTTTCAGATAGTACCCATACTTGATGGATTGTTATTATAACTCAAATGACAAGACATGATTTGAGTTGAACTAATTTTTAGATAAAACTTGAGATTAGATACTATTCTTGATAATATCAAAAAAGTAAAGAGCATGTATTTTTAAGATTGAGATAAAAAGACTTGACAATAAACCAATGTGAGAGATAATTTGTACATTTTTCTATCTTTACTTCTATCTTGATAATAATTAAGTAGCAAAAAATAGATTTAGAGATAAGTTCAGATAGGAGTTAAGGTAGAATTAGTGACTTTTTAGGAGTTAAGGTAGAATTAGTGACTTTTTAGCTAGAGACTATTAAAGAATTAAAGAGTTGGTTAAAGCTACTCAGACCCCAGAGACTATGATTTATAATTTGATTTGTCTGATTTTTTTTAAAATTTAAAATATATATTTTTGATATATTTGTATTATTTTTAGTATTTTTAATATCTTTTCAAATGAATTAAAAATTAAAAAATTAACTTTTGATATTGTTGATATCCCTATTCAAAAAATTAATTTTTAACACACTTATTTTAAAATAATTGATTTATTTTTCATTGTTCCACAGGGGCTACTCTGCTTGCACATGCATTATATAATTTGGCAGGCATATTGATTTAGGTTTATACATTCAAACATAGAACTGTTGTTTTGCTGTATCTTAAAGCATCTAATGTTGATATTGTTTTCTTTTAAAAAAATCAAAAACAAAAAAATATATACATAAAAGAACTAAAAATAAAAGAAAAAAAATGAGAGATGAAAATAATTTTAGATTACTTAGTCACTAAATTTACATAGAGACTAAATAATTAGAAAGAAAAAACAAATTATTTCTTCTATGAATAATTAGTGAATCTCTCACACAATTACAAGATAATTAGTTTGAAAAAAAAAAAAGTGATCCCCAATCACACGCCCTTTTCCACGAATCATCAAAAATAAGCAAAAACAAAAATGAAAACCCGTGACCCCATGTTACCAGCACAGTCCTTTTTTATTGCAAAAAGAAATAAGAACTTGACTCTTCTGCTCTCCCATTCCTTGGCTACCTTTGTTAAAAAAAAAAATTACATCAACCACCCATCTTCAACCTCTAACCGTTGCCACTAACCTTTTACCGTCAACCACTAGGACAGCAGCTTCTCCAACTACAAACCCAGCCCCTCTCCTCCTTTTCCAGTCATAGAAAAACTCAGCCAAAACCTCGCAGCTATTGTCCTCTCCTCTCGATCAAAGATGAAGAGAGAAAGTAACCTTTTGCCCTTCATCTCAAATAAATAACCCAGCTTTTCTCTTTTAGTTTCCAATCCAACAGATACCCGGCTGGAACCACAAACTCTCATCTCCCTCATCCCCGTAACCCACAATTGTGCTCAACACCGTAGAGCCATGCACAGATCCCTTATCTCTTTTTCTTTACGTTAGAATCTTCTCTCCCATTTACCCGTGGCAGTCCCTGTCAGCAAGCGTCATCGTGAGATCCTCCGTTTTCTAAGGCCAACGTCTATAATCTTTTCAGTCGTGAGTAGCAGCGGTTGTGTTCCTCGACCACTCCAACAGATCCAACCGTGAGCAGCTTCAGCTCGATAGAGAAGGACCTTCCAATAGCAGTCATGTCAGCTCCTCTTTCCAGTGGTGTTACCTTCTGCGCACCTCCAGCATAATCATGCCATTGCTAAGAGGAGAATTAGCTTCAGTCCAGCAGATATTCCCATCACCAGCATGAGGTCAGTTTTAGTCCAACCGAAATTTCCATCGCTAGCAGAGATTGTATCTCTTCAGTCCTCTCCAGCAGCTCCATCCTAGCAGCAACAGAGCTTTAGCTTCAGCCTTCAACCGGAAGCAGGATGGAAGCAACACCACCAACAGTATTCATACTGAGCAGCAGCCACATCTTCTATATGCTTAGTCTAAAACTGTTGGATAGGGTTTCTGAACAAATTATAACACTAGTATTATAACAAAATATAGGACTATATATGGTCTAACTTGAGTTTAAAATCCATTAGGGTTTTTGCTTCATCCAAAGCATATAGGCAAGGGCGGAGATGACAATCGTTTACAGGGGAGGGAAGGCCAAAATTAATATAATAAGTTATATTATTAAATAATCTATTTATTTAAAATAAAAAATATTATATATTACATATTTAAATAATAAATAATAAAAAAATCAAAATATTTTACTGTGGCCTGGACCCTGCTTGCCTCCGCTATTTCCGCCGCTGATATAGGCACCACATGATCCAACAATAATACATTCAACTTTCACAATGGAAGTAGCCATCGAATTTTGATTTTCGCTAGACGATGACACGACTGCATGTCCTAATAATTGACAAGTCTCACGAGTTCTTTTTCTATTTAATATCCAATCGGTAAAGTTGAAGTACAAATAACTAGTCAAATTAAGATTGTTCATCTAAAGGCACCAAAAAACTAATTTTATCATGCTTTCTAGATATCTGAAAACATATTTAGCAGCACGAAGGTGAGATTTCTTAGAATTTGCTTGAAATTTAGCACAACAAATGCTAAGAATGATGGATGTTATACTAATTGTTAAATAAAGTAAACTACTAATCATACCATGATATCTCTTGGTGTCCACCTTTTTTCTTTATTTATCTTTGTCAAGTTTGATGGTTGTGCTCATTGGTCTAGGACTTGAACGTAGAGATTTCAAATCAAACTTTTGATTACTTCTGGATGTATTCAACTTGAATGATGAGTATTTCATAATTTTCTTGTTTGATTTAAAGTTTGGGAAAGAAAGCTAACTCTCCTATCATGTTTATCTCAAGTTTCTTATGCATACAAAGTTCAAATTCCTAGCAAAAATATTTGTTAGTAGCACCAAATAAAATATTATTAATATAAATTTACATGATAAATAAATCATGGTTTTTGTATTTTACAAATAATGTTGAATCAATTTTACCCATGTTAGAACCTTTTAAAATAAAAAATTTTCTTAGTCTCTCATATCAAGTTTTAGGTTTGTTTGGAAAATTAAAACTTTTAAAACTAAGAAATTGTTAAGAAATCACTTGAAAAGGTTTGAAATTACTGAAGCATGACAATACAAGAAACATACAAATGGATCTCATTTTTACCATGAGAAGTTCCATCATAGTTGATCCCTTCTTCTTGATTATATCCTTGAAAAATCAAGAAGGTTTTATTACAAACAACTTCTTCGATTCATCAAGTTTATTAAGAAATACCCATTTGATTCCAATAATAAAGTGACCTCTTTGGTCCAAGAAAAAAATTCCCTTACTTGATTTGTTTTGAATTAATCAAGTTATTCTTGGATGGAAAGTGTTTAATACTTACCATGTGATATAATTAAAATATTAATATTTTCTTTTAAGTATAGGAGTTTCGAAGTAATAAATAACTCGGTATAACTAGAGTCAAATCAAAGGGAGGTGAAATATATAAAATTATAAACCAAAAAACAAAGGAGTTGAAGAGAATTCTTGAGATGTAAGATTAATGTAATAATCAAACAAGAATAAAATAATTGTCAAGGTTAGAGGGTCTACTAATGATATTTCAAACAAGTATAGTATAAAATCTTTTTATTATTTAACTGAAAATCACATACAAAGAAGGTTCCATTCGAATAATGCTAATACTTGTAAATATTGTCATGTATACGTGATTGTAACTTATGTTAATAATAAATCAAGTTTCTTTTATAGCACATGTATTAGTAATACCATACGATTGGATTATAAAAGTGTCAAGTATTTATTGTATCAAAAGTCATATAATATAAATATACATTAACCATTTAACAAGCAAAATATTAAAAGTGAAAAGGATAACAAATACAAAACATGTTATTATCAAATATTAAAGTCTATGTAGAGTTTGTACTATACTTATTTTGACATTATTATTGTAACATTTTTAACTTGACATAATAAACTTAGTTAAATATAATAAAGAAGAGAAACATAAATAAATAAAAAGAGAACATAATTATACAAGTACAGTTAAGAAAATGAAAAACATAAATAAGAAATTAATAAAAGTAAAAATTAAGCATTATAAAAATATAAAGAGAGAGAGCAAGAACATGATCTTAATATGAAAATCAAGATGTTTAAATGCATAGTTAATGCCTCCTTTTATTAGCTAAAATTTAAAACTATTCATCTGATTATTAATTGTTAAGTGAGTGGTTACATCTTAACTTGGTGACAATCCTTATCTTTTTATTTAAACAAAATATTATTGTTGCATTAAAATTTAAATAGATAGTTTGCATGAAAGTTTTAGAAAATTATCTTAGCTTTCCAATAAAAAAAATTCAATGTATTTGGACTTCTAGAACTTGAGATACGAACTAAATACTAAACAGTATCCAGACTACAGGATAGATTTGGACTTTTCATAAAAATTTTAGGCCTATGTCTTAGCTTTTCATCAATATAAACCAAATATAAATCTAAATTTTACAACTCCAGTTATGATTTAATAACCGAATAATCTTATAATTTGGACTGGATAAACATCTCTTTCCTAAGCTTAACCCTCTCTTTGTCTTTCCAATTTCAGTAATTAAACACATCAATTAATCCTTTGATTTTTATGATAGGTCTGCATTTAAGATAAAAATTTACTATAAATTAAAGGCATGTTATATTATTACACATGTTATTATAAAATATGTTATAGTTAAGGAGTTATTGATATTTTAGGTACAAAATGATGATATAAAACCTTGATAAAAATACACTTTTAAGTACTAATTACACCTTTTAGCCAATTTATTACTAGTCCATAGTAATCAAAACTTTAAAATAGAAAAATAATTTGTAAGTGCCATAAAATAAAGCATTCATCATTCAACTTTCATTAATCTATCCAAATAAATAAAATTCTCATTAAGTTTATATATTTGCTTCATACTTCTTAAATAAAATATTAATAAACCTTTCTTTTGTGTTTAATATATCAACACATAGTTATAGAGCTTTAGTTAAAAGAAAATAAAATTTTATTTTAATGTTTAAGGTTAACTTTCTTTGGTTGAGATTATATATATATATATATATATATATATATATATATATAACATAAAACATAATGCATATTTAACTCATGTAACAATTTTTAGACTAATGGTTCCCAAACTAGTTGGTTTTAGGACATTAGGTGTTCAAACACCTCTTCGACCTTAGTACCTCGGGTTACAGATAATGATTCATGGATAATATAATGTTTGATTTCCTTAAGTTTTTCTTCTTAACCCATATAACAAGCATTAGGTTAATAGTTTCCAACTTAGTTGACTTTAGGGTATTAGGTGTTAAAACACCTATTTAGGCTTAATTGCTTAAGTTAGGGAAGTTATAAAACCAAACTTATCTACGTTTTTATTATCATTAATATTATCAAAAAAATTTACAAATTATATATTATCTATTTTTCTTAGTTGTTACCTTTAACAAGAATATAAATAATGTAATAATCTAATATGCAACTCATAATTATATGTTAAAGTGTCTGTGTGAAAATGAAAATTTATGAATACTTGTTAAGTAAGTATATGAGCAAAATCAATTAATAATAATGTAAGAGTTTGTAAACTTGAATATTTCAAAAGAAGTATCTAATAGATTTTGTTATGAATATTGCAAATAACCATTGGAAAATATTTACTATGATGCATCTCAAGAGTCAATAAAATTCTCCTATACTCTACAATCCTAGTAATAATAGTTTTGTCAAATGATTTTATTAAAAACAAAAACGGCTAGTTAATTAGTTTTTTTTTATCAACTACACTACCCTCTCCCTACCAAAATAAAACATTGTCCTTAATGTTCTAAGATAAAAAGATAGAGTATAGAAGACATCATCTAAAACAGTAAACACTGACAAACTTAAAATACACTTAAAAAAGTATAAGAAATAACAAAACAAAAATATTATGCTATTAAAAAAACCAAAATATACACTTTATTACAAATTAAAGCTTAAATTGTGATTGTGGCTCATCTTCCCTTACTTTTACATCTAATAACGGTTTAAATGTCATCTATGGGTCGAGGATAGTCTTCCTATCTAATTTTCTTAAAAACTAGCAAATATGGTCTTTTATAGTTAGATTTTTAAGATAATGTTGAGCATGTTTTTTATGAAAATGGGGTCATAAGTCATGAAAAACATAGTGCACATCTCCATCTGAAAAGTCAATAGAAGATTATTTAAAGATTCCTAATGTTTTGAAATAAATCCTCACTTTTGATGATTTTCACGAGCTTTACAAAACACATGTGTGTTTGATTAATACTTAAAAGTGCATTTTTATAAAGATTTTATATTATCATTTTGCAGTCGAAGTATCAATAACTCCTTAACTAAAGCATGTTTTATAATAACATATCTAATAATATAAGATACATTTAATTTATGATAAATATTCATCTTAAATGCAGGCTTATTATATAAATAAAAAGATTGATTAATAAGTTTAAGTACTGAAATTGAAATGACAAAAAGATAACCAAACTTAGAAAAGAGATGCTAGTACAGTCCAAACTAGAACACTATTCAGTGTTCAGTCATATCTTGAGTTTTAGAAGTCCAAATAACCTCAATTTTTTTTCTAGAAAGCTAAGATAATTTTCTAAAATTTTCATATGAAGATCTAGTTCAAATTATGATGTTATCAATAATGTTTTATTCAGACAAGAAAAGATAAGGATTGTCACCAAGTCAAGAGTTGACAACCCACTCATCAATTAATCACCAAATCAATAGTTTTCAATTTTAGCCTATAAAAGAAGGCATTTGCTATGCATTTAGGCATCTTGGTTTTCAAATCAAGATCATGCTCTTATTTTCTCTCTTTGTATTCTTGTAATGTTTAAGTTTTGTTTTTATTAATATCTTATTTATGTCTTTCAATTCATTTATTTTACTTAGTTAACTTTTATCTTATTTATGTTCTTATCTTGTTTATTTATATTTCTCTTTTTTATTATGTTTAGCTAAGTTTATTATGTCAAGGTGAAAAAGGTTATATTAATGGTATAAGAATAAGTATAGCATAAACTTAACATGGACTTTAATGTTTGATACTAACATGTTTTGTATTTGTTATATTGTTGACTCTTTAATAATTTACTTATTAAATAACTAATATAGATTTATGTTGTATAACATTGGTACAATAAATGCTTGGCACTTTCATAGCACAAGCTGTATAGTATAATCGACACCTGTGATGTGAAAGGAACTTGATTTATTGTTAACATAAGTTATAATCATAAATACCTGACAATATTTACAAGTATTAACATTATTCAAATAAGGTAACTAGTATAATCATGTTAACAATTTATAATCTGACTGGAATCTCTTTTGTGTGTGGTTTCTATTTGAATAAAAAGATTTTATACTATACTTGTTTGAAATATCATTAGTGGATCCTCTAACCATGATATTAGTGATTATCATTATTTAATCCTTATGTTGATTTTCTATCTCAAAGTTCTCATCAACTTCTTCTTTTTCTTCTTTTTTTTCTTCTATTATTATTATTATTAGTAGTAGTAGTAGTGCTACTACTATAACTATTATTATTGTTGTTATTTATAGTTTATATAGTTAACCTCTCTATAGTTTGACTCCGGTCTTATCAAGTTATTTATTACTTTGATATTCTTGTACTTGGAAGAAGACATTAATTTTTTGATCATGTCATGTTTTTGGTGTTGTTTCTGGGGAGATAAATTCTCGTACAAATTATTATATTTATTTTATTCTTTTTTTACTTTTCTTGTATCTTACTTTTTTTTATTTTATTTCTTCTTCTTTTTATTCTATTTCTACACGTGTATGAGAGTGTAATCACGTATATTAAGTGGTAGACTTTGTAGGGTATACTCATTATTTTCAAAAAATATAACCTAAGAAGATAATTAGTCATTTTATAATGAGAATAATTATGTTAGAACACTTAAAGACCACATGAATCCTACAAGAACAAATGAACCATCATGCATAGTTTTCCCTCTTGATGCGTTTTATTTTAATTTTAAGTCAGATATTATTCAACTTTTACCTTCTCTTTATGGCTTAGATTTAGAAAATTTATACTTGCATTTAAAGAAATTTAAGGAGGTTTGCAACACGTATAATGACTCAAGTTATAGCATGAACACTATTAAATTAAAGCTTTTTTCTTTTTCATTAAAAGAAAACGCTAAAATATAACTATAATATTTGAGACCTGGATTCATTCATACTTGAGATGAAATGCAACAACAATTTTTAAAAAAGTTTTTCTCTTTTCATAAAACAAACTCTTTAAAAAAAATCATCACTTTCATTAAAAAACCAGGAGAAATATTTTACCAATATTGGGATAAGCATTAAGATTTGTTTAATACTTGCTCTCATCGTGGTTTTGAAATATAAAAACTGATTTCATATTTTTATGAAGAGTTAACACCTAGAGATATGTAAATAGTTGAATTGATGTGCAATGAAATTTTTGAAGATAAAAACCTTAATGAAACAATGGAGTACTTAGACTTGTTAGCTAAAAATACTCAAAATTGAGACATCGTGGAAACTTATAAGGCACCAGTTAAAAATCAACCTTATATATTTAGTGTAGAAATATAACATTAGGGAAGATCATGACCTCTAAGCCAAGTTTGAATTTTTAGGTAAAAAAGTTGAGGCATTAGAATTAGAAAAGAGTAGTGAATTAAAATTCGTTCAAGACATTGTGTGTCAAATATGTGAAACAAATGAACATTCAACCAATGACGTTTGAACTTTGCCTCCTTTTAAAGAATTTCTCCATGAACAAGCCTATGCTTTAAAGAGTTTTCAAAGGCTTAATCATAACCTATACTCGCAAATACATAACCTTAGTTGGGGAAATCACTTAAATTTCATTTGGAAGAGTGATAATAATAAGGCACAAACTTCACAACTATCATTTTAAGCACACCATAATTTCTAGAAGAAATTATAAAGAAACATTTCATGCATTCATTAAAAAGCATGAGACAATCAATACTCAACTTGCTCAAAACATGACAGATTTTAAAGAAACTCTTGCAAAATTGACATCTACTCTTAATTTTCAAGAGAAAGGTAAGTTTCCATCTCAACCATAATAAAATTCCAATGTGCAATACAATACAAATGCAAGTAGTTCTAGAACCCAACATATGGATCAAGTTAAATCGTCACTACTCTTTGTAGTGGTAAGATTATAGAAAAACCCATTCTTGAACCTTGTGAGAAAAATGATGAGTCAATCATTGAGGGTAAGGAAGGGGTTAAATCTGACTATTGCAAAGAAAAACCCACTCTTGAACCTTGTGAGAAAGATGATGAGTCAATCTTTAAGGGTAAGGAAAGGGTTGAATTTGAATATTGCAAAGAAAAGACTGATTCCCTACTAGTACTTCCATTTCCTCATGCCATGACCAAACAAAAAAAAGTCAATCACAACTCTGAAATTTGTAAATCTTTCAAATAGGTAAAGATAAATATAACTTTGCTGGATGCTATTAAATAGGTTCCTTCTTATGTTCAATTTTTAAAAGATTTGTGCATTGTGAAGAGAAAATCAAAAGTGAAAAAGAAAGCCTTTTAGGCAAATAAGTAAGTGTCATTCTCCAGAACAATAATGTTTTAAAATATAAAGACCTTAGTTGTCTTACAATTTCTTACTTTATTAGAGAACATAAAATTAAAAGAGTTTTACTTGATCTTGGAGTTAGTGTGAATTTACTTCCATATTCAGTTTTTCAAAGTATTAATCTAGGTGAGTTAAACCAACTTCTATAACTCTCTTACTTGTTGGTAGATCTATAAAAGTGCCTAGAGAAATAGTTAAAGATATGTCAGTACAAGTTGATAAATTAATTTATCTTGTAGATTTTGTTTTCTTGGACACATAACCTGTTAAAGCATGTAATTTATTTCTTATTAGTTTAGAATGTTCATTTCTTGCAACTTCTAATGCATTGATTAATTGTAGGAATGGACTAATGAAGCTATCTTTTGAAAATATGAAATTAGAGATGGATATTTTAAACATTTGCAAGCAAGCTGGAGATGATAATGATTTACATGAAGTGGCTTTTACTAAAACATTAGTCATGATCAATTTCAAACTATTTCAAGTAAAATTGAGATTGATGAATTTGATGATTTGCAAATGGTTTATTTTTAGAAAGAATCAAAAGTAAGTAATTGGAGACTATAAATTAAGGAATTGCCACCACAATCAATTAAGTTCATACCTTCAAGTGTTGAACTACCCAAACCTAATTTGAAGTTGATTAGTACTTAAAAATGTATTTTTATTATGGTTTTATATTATCATTTTGCACTTGAAATATTAATAACTCGTTAACTGAAGCATGTTTTATACTAACATGTCTAATAATATAAGATACCTTTAATTTATGGTAAATGTTCATTTTAAATGCAGGCCTATCACATAAATAAAATGATTGATTGATGAGTTTAAGAACTAAAATTGAAAGGATAAAGAGATGGTTAAACTTAGAAAAGAGATGATGGTGTACTCCAAACTAGAACATTGTTCAGTGTTTAACCCCTATCTTGAGTTTTAGAAGTCTAAATGACCTTTAATTTTTTTTTTTCTGGAAATCTGAGACAATTTCTTACAACTTTCATATTTTCAAGTGGTTTTAATTATGATGTTATCAATGATATTTTGATCAAACAAGAGAAGATAAGGATTGTCACCAAGTTAATAGTTGGTCACCCACTCATTAATTAGTATCAAATCAATAGTTTTCAATTTTGGCCTATAAAAGAAGGCATTTGCCATGCATTTAGGCATCTTGATCTCCAAATAAAAATCATGCTTTTGCTTTCTCTTTTTGTAGTTTTGTAATGTTTAAATTTTGCTTTTATTAATATCTTATGCCTTTCATTTCCTTTGCTTTAGTTAGTTAACTTTTATTTTATTTATGTTCTTATCTTGTTTATATATTTTTCTTTCATTCATTATGTTTAGATAAGTTTATTATGTTAAGGTGAAAAGGTTACACTAATTGTGTAAGAATAAGTATAGTGTAAACTTAACATGAACTTTAATATTTGATACTAAAATGTTTTGTATTTGTTATCTTGTTAACTCTTTAATACTTTGTTTGTCAAATAACTAATCTATATTTATGTTGTTTAACATTTGATACATCAAATGCTTAACACTTTCATAGCTCATATTGCATGGTATAATCAACACCTGAGCTATGAAAGGAACTCAACTTTTGTTAACATAAGTTATAATCATGAATGCCTAACGAGATTTACAAGTATTAGCCTTAATCAAATAAGATAACTTATGTAATCATATTAACAATTTATAATATGATTGGAACCTTCTTTGTGTATGGTTTCCAATTGAATAATAAGAGTTTATACTATACTTATTTGATATATCATTAATGGATTCTCTAACCTTGATATTTGTTGTTATCATTGTCTAATCCTTACATTGATCTTCCATCTCGAATTTCTCATCAACTTCTTTTTCTTCTTCTTTTTCTTCTTCTTCTTTATTGTTGTTGTTGTTGTTGTTGTTTTTGTTGTTGTTTATGTTGTTGTTACTATTGTTGTTGTTTATAATTTATACAATTAACCTCCCTGTGATACGACTCTGGTCTTGCTGAGTTATTTATTACCTCAACACTCCAACATTTGGAAGAAGACATCAATCTTTTGATCATATCAAGATTTTGGTGCCATTGCCGGGAAGGTAAGTTCTTGTACAAATTATAATATTTATTTTATTTTCACTTTTCACTTTTCTTTGATATAACTTTGTTTCTTTTGTTTTGTTTCTCCTTATTTTGTTTTATTTTATTTTATTCTTACACGTGCATAAGAGTGTGGTCACATATATTAACTGGTAGACTTTATAGGGTAACCTCATCATTTTTAGAAAATATGGCCGATGAAGATAATCAATAACTTTATAATGAGAATAACTGTATTAAAACACTTAGAGACCACATGAATCCCACAAAAACAAATGCACCATCATGCATAGTTTTCCTTTCTGATGCATCTCATTTTATTTTTTAAGTTAGGCATTATTCAACTTTTACCTCTTTTTCATGGCTTAGATTTGAAAAATCCATACTTGCATTTAAGAAAATTTGAGGAGGTCTATAACACATATAATGATTCAAATTGTAGTATGAACACCATCAGATTAAAGCCTTTTCTTTTTTCGTTAAAAGATAAAGCTAAAATATAGCTATAAAATTTAAGACTTGGATCCATTTGTGTTTGGGATGAAATGCAATGATAGTTTTTAAATAAGTTTTTCCCATTTCATAGAACAAACTCTTTCAAAAGACAAATCACCACTTTTACTAAAAAACCAGGAGAAATATTTTATCAATGTTAGGATAGGTATCGAGACTTACTTAGTATTTTTCCTTGTCATGGTTTTGAGATATGGAGATTGATTTTATATTTTTATGAAGGCATAACACCTAAAAATCGTCAAATGGTTGAATTGATGTGGAATTAAACTTTTAAAGATAAAGACCCTGATGAAATAATGGAATACTTAGACTTGTTAGCCGAAAATGCTTTAAATTGGGACACCGCGGGTACTTATGAAACATCAAGTAAAACTCAACCTTATACATCTAGTAGAGGTATGTACAACCTTAAAGAAGATCATGACCTCCAAGACAAGTTTGCATCTTTAGGTAGAAAAGTCGAGGCACTAGAATTGAAAAAGAGTGGTCAATTAAAATCTATTTAAAACATTGCATGTCAAATTTATGAAATAAATAAACACTCAACCAATGATTGTTCAACCTTGACTTCTTTTAAAGAATGTCTCCATGAACAAGTTTATGATTTAAACAATTTTTAAAGGCCTAAGCATAACTTATACTCACAAACATACAACTCTAGTTGGAGAAATCACCCAAATTTTATTTGAAAGAGTGATAATGCACAAACTTCACAACCATAGTTTCAAACACTCCATAATTTCTAAAATTCTCATAGATATGCACCTCCTTATGCTCCACCTCCTACGAGAAATTTTGAGGAAACTTTATATGCATTTATTGAAAAGCAAGAGACAATCAACACTTAACTTGCTTAAAGCATAACATATTTTAAAGATACTCTTGCAAAATTCACATATGTTTTTAGTTTTCAAGAAAAAGGTAAGTTTCCATCTCAACCACAACAAAATCCCAAGGGGCAATACAAATACAAGTAGTTTTGGAAGTCAACACATGGATCAAGTCAAATCAGTCATCACTCTTTACAGTGGTAAGGTTATTGAAAAACCCACTCTTGAACCTTATGACATGACTAAAAGATTGATGTTTTTTCCCAAATGCAGGAGTATCAAAGTAATAAATAACCTAGCAAGACTAGGGTCGAATCATAGGGAGGTTAATTGTATAAATTATAAACAACAACAACAACAATAATAATAATACTAGTAGTAATAGTAGTAAAGAAGAAGAAAGAGAAGAAGAAGAAGATGAGAATTTTGAGATAGAATATTAATGTAAGGATTAAACAAGGATAATAACAAATGTTAAGGTTAGAGGTTCCACTAATGGTATGTCAAACAAGTATAGTATAAACTCTTATTATTCAATTGGAAACCATACATAAAGGATGTTCTAATCAGATTATAAATTGTTAACATGATTACATTAGTATATGGAGGATATAGCCTTAGGTTGATGGGGAGAGTGTCAATAGCTCTATTTTTAGGAGATAGTTAAGTTATAGGGGTTGTCACTACAGGTCTTGACACGATCAAAGAGTTGATGTTTTATCCTAAGTGCAGAAGTGTCAAAGTAATAAATAACCAGCAAGACTAGGGTCGAACCACAGAGAGGTTAACTATATAAATTATAAATAAAAACAACAACAACAATAATAATAAATAAAAACAACAACAACAACAATGATGATGGTCATGGTGGTGAAAATAAGTTAAAGAGGACTTTGAGATGAAAAATTAATTTGAAGATTATACAATGATAAAAATAAATGTCAAGGTTAGATGATACACTAATAGTATTAGAGATAAGTAAGGTATAAACTCTTTATTAATTATCAATATGATCATATTAATCATCTTATTTGCATAACACTATACTTATAAATTTTATCAAGTATTTATGATGCTAACTTATGTTGACAACAAATCAAGTTTCTCTCATAATAACGATGTCGGCCGAATAATACGAAGGATCAAGTACTTGATGTACCAATTGTTACACAACACAAATCTAGATTAATCATTTAACAAGTAAGGTATTAAGAATTAATAAGATAAAAATGATAAGACATGTGAATAGCAAGTTGTTTAAGATATAAGCATTGAAGTCCATATTGAGTTTATATTTACTTATCCTAACACCATTAGTGAAACCTTTTCACCTTGATATAATTAACTTAGCTAGACATTATGAAGGAGAAAAACTTAAAAAAATAATATAAGAACATAAACATGATATAAGTTAACTAAGTATAGTAAAGGAAACGAAAAACATGAATAAGAAATTAATGAAAACAAAACTTAAGCATTACAACAATATAAAGAGAAAGAGCAAAAACATGATCTTGATATGAAAAACAAGATGCGCAAATGAATGACAAATGTCTCCTTTTATAGGCTAAAATTCAGAACTATTCGTGTGGTAATTGATAATTGATGTAGTGGTCGACTATTGATTAGTGGACTTGGTGGACAACATCACTCAAGCACTTTTGATGGCTGAATTGACATTTATGCAATTAGAAGTTGGCAAAGTGTTCTTCATAAAAGTTTTTGGAAATTATCTTTTCCTTCCACCTACCAAATTTTAGATCATTTAGATCACTACAACTCGAGATATGTCTAAAATACTAAATAGTGCTACTGGTGGACATGGTGGATAACCCTCATGCTCTTGTATGGATGAAATCTCATTTCTACCATTCGAATTTGAGCTGGTTGTCTCATGAAAGTTGTTGGAAATTGTCGTTTCCTTTCACTCACTAAATTTCAGATCATTTGGACTTCTAGAACTCCAGTTATAGATAAAACTTTAAGTAGTGTTTGGGCTGAATTGCAAGACAGATTCAGACTTTTTTTTGTGTGGCCAAACTTTGAATTTAAAAATGAAAAATTTAGGTCTTTCTATACCCATGAAAGTTGTAGGCCTATTTGTTATCTTTCCAACCATATAAATTAATATGAAATCCAAGATCTATAGCTCTAGATATGATCTGATGACTGAATAATGTTTGAATTTAAAGTGAATCGGCATCTCCTTTGTAAGCTTAGCCTTTTCTTTGTCCTTTCACTTCCAATAGTTAATCACAACAATCAATCCTTTGAATGGTGAGAATACCTATAGTTAAAATGAGCATTTATAATAAAGTAAAGGTATCTTATATTATCAAACTTGTTATTACAAAACATGTTCTAATTAAGAAGTTATTGATACTTCAAATGCAAAATGATGATATAAACATTGATAAAAATGCACTTTTAAGTACTAATCAGGTGTCTACAATATCTGATCGAATGAATGTAATATTTAAACACGCTGATTGCTTTACTGTCTTACCAAGTGGTATGAGCATATTAGAAGAGATCTTTTATATTACCTTTTAGGCGCAACTACACATGCACTGTAGATCCATAAGACTGTTAGATGTTAATGATTTTTATAATAAATTATTTTCTTTTCTTGATCATGCTATGGAACATGAATTTCTAACATTTTTGACATGACAAATCATAATCTCTGCTGCTATTGCTGAACAATTGATTGACCAACTACAATCATTTACTCCTGTAATTGATCCCTTTATGAGTCGCATAAATTGGTTAACTAAGAAAAGTCATAAATAGTTTAGATTGGATTAGAGCCTTTGTTTGTGAATCCTTGTGTCTTTTGGTTTTCTTAATAGTATACTATTTTATTTTGTTATTTCTTATATTTGTTTAATTATGTTTCAGGTTTGTTAGTGTTTAGTATCTCAGATGATGTCTTTTATAATATATCTTTCTAACTTATAACATTGAGAACAATGTTTTATTTTAGTTGGGGGGAGATGGTAGTAGTTGATATTTTAAAAAAAAAACTAATTGTGTTTTCTTTTTCATAAATCATTTGCAAACTGTTGTTACTAAGATGACAGAGTAAGGAAAAATTTTATTGACTCTTGAAACGTATCTTGGTTAACATTTTTCTTGAAATATCCATGTTTATAAACTCTCACATTGTTACCACTTAATTCTGCTCATATACTCATTTGAAAAGTATTTTTAAACCTTTATTTTCACACACATACTTTAACATATGATTGTGGGTTACACATTGGATTATTATATTATTTATGTTTTTTTATTAAAGATAATAACTAGTAAAAATAGGTAGTATATAAATTGAAAAGAATAATAATAATGATAATAAAAACATAGATAAGTTTGGTTTCGTAGCTTCCTTAAGCCCGTAAGAGTGTTTTAACACCTAATATCCTAAAGTCAACTGACTTGGGAGCTATTGACCCAACTTTTATTACATGGGTTGAGGAGAAAAACTTAAGAGAATCAAACATTGCGCTATCTTAATATCAGTAGCTACAACTTAAGTTATTATGCTCGAAGGAGTGTCTCAACACGTAATGCACTAAGACCAACTAGTTTGGGAGTCATTTGCTGAAAGCTCGTTACATGAGTTAAAAAAACATTGTATTTTTAAGTTATGTATATTAATAAAAAAAGAAGATAATAATCTCAACCTAAAAAAGTTAACCTTAAACATTAGAACAAAAATTTTATTTTCTTCCAAGTAAAACCCCATAATTATATATTGATATATCAAGCATGAAAAAAGGTTTATTAATATCTTGTTTAAAAGTTATTGAGTAGGTATATAAATTTAATGAGAGTTTGTTTATTTGGGTAGATTAATAGAAGTTGAATGATAAATGTCTTACTTTATGGAATTTGCAAAAACAATTTCTATTTTGATATTTTGATTACTTGGGATTAGTAATAAGCTAGTTGAGGGGTGTGATTAGTACTTAAAAGTGTTTTTTTATTAAGGTTTTATGTCATCATTTTGCACTTGAAGTATTAATAACTTCTTAACTAAAACATGTTTTATAATAACATATCTAATAATATAATATACATTTAATTTATGATAAATATTCATATTAAATGCAAGCTTATCACATAAATAAAACGATTGATTGATGAGTTTAAGTACTGAAATTAAAAGAACAAAGAGATGGCCAGACTTAGAAAAAAGATACTAATACGGTCCAAACTGAAACGTTGTTCAGTGTTCAATCCATATATTAAGTTTTAAAAATTCAAATGACCTTAATTTTTCTGGAAAGTTGATAAAATTTTTTAAAACTTTCATATAGAGGTTTGGTTTAAATTATAATATTATTAATGATGTTTTATTCAGATAAGAGAAGATAAGAATTTTCACCAAGTCAAGAGTTGGTCACCTGCTCATCAATTAGTCATTAAATCAATAGTTTCTAATTTTGGCCTATAAAAGGAGGCATTTTCTATGCATTTAGGTATCTTGGTTTCTAGATCAAGATCATGCTCTTGCTTTCTCTCTTTGTATTTTTATAATGCTTAAGATTTGTTTTAAGTAATATCTTATTTATGCCTTTCAATTCATTTCCTTTACTTAGTTAACTTTTATCTTATTTATATTCTTATCTTGTTTATTTATGTTTTTCTTCTTCATAATATTTAGCTAAGTTTATTATGTCAAGGTGAAAAGATTACAATAATAGTGTAAGAATAAGTATAGTGTTAACTTAACATGGACTTTAATATTTGATACTAATATGTTTTGTATTTGTTATCTTGTTAACTCTTTAATACGTTACTTGTTAAATGACTAATCTAGATTTATATTGTATAACACTTGGTACAACAAATACTTGACACGTTCATAGCACAAGCCATATGGTATAACCGACACTTATGCTATGAAAGGAACTTGCTTTCTTGTTAATATAAGTTATAATCATGAATATCTAACAACATTTACAAGGATTATCATTACTCGAGTAAGATAACTAAAGTAATCATATTAACAATTTATAATCTGATTGGAACCTACTTTATGTGTGGTTTCCATTTAAATAAAAAGAGTGTATATTATACTTGTTTGAAATATTATTAGTGGATCCTCTAACGTTGACATTTATTATTGTCATTGTTTAATCCTCACATTAATCTTTCATTTTAAAGTTCTCATCAACTTCTTCTTCTTCTTCTTTTTCTTCTTCTTTTTCTAGTATTATTATTGTTGTTGTTATTGTTGTTGATGTTGTTGTTGTATTGTTATTATTTATAATTTATACAATTAACCTCCCTGTGATTCAATCTCTGTCTTGTCGGGTTATTTATTACTTTGACATTCCTGTACTTGGAAAAAAAACATTAATATTTTGGTCGTGTCAGTATCTTTGACCATGAAGGGCCAATAAAATCCATATTATAAGATTTTTACAGTTATCTTTTTTTTACAAGAAATGTTTCCCATATACCTCAAAATAACAAAGTTTAATGACAATACTTATCTCATTGTCTGAAATACATCTTTGAAATATTTAATCAGGATAATATTCAAATAAGTAAAGATGATTCTAATAAATGTTTTTCACTTCATTCAAAAACTTTTCTTTGTCTTCAGTACTATAGTAAGCTGATAAAAATTTCAAAGTAAGAAAATTAATATTTTTAACAAACCAAGGCATTGAACTAAGAGAAAGTAAGGATTCGTCAGGCAAGTAATCATTAATTGGTATGATGTCGGATGTTGAATCTATTATCACTTTGACAAAAGATCCGTATCAACATTTTTTATGCCTTTTTTATCCTTGATTTTTTTTAGAATAAATCTTTTGCAAATCTGCATATTCATCAAACTCTGTTTTACTCACGATAGATTTAAATTGATTATAAACTAATTCTTTAATAACATATACTTCTTGTGAATCATTATCATCTCCAGGTTGCTTGTAAATGTTGAAAATATTCATTTCTAATGTCATGTTGCTAAATGATGACTTTATCAGTCCATTCCTATAATTAATTAATGTATTAGAAGTTATAAGAAATGGACGTCCTAAAATAACAAAAAATGAATTACATAATTTAACAGGTTATATATCAAAGACAATAAAATCTATAGGATAAATAAATTTATTGACTTGTGTTAACACATTTTCAATTATTCCTCTAGACATTTTTACAAATTTATTGACAAGTAAAAGAGTTACAAAAGTTGATTTTAACTCACCTATATTGAGACTTTAAAAAAAATAATATGGAAGTAAATTCACACTAGCTCGAAAATCAAGTAAAGCTCTTTTAATTTTTTGATCCCTAATAAATAAGAAATTATAGAACAACCAGGATCTTTATATTTTAAAGCATTATTATTTAGAAGAATGATATTTGTTCGACTAAAAATGCTTCTTTTTTTTCATATTCAGTTTTCTCTTTATAGTGTAAAGATCTTTAAAAAATTTAGCATATAAAGGTATCTATTTAATAGCATCCAACAAAGGTATATTGATCGTTACTTGTTTAAAAGTTTCAAAGATTTTAGAGTTCTGATTGGTTTTTTCTTGTTTGGTTATAACATAAGAAAATAAAAGTGCAATTCAACATTTTTCTTATCCTCAAAGATTAACTCATCTTCTTTCTCACAAGGTTTAAGAATTGATTTTTTAATAACTTTACTATTATGCAGAGTAATGACTAATTTGACATGATCCATATGTTGGCTTCTAGAACTACTTGCTCTTGAATTATATTATCTTTTAAAATTTTGCTATGTTTTAGATTAAAACTTACATTTAAAAAAAAAACTAAGAGCAAATTTGAATTTTGCAAGAGCATCTTTTAGATCTATTATAGTTTGAACATTTTCAGTGTTGATTATCTCCTGCTTTTCAATGAATACATGTAATATTTCCTCAAGATTTCTTCTAGAAGGGGGAATATAAGGAGATGCATATATATGAAAATTTTAGAAATTATGGTATGCTTGAAATAATGGTTGTGAAGTTTGTGCATTATTATTATCACTCATTCAACTAAAATTTAGGTGATTTCTCCAATGAGAGTTATATGTTTGCAAGTATATGTTATGATTGAGTCTTTGAAAACTATTTAAAGTATAGACTTGTTCATGGAGGTATTTCTTGAAAGAAGACAAAGTTAGACAATCATTAATTGAGTGTTCATTAGTTTTATAGATTTGACATATAATGTCTTGAACAGATTTTAATTGATCATTTTTGTTTCAATTCTAGAGCCTTAACTTTTCTAGCTAAAGATGTAAACTTGGCTTGGAGATCATGATCTTCTCTAATGTTGTACATTTCTCTAGTAAATGTATGAGGTTGATTTTTACTTGGTGCCTCATAAGTGTTTTTAGTGTTTTAATTTTGAGCATTTTCATATAGTAATTCTAGGTATTTTATTTCTTCACTAGGGGGTTTTTATCCTCAAAAGTTTCATTCCATATCAATTCCACCATTTGTCTATCTTTAGGTGTTAACCCTTCATAAAAATATAAAACCAATCTTCATGTTTTAAAACCATAATGAAGGAAAGTATTAAGCAAGTCTCGATACTTATCCCAATATTAGTAAAATATTTCTCCTGATTTTTTAATGAAAATGATGATTTGTCTTTTGAAAAAGTTTGTTATGTATGACAGAAAAAAATTTAAAAAAATTATTATTGCATTTCATTACAAGCACAAATGAATCTTAATCTAAGATTTTGTAGTCAAGTTTTATCTTTATCTTTTAATAAAAGAAAGAAAAGAAAAAACAAAAATAAAATAATAGAAACAAAGGTTAGATAAAAGAAAAATGAAAAAAGGTAAAATAATATTATAATTTATAAAAGAATTTAACTCTCTAGCAATTGTGTCAAAAACTTGACACGATCAAAATATTGATGTTTTCTTCCAAATATAGAAGTGTCGCAGTAATAACTAATCTGGTAAGATCAGAGTCAAACCACGAGGAGGTGAACTATATATAATTATAAACAATAAAAAAAGATTTAAATAGAATTCTTGAGATGTAAGATTAATATAAGAAATAAATAATAATAAAATAATTGTCAAGATTAGATGATCCACTAGTAGTATTTCAAATAAGTATAGTATAAGTTTTTTTATTACTCAACTGAAAACCATATACAAAGAAGATTTCAATTATATTATAAATTATTAACATGATTACATTAGTTATCTTATTTGAATAATATTAATACTTGTAAATGTTATCAGATGTTCATGATTATAACTTATATTAACAATAAATCAAGTTCCTTTCATAACACAAGTGTCGGTTATACCATACAGTTGGGCTATAAAAGTGCCAAGTATTTATTGTACCAAGAGTTATATAACATAAATCTAGATTAATCATTTAACAAACAAAATATTAAAAGTGAACAAGATAACAAATACAAAACATATTATGATCAAATATGAAAGCCCATGTTGAGTTTGTATTATACTTATTCTTACATTATTATAACCTTTTCATCTTGAATAAACATAATAAAGAAAAAAAACGTAAAAAAACAAGAAGAGAACATAATTGTATAAGTATAATGAAGGAAATTAAAAATATAAACAAGAGATTAATTAAAGCAAAACTTAAGTATTATAAAAATATAAAGAGAGAGCAAAAACATGATCTTGATCTGAAAACCAATTGGCCTAAATACATGGCAAATACCTTCTTTTATAGGCTAAAATTTAAAATTATTGATTTAATGACTAATCGTTGAGTGGGTGACCATATCTTCACTTGGTGACAATCTTTATCTTCTTGTCTGAATAAAATATCACTGCTAACATCAGAATTTAAACAAATAATCATCATGAAATTCTAAGAAATTATCTGAGCCCCAACAAAAAAAGAATAAGTGCAGTTGGATTTCTAGAACTTGAGATATGGGTTAAACATTGAACAATATCTAGACCATAAGACAGATTCAGACTTTTTTATTGTTGTTATATTTTAAACTTAAAAATTGTCTTTTTGAATTTTAGACTCTCATGAAAGTTTTAGTTTTAGATCTATGTCTTAACTTTCCATCCATATAGATCAGACCTAAATCTAAGTCCTATAACTCTAGTTATAATCTAGTAACAGAATAGTATTCTAGTTTTGACTGAATCATTATCTTTTTTCTAAACTTAGCACTTTTTTTATCTTCTTAATTTCAGTAATTAAACTTATCAATCAATAATTTGATTTATATAATAAGCCTGTATTTAAGATGAATATTTATAATAAATTAAAGATATCTTATATTATTAGACATGTTATTATAAAACATGCTCTAGTTAATGAGTTATTGATACTTCAAGTGTAAAATGATGTTATAAAACTTTAATAAAAATATAATTTTAAGTATTAATCACTATGCCAACTATATCATAATTTTTAGATTTAAGCTTAGAGATGAAAAAAACATTATTAACTTGATTAATCTTAGAAGATTATATCCTAAGTCCACTAATAAGTCACCAATTATTGAATCTTAAGAGAGTCTTCTTCTTATTATTTTTAATGTACTTTGAAAAGACTTTGTAAAGCTTGCTCTCTATCAGGTTGATCATTTTATTGAGGAGTCATTTGATGATTTTTCCTTTGATCATTCTTTCTAGAGGTGTCTTTTTGTGCTTCATTTGAGTTTAAGATAAAAAAAAATCACATCTATATTAATCCTTTTTTTTGTTTTTGAAGATCAAATAGGTTAGACTTATCAAACATAATATGTATAGATTTTTCAAGTACTAGAGTTTTACGATTATTACTTTCTAAGATTTATTACTAGAGGAATAACCAAGAAATATATCTTTATTATATTTGACATTAAACTTTTTCAAATTATCTTTGTTATTTAAAATAAAATATTTTGACCCAAATACAAACAAAAAATGAGAAATTATTGGGTTTTATTTCAAACCAAAACTTATATAGAGTTTTATGTAAAATAAATTAAAAGAAAAATCAATTTGAAATATAACACAAAATGTCCTTCTGCTTAAAAATATTGAGTCAAATTATACTTATTTAGCATTATTCTTTTTATTTTTTTCATTTCTTGAAGAGAATATATAGAAAAATCATGCTTAAAATAATTTTCTACATGAAGTTCTTAAATGCAAAATTATCAAATTCTCCATCATGATTATTTTTTATTTAGAAATCAAATAAGCCTTTTCAAAATTATATTTTGAGATAGATTATCCTTATAGGGAAAAAAAACTCATATAAATCTACTATAATCATAAATAATAACGAATGCAAGAATTTTATCACCAAGGCTAGAAACATGCACATGGCCGAATAAGTCTAAATAGAGGAGTTACGTGCATGGTATTTAAAAAATTGATTCTTGGCCTTCGAAGAGCTCTTTACTTGCTTGCTGTATTGACAAGCGTCATGGATCACTTCCTTTTTGTATTCAAGACGTGGAAGCCTTTTTGCTAGATCTTTCATTGACAACTTACAAATTAACTCCATGTTAGCATACCGAAGTCTTCAATGTCAAATGCAAGATGAGTCTAAGGATGCACTAAAGCCCTTAACATCATCACTGTCAATTTTATTTATATCAACCATGTAAGTGTTTTTCTTTATAAATAATTTTTTTCTTTATAAATAATTTTATTACTAATAACATAAACAACAAAGCAATGTAAAGATTCATGAATAACTTTATTATTTTTAATCATATAATTGATTAATACTAAACAAGTCCATACATTTACCTTTTTTTATATTGTTTTTGGATATTACATGTTTGATATTCTTTAAGAGTTATTTGTCTTTTCAATCTATGTATATTTGATTTAAAAAAAAATACCTTTAACTCAATTTTATTTTTTTTGTTTTTTATTTTTGAATAAAATTCTTTTAAAATAAATATTTTAAAAGATATTTAAAGAATTATCCAATTTATTGAGATATTTAAGTAATTTTCAGGAAAATTAGCGCTTTTTAGTATAATGTTCACAAATATTTTATGAATAATTATATATTAAACTAATAGTATTTTTTTAATTTGCTCATTAATATTCAATGAAAATAAAATATATATTTTATTAACTTTTTATTATAATTTTATATAATTTTTTTATATTTTTTTGTTCAAGTGTGTAATAATTATTGATTCATAATTTTTTAATTGAATCTTATTTTTACAATCATAAACGAGTTTTTATTTAAAAAATATTTATCAAAACAAAATAAACCAATAAAAAAGGGGTTTCAATTACAATGATTTTTTTTCAAGTTTAATTCAAATTATTAGAATTTTTAATAATATATTATTAATTACCATTAGTTTTTATTCAATATTTGCATAGTAAAGTATATATTGTCATGAATTGCCAAGCTTACTTCTGTTTTCGAACAAATGATAACAGAATGACTTCTCCAACACTCTGAATTTCTCCATTCCCTCCTTCCACGTGACTTCCTGAATCCCCCACTCACGAAACACCCAGCCATTCAGCCAGCTGCCCAGCAACACACTTTAAACCCAGACCCACCACCACCACCACCACCGACGACCATCCCCAATTGAAAGAAACACAAACACCAACACAACATTCTCAACTTTCCACTTCACAATGCCACTTACCAACCCACTCCTCCTCCTCCTCCTGTCTTCCACCATCCTCACCACCTGCCTACTTGAGCAAACGACAGAACTTCTCCCACCAGACGCCGTTTCCATTCTCTCTTTCAAATCCAAAGCTGACTTAGACAACAAACTCTTCTACACACTTAACGAACGTTTCGACTGTTGTCAATGGCAAGGCATCAAATGTGCTCAAGGCCGTGTTGTTCGTGTTGCGCTTCAATCCTCGGGTCTGCGTGGCATTTTTCCTCCCTTCTCTCTTTCCCGGCTCGACCAACTTCGTGTGCTTTCTCTTCAAAACAACACTCTATCAGGTCCAATACCAGACTTGTCCCCACTTTTTAACTTAAAATCTCTCATTTTAAACCATAACTCTTTCTCTGGTTATTTCCCTCCTTCCATTCTATTACTCCATAGATTAACAATTCTTGACCTTTCTTACAACAATCTCAACGGACCAATTCCTGTGAACTTATCTTCTTTAGGCCGCTTAAACTTGCTTAAACTCGAGTTTAATCAGTTAAACGGGACTGTCCCTTCGTTAGACCTTGGACTTCTTTTTTTCTTTAATGTTTCTGGTAATAACCTTACCGGCCCGATCCCTTTGACCCCTACATTGTCACGTTTTGACACTTCTTCTTTCTCCTTAAATCCTGATCTTTGCGGAGAGATTATTAACAAGTCATGTAAGCCACGGTCTCCGTTCCTTGACTCATCAGCTTCTCCAAATGCTATTACGCCCGCAGGAGTGCCGTTCGGACAAAGTGCTCAAGCTCATGGTGGGGTTGTAGTATCTATATCTCCGCCTTCGAAGCAAAAACATGATAGAAGTATTGTTGTTTTAGGATTTACTATTGGGGTTTCCCTTTTAGTACTTTCTTTGATGTGTATTGGTTTTGTTCTGGTCAAGACACAGAAGAAAGAAAGACGAGTTGAAGAGAAAGAACAAGCAATGACCGGGACTAGTTCTCCGGTGAGGATTCATTCGAAACCTGCAATGCAAAGTGAAGTTGGAGAGAAGGGTCATGAGACTATAAATACGGAAGCAAAAGAAGGGCTGGTTCAGCAAGTTAGGAGAGCAGAGAGGAGCGGGAGTTTAGTGTTTTGTGGAGGGAAAACACAGGTTTATACATTAGAGCGGTTAATGAGGGCATCTGCTGAGTTGCTAGGGAGGGGTACGATTGGAACTACATATAAAGCTGTTCTTGATGATCAATTGATTGTCACAGTGAAACGGCTTGATGCTGGTAAGACTGCAATAACTAGTAGTGATGTGTTCGAGAGGCATATGGATGTTGTAGGTGAGCTGAGACACGTGAATTTGGTGCCAATCGTTGCTTATTTTCAAGCTAAAGGAGAGAGGCTTGTTATCTATGATTATCAACCCAATGGCAGTCTCTTCAATCTCATTCATGGTACTTCCTTTTTCTTTCTCTTCTCTCCCCTCCTTTCTTGAATTTTATCTGGGCTTGGCTAATCTGCATTCCTCTTGTTTCAGTTTCTGAGTTCATTACTTTTAAGTCAGGACCCGTATCTCCACAAGACTTTTTTCTCTCTTAAAGTTCACGTATTTTCGAGATAGGTTTTAGCATCGAGGCTAAATCTTTCTCGAGTCAGGTCTTAAGCAATTAAGCCCTCTTTATCCAATCTGATACTTTCATGAGAAATTTCTTTCTGGAGTTCTCACATATATATATGATGCGAAGATTTGGTTTCTGGCATGTCAGTTGAATTCAATTAATACATGAAAAGCAGACTTCAACCAAGCGTTCGTTTGTATAGTTTTTGTTCATGTTACGTCACTGCATTGGATGGCTGGCTCACAGGGAACTGTGTAATTCCATGTTTTTAATGTGTTTATATTAAAATAAATTTTTAAAAATAAAATAATAGTATTTTAATATATTTTTAAATCAAAAACATTTAAGAACACAACTTCCAGCATCATTCCAAACCGATATTAAACTGTTGCAGCTTTTTGGGAATTTGGATTGTAATGTTGATGTTCCACTGCCGACGATCACGGTGTGTTTTCAAAATGAACAATTATTTAGACTTTAATCATGGCGTGAGCTGTAAGTCAAAGTGAATTGAAACTTTTGTCCTTGTAGTAGCATGGGTCGCTCTTCAACTTCACATGTCCTTTGGCTGAGTTCACATCAATCACTTGCTGCATTGATGTTGAGTGTTTTGAATTTAAATTGTGGTCTTTTTTTTTTTCCTCACTATTAACGTGCAAGCTTCACAGTAAATTTATCAAGAAAATTAGTCAGGCAGACACTCGACTGTGTCATCTTTTGAGAACTTGAAGGCCACTCTTCGTGCTTTAGGAGTTCATTTATTTGTTGACTGATCTTAAGGTTTATCACCCTATGCACGTAGGGTGTGTTTGTTTGCTTAAAAGTAATTTTAAAAATAAAAATTAATTTTTTTTGTATTTAATAATTATTAGAAAAATTGATTAAAAAATATTTTTTGATAAGTAGAAAACACTTTTTTATTAATAAAAAATTTAATTTAATTTTTAAAAAATATTTTTTTATTTTAAGCGGGAAATATATTTTACAAATTGTAAAAAATTTAAAAATATTATATTATTTATTTATATTTTATTAGCATTATTTTTTTTAATTTTATTCCTTGAAAGTTAAATTAATTTAATTTATATGTTAACTTAGTTTTTATTTTTTTAATTGAAATTTTTTACTTGTTAAATATAGTTTTTATTCTTTTATTTTTTTTTTAATTTTGTATCTATAACATTTGATTTTTATTATTTTAATTATTATTTATTTTATTAGAGATAATTTATGAATTTTTATTTTTATTTAACATTTTTATTTATAAAATTTATTTTTTTATTATTTTTCAACTTATTTTTTATAACATAATCAAATATTTAAAAGTATTTTATAATTTATTTTTTATAATACCATTAAATATAAAAAATATAATATAATTTTTTTAAATTTACTTAAACAAAAATATTTTCTAAAATAAAACTACTTTATTGAAAAAAGACGGCCTTAGTTTACAACTGGAAACAATTTGTGCAGGTTCAAGATCTACGAGGGCGAAGCCGCTTCATTGGACATCATGCTTAAAGATAGCAGAAGATGTGGCAGAGGGTCTTGCCTACATCCACCAAATGTCGAATCTTGTCCATGGCAACCTGAAATCCGCCAATGTCCTCCTTGGAGCTGATTTTGAGGCCTGCATCACAGATTACAGCCTTGCCTTGCTTGCAGACACTTCTTCTAGTGAAGATCCTGATTCTGCAGCATGTAAAGCACCTGAGACTCGCAAGTCAAGCCACCAAGCCACTGCCAAGTCTGATGTCTATGCATTTGGTGTCCTATTACTGGAGCTTTTGACAGGTAAACATCCATCACAGCATCCATACCTTGTGCCCGCTGGTATGTTGGCCTGGGTCAGAGCAGTGAGAGATGATGGTGGCGGGGATGACAACCACCTTGGAATGATCGCTGAACTTGCTTGCATTTGTCGCTTGACCTCACCAGAACAGAGACCGGCAGCGTGGCAAGTGTTAAAGATGATACAAGAGATAAAGGAATGCGTGATGGTGGAAGATACGGCAGCTGTTGGAAATTCGTAGTTCCTTCGTCTGCTTTCACACTAGTGAAAGCACAGAAAGAAACAGTAAGTCAAGGGATCAGAACTGTCATTGGAAGACATGTACCCACTTGAAGGATAATGCAAAGAGAATGACGATGCAAGCTATAAGAAATAACATAAAATGTTTGCAACATAATTGTTATTTATCTATATTATTGTGATTTTTTTATGTTGTTATACTTTTTATTTATTTTTCTTTATTAATTTAGAATTCATGAAATAAGAATTTCCGCAAACAACAAGTAAGGATTTTGCAAACAACTGTGAAATTATAAATAAAAATTAAATATTTTAACATTATATTAAACAACAAATCAAAAGCACTTTGTTACTAATAATTGTAATATGGTGATTATTTAGTGAAATAATAAAATAAAAATATTTATGATGTTTTAGAATTTTATTAGATATATGTAAAAAACCTTATGAATTAAATAAAATATCAATTTTATCCTTGAATAATATCATATATTAATTTATGATAGTTTTAAAAATAAATTTAATCAAGTCCTTATTTGATTTTTCTAAATTTAGAAATAGAATTATTTTATTAATTATGTTCTTATTTTTAATTTTTAAAATATATTTTAATGAAGTAATACTTAATTAAATCATTTCATTTTAATTTATGACTAATGATTGTAATATGCATGATCCATTAGGTTCTTAATATATTAACCTAAATATAAATTTTAATTCTAATAAAATATAATTAAATAATTTAATTTATTATTAATTTAATAATTAATTAATTTATATTTAAAGTTCAAATCCATTATATTATAATCTCTTAAACATTAAAAAAATCATTGATGGTTTAACTTAATCTTTCTATAACTGGCTTCTTGGTGTAATTAATATTTTTTTTATTAATAATATTTTAATTTAATATTAGAACAGTATAAATGATATATTAAATTATGTTTGTTCTCTACTTATCTTTCATAATTTAAATAAGATTTGAAACTCTTTTTAAATTTTATTTTATCTTAGCTGAAAATATTTTATTCAAAATTATTTGAGAATAAATAAATAAAATTTTCTAATTCACTGAGGATAATATTTTTATATAGTTTATATTATATTTAATATTTTTTATTACTTTGATTAAAATAATATGTAATATAATAAAAATATAATATTCTCAATAAAAATTTAATAATCTCACATTAAAGAATTATTTACAATCAGCTAGGCCATGCGCACGTGAAATTCTACGCGTGTATGGAACAGCGTGAAGGTAATTATATTATCTTCGCACTGTTCAATCCTTTGTTTTTTGAAGATAAGAAAAACAAAGACCCCTGGCTATTAAGAGAGCAAAAACAAGATAGTGATCTTTTGGCTTGCTTTCGTCTCTTGTTTCTTTTTGTTTTTCTAGACAAACCTGACGTTAATTGTTGTGAAGAAAGGACATGAACATACCTGCTTCTAGAGAAAGGAAATCGATGGTGGTGTTAACCTCCCTTGCTGTCATTGTGTTTTGGATTCGGCGTTCGGTTTCTCCTTCTGCCGTTCCTTTGCTCTTCTGTTTCTATATCCTCGTGCGGCCTTCCTTTGTGTTTCACTCTCCTGAATTTCCCACTTTGTTCTCTCCTCTGTTCTTCTTTCTCCTCTCTCTCCCCCCCTGTCTCCTCCTTTGTTTTTTTTTCTTTAATGTCTCGTTCTCCCTGTCTCCTACTCCCCCCAGTTCTCTCTGTTTCCTTTATTTTCCCCTTCTATGTCGTCTCCTTTCTTCCCCCCTCTTCTCTTTCCTCAATCCCTTCTCTGGCTTTTATAGCCAGAGGATGCATGCGTTATGGCATGCACATGGTAACAGCCGGCACAAGACATGCTCCCTTGAAATAGCTCCACTGTTTCTGCAAAAAACACTTCCACTGTCTCTTTATTTCCAGTCGTTTCTTTCTTTTTAAGAAGACCATGGACAGTGAGCACAATTCTTAATGAAATATCGCCATTTTCAATTTCAAAATGATATTTCTGATTTTTTCCTTGAATGTTTTTATAATTTTATAAGAAAATGTTATAATCCTTTAATTTTAGTATTTTTTTGGGTTGATCTTTAATTTTAAATTATTTCAATTAAATTTTTAATTGGTTATCAAACTTCAATAATGATGTACTTAAGCTTTTGATTTGATCTAATCCACTCTTCAAAATTATAAGTAGATCCCGAAATTTTAATTTCTTCTAATAAAAGTTTAAATTGACTTAAAAATCAATTTTCTTACAATCTAACCCTCCATAAATTCAATTAAATCTCAAATAAAATTTAATTCAGTCTATAAGCATCTAATTTTAAATATATTTTTTCAAAAATTAAATTTTCTTTATCAACAAGGCTCTCGTTAATTAACGATATACTGTCAAATTCCAACCTATTATATTTTTTAACCTCCTCAATTAATTTTAAATTTTTTTAGGCATTTCAACATCCTTTTCTTACTCATATTATTTTTTTGGATTTATTTTGATTTTTTTGATATTTTTTTTTGGTATTTTCTCATTTTTTTGAAACTGAAAAATAGATAACAACAGATGCCCCCTCTTTACAATGTTTATGAAGCAAAACATCATCAATGTCTTGCATAGTAAGCTTCTAAAGGAAAAAAGTAAAAAAAAAAAAAAAGAAAAAAGAAAATAAACTCGTTATCTTGAGCAATCTGCCTCTTTTAAAGAAAATTAGTTTACTTTTACTAGCAACCTACCCAAACACATTTACTTGTCTATTTTCAAGAACGACTTACCCATACATGTTCTTCTCAGTCAAGGGCTATCGGCTCATACACTCACACTTGTCTATTTTTAAGGGCGTTGCCCACACACTTACACTAGTATATTTTTAGAGGCGACTGACCCATACCTTCACATGGTCTATTTTCATGGGTGACCTGCCCTCACATTTACATTGGTTTATTTCATTGGTGACCTCCCACACATGTTCATCATGGTCTATTTTCAGGGTTGATCAGCCTACATGTTCATATAGTCTATTTTTATGGGCGACCTACCCTCACATTCCACAATCTATTTTTATAAGCAACTTGCCCACACATGTTTATTATGGTCTATTTTCATGGACGACTTGCCCTCACACTCACATTGGTTTATTTTCACAGGCGACTTGTCATATATGTTCACATGGTCTATTTTCAGGGGCAACCACCCTATATGTTCACACAGTCTATTTTCAGGGGCGATTGCCCCATTCTCACATTAGTCTATTCTCATGGACGACCTACCCACACATATTCATTATGGTTTATTTTTATAGGCGACTAGCCCATACACTTACATGGTCTATTTTTCATGGGCAATTTGCCCTCACACTCACATTGATCTATTTTCACGGGCGACTTACTTACACATGTTCATCATGGTCTATTTCAGGAGTGACTAACCCACACATTTATATGGTCTATTTTCATGGGCGACCTGCCCATTTATATTCATCTTGGTCTATTTTTATGAGCGACTTGCCCTTACATTCATATTGGTCTATTTTCACGAGCGACCTTCTATATATGTTCATCATGGTCTATTTTCAGGGGCGACTGATCTACATGTTCTCATAATCTATTTTCATGGGCGACTTGCCCTCACACTCACATGGTCTATTTTCAAGTGCGACCTGTCCTCACACTCAAATTAGTCTATTTTCACGGGCAACCTCCCCTCACATGTTTTTTATAGTCTATTTTCAGGGGCGACCAGCCCATACACTTACATAATCTATTTTTATGGGTGACTTGGCCACTTTATATTCATCGTGGTCTATTTTCATGGGCAACCTGCCTTCACACTCATATTAGTTTATTTTAACGGGTAATCTATCCACATATGTTCATCCTGGTCTATTTTTAAGAGTGACTGGTCCACACACTTACTAGTCTATTTTCATGGGCGACCTGCTCACATATGTTTATCATGTTGACAAGGTTTGAATTTGCTTCCTTCTTCTTCTTCTTCCTCTTCCTTTTTTTTTTTAAAAAAAATTTCTAATGGTAGAGTTCTTCTTAGTTTTCTTTATGATTAGTACTGAAAAGTGCATTTTTATCATGTTTTATATCATCATTTTGCATTTGAAGTACCAATAACTCCTTAACTAAAGTATGTTTCATAATAATCTAACTAATAATATAAGATACCTTTAATTTGTGGTAAATGTCCATTTTAAATGCAGGCCTATCACATAAATGAAAGGATTGATTGATGACTTTAAGAACTTCAATTGCAAAGGCAAAGAGATGATCAAACTTAGAAAAGAGATGTCGGTGCAATCCAAACCGGAACACTGTTCGGTAATTGGGTCATATCTGGAGCTATAGATCTCATATTTAGGCCTACTTTATATGGATGGAAAGGTAAGACATAGGCCTACAACTTTCATATGGAGCCCAAGATCTAAAAGGTCATTTTCAAGTCCAAATTATTGCAACAACAAAGAAGCCCGAATCTGTCCTCCAGCTCGAGCACTGTTCAGTATTTTGGCCATATCTAGAGTTCTAGAAGTCAAAATGAGCTGAATTTTTTACACAAGAAAGCTGAGACAATTGCCTAGAACTTTCATGTGTTCAAGTGGCTCTAAGTTTGACGTCATCAATGACGTTTTGGGCAGATAAGAGAAGATAAGGGTTGTCACCAATTCAAGGGTTGACCATCTACTTATCAATTAGTCATCAAATTAATAGTTCCTAATTTTGGCCTATAAAAGGAGGCATTTGCCATGCATTTAGGCATCTTGGTGTCCAGATCAAGATCATGCTCTTGTTTTCTCTCTTTGTATTCTTGATGTTTTGTTTTCATTAATATCAAGTTTATGTCTTTCATTTCCTTTCCTTTACTTTGTTAACTCTTGTCTTATTTATGTTCTTATTTTGTTTATCCATTTTTCTTTCTTTCATTATGTCTAGCTAAGTTAATTATGTCAAGGTGAAAAGGTTACACTAATGGTGTAAGAATAAGTATGGTATAAACTTAATATGGACTTTAATGTTTAATACTAACATGTTTTATATTTGTTATCTTGTTCACTCTTAATACTTTGCTTGTTAAATGATTAATCTTGATTTATGTTGTATAACAATTGGTACAACAAATTCTTGGCACTTTCATAGCCCATACTGTATGGTATAACCGACACCTGAGCTATGAAAGGAACTTGATTTGTTGTTAACATAAGTTATAATCATGAATGCTTGACGAAATTTACAAGTATTAGCATTAATTGAATAAGATGGCTAATTGACACGACAAAGAGATTGATGTCTTCTCCCAAGTGCA
>SRLM01000756.1:0-15462 GCA_015708895.1 Populus ilicifolia
GCGGTAAAACCAGCCAATTGATTTTTTTATGTGATTTTTTTTTAATTTTTCAATAATAAAATCTAAATTTGTTACCTTTGCTTGCTAGCTCCTCGGCAACGGCGCCAAAATTGCTTGACCGCTTTTTATGATCGGCTTGTTTTAACTCGTAAGTGCACGAGTGTGCGATGTAGCAATTAACTCGGTAAGATCGAGGTCATATCCACAGAGAGCTAGATCTGGAAATTAAGCTAGGTAACAAAAAAAAACTCAAGAGAAATTAAATTAACAATAACTTGGTTGAAAATAATTGATGGATTTGTTTTCAAAGATGAAAAGGTGTAAATAGATTTTAGAAGACAAGAAAAAGTAAGACTTGGTCCAAATCAATTTTAATGGTGATGTATTGGTGATTTCTTCAACATATATAAGATAACTCAACCTAATATCAACGATGGTGATATTAGATCGGAAGATATTATAATTAAGTTTAGAAAAATGAAAATTGATTATTGCTTAAGAATGAACAAGTACTTTCATATTAAGTAAGACATTGAATCAAGCAATCTCTATACCAAACCTAAAGTTTGTGCATAAAAATTCAAGATTATAACATTACCTAAATGATTTCTAAAATTTCTTTGCAATAATAAATCATTCATGAAGAAAATAAGAAGATAAACATTAAGATTCATTCATATCCTAAAGAACTCACCTCAATCACCATCATCCTTGATTTGGATCCAAGAAAGAGATTAGCCAATCATGATTTTATATAAGAACACTTCAACAAACATGAAATAACTTGAATCAAACTGAAATAATAAGTTTTACAAACTAAAGAACCGAAATCTATGAAGAAGAACACAACACAATTTCAGAAAAAACTCGGACACAAATCTGACTCTAACTTTGGACAGCAATTTGACCCTTTTCCAAGCCTCCTCTCGAGATGTCTATTAGAGACATATTTATAGGCAATGCTGTCACCTTTCCAGATCATTAAAGAACAGCTCATTTGGACATCGGAGTCAAAAGTTATGGACAGAACACCGAAAGGTGTTCTGGACAGCTTTGCAACCACTTTGGTGCACGTTTTTCTTCCTCATTTATGAGCTATCTCTTTCTTATTTTTGACCCAAAATAATGTAAAAATATCCCCTCCAGCTTTCCATCCATGTGCTTGCCTTCTTGGATCAATGAATTACCCAAAATGAATCAATTGTTGTTGTGTGGACATGTAAGATCATGAATTGTTTTTGGGCTGATTTGAAGGTTGATTTAGGGCTGATTTGGGGCTGATTTGGAGCTGAATTTAAGCATCAAATAAGTATACAAAATATACCTATTATTTGGGCTAAGATTGACATTGAAACCTTAAATGTTTAATGGTTGAAGTTTGCACACAACATAAGGCAAGTTTGGGCTTGAAATAGATCATATGATATTCTTTTCTAGAATTGGAATAAAATTGATTTTTGGGACAAATTTGGAGAACTTATTTGAACCAAGATTTGCTTCAATCTTCAACTAAATGTCTCTTCAATTCTTTGTTCTGAATTCCAATGTTGAATTTCCTGAATTAATTCATTTAAGCTCCAAAAACCTATCCAAACATTAAAACAAACTTCATTACTAAAAAGCACATCAATTATTATAAAAAGACCAAATAAAAACAATAAATACATATGTAAAATAAGAGACTTAATGATACTTTTGATTCACAATCAGTTCGATTATCAGGTGAGTCCTCTAATTCCTTCATTTTACACATACCTGGAACAGGTAAAAGCATTTTTGCAAAGAAACATCGTACAAAACGAATGAAAATCTGTCATTGATGTGCCAGATGGACTTGTAATGCACAATGTCATTTTTTAGGAATGGTATCTGTAAATCGTGAAGATAAAATATAATTCATTAAGGATGACCTAAGTAAGGAGTCTTTAGATAACCTTCCATTGACTCTTGAGACGCATTCTAGTGAAGATGTGTATCGTGCAATTCATGATTTATGGCCGTTATTTCATAAAGAACATGATCGACTTAGTCTTGGGAATTTGACTAAAAAAGACCCTGTTTGCCAGTTTTTAAGAAAAGTAGATGGGAAGCCTATCCCCGACCTATAGAGGGCGTTTAAGTCGTTCTTAGACGTAAAATTAAGGGAAGGTGTGAGCCACAATCACAACTACTTATGTGTATACATGCTTTTTTAAAAGTAAATAAATAAAAAAATAAAGAGAGAGAGAGAGAGAGAGTGTGTGTGTATGTGTGTGAGACTCTAGCTGACCTGTATATAGGTGGTATGATTACCTTTCTAATTTCTCATCTATAAAACCCTCTCTTCCTTCCTTTCATTTCTACTCAATCCATACATTCAACAAATACCGATGTGTGTAAAAATGGCAAGTTCCTCAAGTCATCATATAATAATATTTGTGTTTTCGATGGATCTAGTCCTGGAAAAAAAAGGAGTTTTTAAAGTCAGTAAATCATCTTGGTCAGGTGCTAGCTGAGAGAAAGATTCATTTAGTGTATTGGGGAGGCAATCTTGGTTTAATGCGAGGTGTGTCAATAGCTGTATTTTTAAGAGGTAGTCAAGTTTTGGGGGTTATCCCTGAAGCTTTGGCACAAAGGGACATCATTGGAAAAACAATTGGAGAGGAACTATAATTCTCCGTAATGTCTGCTTGAATGAATGCAATGTTTAACCATGTTGATGCCTTTATTACCTTACCAGGTGGTCTAGGAACATTATAAGAGATCTTTCATATTTCCTTTTGGGCTGAACTACACATTCACCATCAACCCATAGGTTTGTTAAATGTTAATGGTTATTATGATAAGTTGTTGTCATTTCTTGATCATGCTGTTGAACAAGAACTTCTAACATCTTCTGCACAACAAATCATAATCTCTGCTACTACTACTGAACAATTGATTGACCAACTACAATCTTTCATTCCTGTAATTGATCCTTCCATGAGTCGCATAAATTGGTTAACTACGGAAAGCCATAAAAAGCTTAGATTAGATTTGAGCCTTCATTTGTGAATCTTTGTGTCTTTTGGTTTTATTATTGTGTTTTATTGTTTCTTATATTTGTTTTAGTGTGTTTTAGGTTTGTTAGTGTTTGTTATTCCAGGTGATATTTTCTATACTCTATCTTTCTACCTTTAAACATTGAGGACAATGTCTTGTTTTAGTTGAGGGAAGAGGGTAGTAGCTAAAAAAAAACTATATTTTCTATTTTATAAAGCATGTGCAAAATTGTTGTTACTATCATGGTAGAGTAAGGAGAACTTTTTAAGACTTTAGAGAAGCATCTTAGCAATCATTCATAACGAGGTCTATCATAATACTTCTTGAAATATTCTTGGAGAAGCATAATAACGAGGTCTATCATAATACTTCTTGAAAAAAACTATATTTTCTATTTTATAAAGCATGTGCAAAATTGTTGTTACTATCATGGTAGAGTAAGGAGAACTTTTTAAGACTTTGGAGAAGCATCTTAGCAGTCATTCATAATGAGGTCTATCATAATACTTCTTGAAATATTCAGATTTAGAAACTCTCGCATTGTTATCACTTAATTCTGCCCATATACTTATTTAACATGTATTCTTAAACCTTAATTCACACACACACACTTTAACATATGATTGTGGGTTGCATATTGGATTATTACATTATTTATGTTCTTTTGTTAAAGGTAACAACTAAGGAAAATGGATAGTATATAATTAAAAAGAAAAAGAAAAAAAAGAAAAAAAATGATAATAATAAAAATGTAGATAAGTTTAGTTTCGTAGCCTCCCTAACCTAGGCAATTAAGCCCAAAGGGGTATTTTAACACCTACTACCCTAAAGTCAGCTGACTATAGAGCTATTGGCCCAACTCTTGTTACATGAGTTGAGGAGAAAAGCTTAAGGGAATCAAACATTGCACTATCTACATATCAGTATCTACAACTCGAGTTACTAAGCTCGTAGGGGTGTATTAACACCTAATGCCTTAAGACCGACTGATTTGGGAGTCATTAGCTGAAAGCCCGTTACATAGGTTAAAGATGCATGGTGTTTTGAATTATATGTATATATATTAAAAAAAGAAAAAGAAGAAGAGAAAAATAATAATCTCAACCCAAGAAAGTTAACCTTTAATACTTTGCTTGTTAAATGACTAATCTTGATTTATGTTGTATAACACATTGTACAACAAATGCTTGACACTTTCATAGCCCATATTTTATGGTATAACCGACACCTGAGCTATGAAAGGAACTTGATTTGTTGTTAACATAAGTTATAATCATGCATGCTTGACAAAATTTACAAGTATTAGCATGAATTGAGTAAGATGACTAATGTAATCATGTTAATAATATATAATCGATTGGAAGCTCCTTTGTGTGTGGTTTCCAATTGAATAATAAGAGTTTATACTATACTTGTTTGACATACCATTAGTGAAATCTCTAACCTTGACATTTGTTATTATCATTGTTTAATCTTTATGTTAATTTTCCATCTCAAAGTTCTCATCAACTTTTCTTCTTCTTCTTCTTCTTTATTATTGTTACTACTACTACTACTACTACTACTACTACTACTACTACTACTTACTACTAGTATTATTAGTATTATTATTACTATTATTATTATTATTCTTGTTATTGTTACTATTGTTGTTGTTTATAATTGTGGTTTATAATTTGTGCAATTAACCTCTCTCTGGTTCGACCTCGATCTTGTCGGGTTATTTATTACTTCGACACTCCTGCACTTAGAAGAAGACATTAATCTTTTAGTTGTGTCAAGGTATTTATCTTCAAATGTTTCATTGCACATCAATTCAACCATTTGCCTATCTCTGAGTGTTAACCCTTTATAAAAATGTAAAACCAATCTCCATGTTTCAAAACTATTATGAGGGCAAGTATTAAGCAAGTCTCAATATCTATCCTAGCATTGGTAAAATGTTTTTCTTAGTTTTTGAGTGAAAGTGTTCATTTTTTTTTAAAGAATTTGTTTTGTGAGAAGGGAAAACTTCTTTAAAAATTATTGTTGCATTTCATCTCAAGCACAAATGGATCCCAGTTTCAAATTTTACAACGATGTTTTAGTGATTGATACTTAAAAGTGTATTTTTATCAAGGTTTTATATCATCATTTTGCACTTGAAGTATCAATAACTCCTTAACTAAAGCATGTTTTATAATAATATATCTAATAATATAAGATACCTTTAATTTATGGTAAATGTTTATTATAAATATAGGCCTATCACATAAATGAAAGGATTGATTGATGAATTTAAGAAGTGAAATTGAAAGCATAAAGAGATGGCCAAACTTAGAAAAGAGATGTCGGTGCAATCCAAACTGGAACACTGTTTGGTAATTGGGTCATATCTAGAGCTATAGATCTTAGATTTAGGTCTAGTTTATATGGATGGAAAGGTAAGACATAGGCCTACAACTTTCATATGGAGCCCGAGATCTATAAAGGCCATTTTCAATTCCAAATTGTTGCAACAACAAAGAAGCCCGAATCTATCCTCCAGCCCGAGCACTATTCAGTATTTTGGCCATATCTGGAGTTTTAGAAGTTAAAATGAGCTAAATTGTTTACACAAGAAAGCTGAGACAATTTCCTACAACTTTCATGTTTTAAGTGGCTCTAATTTTAACATTATCAATGATGTTTTGGGCAAACAAGAGAAGAGAAGGATTGTCACCAAGTCAGAGTTGGCCACCTACTCATCAATTAGTCATCAAATCAATAGTTCCCAATTTTGGCCTATAAAAGGAGGCATTTGCTATGCATTTAAGCATCTTGGTGTCCAGGTCAAGATCACGCTCTTGCTTTCTCTGTTTGTATTTTTTATATTGCTTATGCTTTGCTTTCATTAATATCAAGTTTATGCCTTTCATTTCCTTTCCTTTACTTAGTAAACTTTTATCTTATTTATGTTCTTATTTTGTTTAATTATTTTTATTTCTTTTATTATATCTAGCAAAGTTTATTATGTCAAGTTGAAAAGGTTACACTAATGGTGTATAAATAAGTATGGTGTAAACTGGATATGGACTTTAATGTTTGATACTAACATATTTTATATTTGCTATCTTGTTCACTTTTTAATACTTTGCTTGTTAAATGACTAATTTTGATTTATATTGTATAACACTTGGTACAAAAAATGCTTGACACTTTCATAACCCATACTATATTGTATAACCGACACCTGAGCTATGAAAGGAACTTGATTTGTTGTTAACATAAGTTATAATCATAGATGGTTGATGAAATTTTCAAGTATTAGCATTAATTGAATATGATGACTAATGTAATCATGTGAACAATCTATAATTAGATTGGAACCTCCTTTGTGTGTGATTTCTAATTGAATAATAAGAGTTTATATTATACTTGTTTGACATACTATTAGTGGATCCTCTAACCTTGACATTTGTTATTGTCATTTTTTAATCCTTATATTGATATTCCACCTCAAAGTTCTCATCATCATCTTCTTCTTCTTTTTTACTACTACTACTATTCTTGTTGTTATTATTATTACTATTTTTATTATTTATAATTGTTGTTTATAATTTGTACAATTAACCTCCCTATGGTTCGATCCCGGTCTTGCTGAGTTATTTATTACTTTGAGACTTCAGCACTTGGGAGAAGACATTAATCTTTTAGTCGTGTCAAGTTTTTAGCGCCGTTGCTGGGGAGGTAAATTTTGTATAAAGTATAACATCTATTTTATTTTCTCTTTGCTCTTTTCTTGTATATAACTTTGTTTCTTTTCTCTTGTTTCTTCTTCTTTTATTTTCTCTTTCCTTTTATTCTATTCCTACACGTGCATGACAATGTGGTCACGTACATCAAGTGGTAGACTTTGTAAGGTGTCCTCATCATTTTCAAAAAATATGGCTAAAGAAGATAATCAATCACTTTATAATGAGAATAATGAGAATAACCGTGTTAGAACACTTAGAGACCACATGAATCCCACAAGAACAAGTGCACCATCATGCATAGTTTTTTCTCCTGATGCATCTCATTTTAATTTTAAGCAGGCATTATTCAAATTTTACCTTCTTTTCACGGACTAGAATTGAAAAATCCATACTTTCATTTAAAGGAATTTGTGGAGGTCTGCAACACATATAATAATCTAAATTGTAGCATGGACACCATCAGATTAAAGCTTTTTCTTTTTTTCATTAAAAGTTAAATTTAAAACATGACTATAAAATTTGAGACCAGGATCTATTCATGCTTGGGATGAAATGCAACAACAGTTTTTAAAGAAGTTTTTCCCATCTCATAGAACAAACTCTTTCAAAAGACAAATCACCACTTTCACTCAAGAACTAGGAGAAACATTTTACCTATCGAGACTTACTTAATACTTGCCCTCATCATGGTTTTGAAACATCGAGATTGGTTTCATATTTTTATGAAGGGTTGACACCTAAAGATAGGCAAATGGTTAAATTGATGTGTGATGGAACTTTTGAAGATAAAGACCCTGATGAAGCAATGTACTTAGACTTATTAGTTGAAAATGCTCAAAATTAGGACACCGTGGGCACTTATGAGGCACCGAGTAAAACTTAACCTCATACATCAAGGGTTGACAACCTCATATTGAGAATTCAATGAATGATAATGTTTTTAAGAAAAATAGACATCATTGGAAAGCTTACTTTGATAATTTTCCTAGTGAAAATGAATCAACTAGTTTGAATGATCTTCTAGATAAAGGTTGATTATTTTATTTTTCACATTGGTTTTGTGTTTTTTTTTAGTGATTTTTGCTAGTTTCTCTCACCCCAATCAAATGACGGATAATAGTACTCCGTGACTTAAGTCGGTTCTTTTAGTTTCCCACAATAACTGATATCTATGTATATATTTGTCCAATTCTTATTTGAAAATGGACACTAATCTTGAAAAATTAAAAAAGAATTTTCCCGCTCTGGCTCAGAATGTGATTACAAAAATTTACCGTGCTAGATGTGCAAGATTGAGATTGTTAATGAATCATAAAATTCCTAAAGGTATTCGCTGGTTGATTGAAGCAAAGGTCCGATTATCAGGCGAGTCCTCTAACTCCTTCATTTCACACATGCCTGGAATAGGTAAAAGCACTTTTGCAAAGAAACGTCGTACAAAATGAATGAAAGTCTATCATCGATATGCCAGATGGACTTGTAATGCACCATGTCGTTCTTTAGGAATAATATCTATAAATCGTAAAGATAAAATACAATTCATGAAGGATGGCTTGAGTAAGGAGTCTTTAGATAACCTTCTATTGACTCTTGAGATGCATCCTAGTCGAGATGTGTATTGTGCAATTCATGATTTATGGCCACTATTTCATAACGAACATGATCGACTTAGTCTTGGAAATTTGACTAAAAAAGACCCTGTTCGCCAGTTTTTAAGAAAATTGGATGGGAAACCTATCCCCGACCCATAGAGGGCGTTTAAGCCGTTCTTGGACATAAAACCAAGGGAAGATGTGAGCCACAATCACAACTACTTGTACATACACATGCTTTTTTAAAAGTAAGTAAATAAAAAAATAAAGAGAGAGAGTGTCTGTGTATGTGTGTGAGACTCTAGCTGGCCTGTATATAGGTAGTATGATTGCCTTTCTATAAAACCCTCTCTTCCTTCCTTTCATTTCTACTCAATTCATGCATTCAACAAATACCGAAGTGTGTAGAAATGGCAAGTTCCTCAATATTTGTGTTTTTTATGGATCTAGTCCTGAGAAAGAAAAGGAGTTTTTAAAGTGAGCAAATTATCTTAGTCATCATATAAGAAATATTTGTCTTTTCTTGATCATGCTGTGGAACAGGAACTTCTAACATCTTCTGCACAACAAATCATAATCTTTGCTGCTATTGTTGAACAATTGATTGACCAACTACAATCTTTCATTCCTATAATTGATCCTTCCATGATTCGCATAAATTGGTTAACTATGGAAAGCCATAAAAAGCTTAGATTAGATTTGATCCTTCATTTGTGAATCTTTGTGTCTTTTGCTTTTATTACTGTGTTTTGTTGTTTCTTATATTTGTTTCGGTGTGTTTCAGGTTTGTCAATGTTCGTTATTTCAAGTGATATTTTCTATACTCTATCTTTCTACCTTTAAACATTGAGGACAATGACTTGTTTTAGTTAGGGGAAGAGGGTAGTAGCTAAAAAAAAAACTGTGTTTTCTATTTCATATAGCATGTGCAAAATTGTTATTACTATGATGGCAGAGTAAAAAGAACTTTTTTAGGACTCTTAAGACACATCTTAGTAATCATTCGTAACAACGTCTATCATAATACTTCTTGAAATATTCAGATTTACAAACTCTTGCATTGTTATCACTTAATTATGCTCATATACTTATTAACATATATTCTTAAACCTTAATTCACACACACACTTTAACATATCATTGTGGGTTGCATATTGGATTATTACATTATTTATGTTCATTTGTTAAAGATAACAACTAAGGGAAAGAGATAGTATATAATTACAAAAAAGAAAAAAAAAGAAAAAAAGATAATAATAAAAATGTAGATAAGTTTGGTTTCGTAGTCTCCCTAACCTAAGCAATTAAGCCCGAAGGGGTGTTTTAACACCTAGTACCCTAAAGTCAATCGACTAGGGAGCTATTGGCCCAACGCTTGTTACATGAGTTGAGGAGAAAAGATTAAGGGAATCAAACATTACATTATCTACATATTAGTATCTACAATCTGAGTTACTAAGCTCGTAGGGGTGTCTTAACACCTAATGCCCTAAGACCAACTAGTTTGGGAATCATTAGCTGAAAGCTCGTTACATAGGTTAAAGATGCATGGTGTTTTAAATTATATGTATATATATTAAGAGTAAGTATAGTATAAACTTAATATGGACTTTAATGTTTGTTACTAACATGTTTTATATTTGTTATCTTGTTCACTTTTTAATACTTTGCTTGTTAAATGACTAATCTTGATTTATGTTGTATAACACTTGGTACAACAAATGCTTAGCCCTTTCATAACCTATACTGTATGGTATCACCAACACCTGAACTATGAAAGGAACTTGATTTGTTGTTAACAAATGCTTGGCCCTTTCATAACCTATACTGTATGGTATCACCAACACCTGAACTATGAAATTTACAAGTATTATCATTAATCAAATAAGATGACTAATGTAATCATGTTAACAATATATAATCTGATTGGAACCTCCTTTGTGTGTGGTTTCTGATTAGTACTCAAAAGTGCATTTTTATCATGGTTTTATATCATCATTTTGCACTTAAAGTATCAATAACTCCTTAACTAAAGTATGTTTTATAATAATCTATCTAATAATATAAGATACCTTTAATTTATGGTAAATGTCCATTTTAAATGCAGGCCTATCACATAAATGAAAGGATTGATTGATGACTTTAAGAACTTCAATTGCAAAGGCAAAAAGATGATCAAACATAGAAAAGAGATGTCGGTGCAATCCAAACCCGAACACTGTCCGGTAATTGGGTCATATCTGGAGCTATAGATCTCAGATTTAGGTCTACTTTATATGGATGGAAAGGTAAGACATAGGCCTACAACTTTCATCTGGAGCCCAAGATCTAAAAAGGCCATTTTCAAGTCCAAATTATTGCAACAACAAAAAAGCCTGAATCTGTCCTCCAGCCCGAGCACTATTCAGTATTTTAGCCATATCTGGAGTTCTAGAAGTCAAAATGAGCTGAATGTTTTACACAAGAAAGCTGAGACAATTTACCAAAACTTTCATGTTTTTAAGTGACTCGAATTTTGACGTCATTAATGACGTTTTGGGCAGACAAGAGAAGATAAGGATTGCCACCAAGTCAAGGGTTGGCCATCTACTCATCAATTAGTCATCAAATCAATAGTTCCCAATTTTGGCCTATAAAAGGAGGCATTTGCCATGCATTTAGGCATCTTGGTGTCCAGATCAAGATCATGCTCTTATTTTCTCTCTTTGTATTCTTTATGCTTTGTTTTCATTAATATCAAGTTTATGCCTTTCATTTCCTTTCCTTTGCTTTGTTAACTCTTATCTTATTTATGTTCTTATTTTGTTTATCCATTTTTCTTTGTTCTATTATGTCTAGTTAAGTTAATTAAGTCAAGGTGAAAAGGTTACACTAATGGTGTAAGAATAAGTATAATATAAACTTAATATAGACTTTAATGTTTAATACTAATATGTTTTATATTCGTTATCTTGTTCACTCTTTAATACTTTGCTTGTTAAATGACTAATCTTGATTTATAATGTACAACAATTGGTACAACAAATGCTTGGCACTTTCATAGCCATACTGTATGGTATAACCAACACCTGAGCTATGAAAGGAACTTGATTTGTTGTTAACATAAGTTATAATCATGAATGCTTGATGAAATTTACAAGTATTAGCATTAATTGAATAAGATGACTAATGTAATCATGTTAACAATCTATAATCTGATTGGAATCTCCTTTATGTGTGGTTTCCAATTGAACAGTAAGAGTTTATACTATACTTGTTTGACATACCATTAGTGGAACCTCTAACCTTGACATTTGTTATTATCATTGTTTAATCCTTACTTTAATAATTCATCTCAAAGTTCTCATCTTCTTCTTCTTCTTTATTATTGTTGTTGTTGTTGTTATTATTATTTATTATTATTATTATTATTAGTATTATTATTGCTATTATTGTTATTATTGTTGTTGTTGTATCATTGTTATTTATAATTTGTACAATAACCTCACTATTGTTCAACCCCGGTCTTACCAAGTTATTTATTACTTTGACACTCCTGCACTTGGGAGAATACATTAATCTTTTAGTCGTGTCAGTTTCCAATTGAATAATAAGAGTTTATACTATACTTGTTTAACATACCATTTGTGGATCCTCTAACCTTGACATTGTTTGTTATCATTGTTTAATCCTTACGTTAATTTTTCATCTCAAAGTTCTCATCAACTTTTCTTCTTCTTTTTTATTATTATTATTACTACTACTAATACTACTATTACTACTACTACTACTACTACCAGTATTATTATTGCTAATATTATTATTATTGTTGTTACTATTGTTGTTGTTTATAATTTGTACAATTAACCTTCCTGTGGTTCAAGCTTGGTCTTACTGGGTTATTTATTACTTCGACACCCCTGCATTTGGGAGAAGACATCAATCTTTTCATCGTGTCAGGTACCTTATTTACCAGGCATATCAATATAATCTCGAAGTAATGCAATCAAATCTTCACTTTCTTTAGGAGTGACCACAATCCCTATCCTTAGTTTTTTCACTTAAGTTTTCATTGCCCAGATCTATGGTTTCAAGTTTCTCTCTAGCAGGTTTCCAAGCTTGTTCATGATGTCCTGTAAATTTGTTGGATTTCCTAATGTTATTTTCATCCCATTTTTCCTGTTCTACAGCTACTATGTATTCTTTAAAGTTTGGTCATTTGTTCTTAGTGTAAAGTGTAGGTGTTGTTTTGGAAGATTTGCTTTTAAGGGTTCTTGAAAGTGGAAAGTGATGTGTACATGCATAGTAAAAATATAAAGATGAACTTTTGTAAATGCATGATCTCATTAAAGGAAAGTTTGGCTAAAAACCAAGGATAAAATCCAATTGACATTTAAAACCTCGATTGCTAAAAAAAAGTGAAAAAGGGAAAAAATATAATATCATGATCAAACAAGCATTGTTAATTAAATTTTGAACACCGATGGAGCTTATTGGGTCTCTCAATTCTAGAACTTCTCTCCCTTGGCTAGCTTTCGAACAAAGGTCTTTAGATTCAAGATGCTCTAAGGTTAGGCTTGTTTTGATGCAAGAAAATATTATGGAGCATACACCTTAAGGATAGGTTCTAGTTCCTTTATGTGAGACATAGGGTAGGTTTACTACTTAGTCTCTAAAGAGAGTCTCTTGTTGTCTTAGTAATCACCCTTGTAAAAGGCAATATGGGGCTCAACAGATAGTAGGATTGATGGAACATATATCAATCACTACCAGTCTAAGCACTCAACATAAAGTTGGGGTTTACACAAACTTTAACCTTGACTCAAGTCATAAGACAAGCTGTTGGCCCCCTACCTAACATTAACGGTGAATAATAGATAAATTCCCCTAAAAAATAAGATTTTTATATTTTCTAGAATATTGGCCAACACTCATTGGAGTTTTACAAACATGTTGTAATATCCAACAATGCAAGAAAATAATTTTTGTTGTGTTTAAGAAATCCATGCAAAAATATATTTTTGAAACTTCTAATAGTTTTTTTATATAAAAAGAACTTTTAAAACATGTTACGGTATTAATCGTATGCAAAACACAAAAAAACATTTTTTATATTTTCTTTGTAAAAAAACACACACATCATAGTTTTTCATAATTAAAGTCAACAATTCACATATTAATCAAATTCTTAAGGTTTAATAAATCAACTATTAAATCCCAGAATATATGTAGAAACATGTTCTTGTATTTTCACGAGAAATACAATAAGATTTTATTTGTCCTTCATATACCTGACCATATACCAAATCAAAACATTAAATTCTTTCTTTCTTTTTTGTCATTTTGATTTTATAATTCAATAACATACATAAAAAACTATGAACACACACATCCTTTTTTATTATGTTTTTCTCATACACCCACATGCAATTACAAATAACAAAAATTTAAAATAAAAACAAACACATCACATAAATAAAACATTACATAATATCCCCTTAAAAATCTAGAAAAATTATTAGGAAGGCTTCTGGATCACAAAAACAATGGCGGCGCATCTCCTTCATGTGCCATAATCACTAGCGATGCATGAATTCACGCATTGCCACGAGGAAGAACCTAGAAACAGTGGGATTTGGCTGTAAAAGAAGAAAAATATAGGCAGTCAATTTTATTTGGGTATTTTTTAGATATGTTTAAAGCATTCTGTTCTCCTGTCCTCCTGGTTTGTTTTACTTTCTATCGATGTTAGATCGAGTGATTGGGGTAGCTATGGGGTCGGCCTCATTGTTGTTCATTTGGCCACTAAAGCTGTTCTTGAGATGAGAGTTATTGTTCGGTCAATGACGGGGTTATATGATCGGTGATTAGTACTCAAAAGTGCATTTTTATCATGGTTTTATATCATCACTTTGCACTTGAAGTATCAATAACTCCTTAACTAAAGTATGTTTTATAATAATCTATCTAATAATATAAGATACCTTTAATTTGTGGTAAATGTCCATTTTAAATACAGGCCTATCACATAAATGAAAGGATTGATTGATGACTTTAAGAACTTCAATTGCAAAGGCAAAGAGATGATCAAACATAGAAAAGAGATGTTGGTGCAATCCAAACCGGAACACTGTTCGGTAATTGGGTCATATTTGGAGCTGTAGATCTGAGATTTAGGTCTACTTTATATGTATGGAAAGGTAAGATATAGGCCTACAACTTTTATATGGAGCCCAAGATCTAAAAAGGCCATTTTCAAGTCCAAATTGTTGCAACAACAAAGAAGCCCGAATCTGTCCTCCAGCCCGAGCACTGTTCTGTATTTTGGCCATATCTGGAGTTCTAGAAGTCAAAATGAGCTGAAGTTTTTACACAAGAAAGCTGAGACAATTGCCTAGAACTTTCATATTTTTAAGTGGCTCTAATTTTGACGTCATCAATGATGTTTTGGGCAGACTAGAGAAGATAAGGATTGTCAGTAAGTCAAGGGTTGGCCATCTACTCATCAATTAGTCATCAAATCAATAGTTCCAAATTTTGGCCTATAAAAGGAGGCACTTGCCACGCATTTAGGCATCTTGGTGTCCAGATCAAGATCATGCTCTTGTTTTCTCTCTTTGTATTCTTTATGTTTTGTTTTCATTAATATCAAGTTTATGCCTTTCATTTCCTTTCCTTTGCTTTGTTAACTCTTATCTCATTTATGTTCTTATTTTGTTTATCCATTTTTCTTTCTTTCATTATGTCTAACTAAGTTAATTATGTCAAAGTGAAAAGGATACACTAATGGTGTAAGAATAAGTATGGTATAAACTTAATATGGACTTTAATGTTTGATACTAACATGTTTTATATTTGTTATCTTGTTCACTCTTTAATACTTTGCTTGTTAAATGACTAATCTTGATTTATGTTGTATAACAATTGGTACAACAAATGCTTGGCACTTTCATAGCCCATACTGTATGGTATAACCGACACCTGAGCTATGAAAGGAACTTGATTTGTTGTTAACATATGTTATAATCATGAATGCTTGACAAAATTTACAAGTATTAACATTAATAGAATAAAATGACTAATGTAATCATGTTAACAATCTATAATCTAATTGGAACCTCCTTTATGTGTGGTTTCCAATTGAACAATAAGAG
>SRLM01000756.1:17937-125041 GCA_015708895.1 Populus ilicifolia
TGTTATTTTAGGACGTCCGTTTCTTGCAACTTCTAACGCATTGATTAATTGTAAGAATGGACTGATGAAGCTATCATTTGGAAACATGACATTGGAGATGAATATTTTCAACATTTGCAAGCAACCTAGAGACAATAATGATTTACAAGAAGTAGATCATATTGATGAATTAGTTTATGATCAACTTGAATCTACTTTAAGTAAAAATGAGTTGGATGAATCTTAAGATTTGCAAATGATTTATTTTAAGGAAGAAATCACGGATGAAAAAAGCACCGAAAATGTCGATGCGAATCTTTTGTCAACAGTGACAACAAATTCGACATCTAGCATCACACCAATCGATGATTACTTTCCTAACGAATCCTTACTTTCTCTTAATCCAATGCCTTGGTATGATAAAAATATCAATTTTCTTGCTTTAGGAGATTTGCTAGTTGATTGGAGTACCCAAGACAAAGAAAAGTTTTTGAACGAAGAGAAGAACTTTTATGGTAATGACCCTAACTTATTCACATATTGTCTTGATCAAATATTTCAAAGATTCATTCTCGACAATGAGGTAAGTAGTGTCATTAAACTTTGTCACTATGATGCATGTGGAAGTTATTTTTCGTCAAATAAGACAGTTGTAAAAATCTTTCAAAAAGGATTTTATTGGCCCACCATGTTCAAAGACACTCATGCATTCTACAAAGCTTGTGAAAATTGTCAAAAGGTTGATACTGGTCAAAAAGTTTTGTTTTACAATTCTCAACTTTATACATTCCCTAGAGAGTAAAGATCAAGATGGAGCAATCCTTATAGGGCCTGTGATATTGAGAATTCAATGAATGACAATGATTTTAAGGAAAATGAGCATCGTTCGAAAGCTTACTTTGATATTTTTCTTAGTGAAAATGAATCAAATGATTTGAATGATCTTATAGATAAAGGTTGACTATTTTATTTTTCTCACATTGTTTTTGTGTTTCTTTTTGAGTGATTTTTGCTAGTTTCTCTCACCCCGGTCAAATGGCGGATAACGGTACTCCGTGACTTAAGTCGGTTCTTTCAGTTTCCCATAATAACTGATATCTGTATATACATTTATGCAAATCTTTGAATCTCTTTTCCAATTCTCATTTGAAAATGGACACTAATCTTGCAAAATTGAAAAAGTATTTTCCCGCTCTGCCTCAGAATGTGATTACAAAAATTTACCGTGCTAGATGTGCAAGATTGAGATTGTTAATAAATCATGAAATTCCTGAAGATATTTGCTGGTTGATTGAAGCAAAAGTCTGATTATCAGGTGAGTCCTCTAACTCCTTCATTTCACACATGCCTAGAACAAGTAAAAGCACTTTTGCAAAGAAACATCGCGCAAAACGACTAAAAGTCTGTCATCGATGTGTTAGATGGACTTGTAATACACAATGTTGTTCTTTAGGAATGGTATCTATAAACTGTGAAGATAAAATGCAATTCATTAAGGATGGCCTGAGTAAGGAGTGTTTAGATAACCTTCTATTAACTCTTGAAACACATCCTAGTGGAGATATGAATCGTGCAATTCATGATTTATGCCCACTATTTCATAAAGAACATGATCAACTTAGTCTTGGGAATCTGACTAAAAAAGACCATGTTTGCTAGTTTTTAAGAAAACTGGATGGGAAGCCTATCCTCGACCCATAGAGGGCGTTTAAGCCATTCTTAGACGTAAAACCAAGGGAAGATGTGAGCCACAATCACAACTACTTGTACATATACATGCTTATTTTAATAAATAAATAAATAAATAAATAAAGAGAGAGAGAGAGAGAGTGTGTGAGACTCTAGCTGGCCTACATATAGGTGGTATGATTGCCTTTCTAATTTCTCATCTATAAAACCCTCCTTTCCTTCCTTTCATTTCTACTCAACCCACACATTTAACAAATACTGAAGTGTGTAGAAATGGCAAGTTCCTCAAGTCATCACATAAGAAATATTTGTGTTTTCGGTGGATCTAGTCCTGGGAAAGAAAAGGAGTTTTTAGAATCAGCAAATCATCTTGGTCACGTGCTAGCTGAGAGAAAGATTCATTTAGTATATGGGGGAGGCAGTTTTGGGTTAATGGGAGGTGTGTCAATAGCTGCATTTTTAGGAGGTAGTCAAGTTTTGGTGATCGTCCGCGAAGCTTTAGCACAAGGGGACTTCATTGGAAAAACAATTAGAGAGGAACTTCAGGTCTCTACAATGTCAGCTAGAATGAATGCAATGTTTAACCATGCTGATGCTTTCATTGATTTACCAGGTGGTCTAGGCACATTGGAAGAGATATTTCATATTTCCTCTTGAGCCCAACTGCACATTCATCATAAACTCATAGATTTGTTAAATGTTACTGGTTATTATGATAAGTTGTTGTCTTTTCTTGATCACGCTGTAGAACAAGAATTTCTAACATCTTCTGCACGATAAATCATAATCTCTGCTGCTATCGCTGAACAATTGATTGACCAACTACAATCTTTTGTTCCTGTAATTGATCATTCCATGAGTCGCATAAATTGGTCAACCAAGGAAAGCCGTAAAAAGCTTAGATTGGATTTGAGCCTTCATTTATGAATCTTTGTGTCTTTTGGTTTTATTGTTGTGTTTTGTTGTTATTTATATTTGTTTCAGTGTGTTTCAGGTTTGTAAGTGTTCGTTATTTCAGGTGATATTTTCTATACTCTATCTTTCTACCTTTAAACATTGAGGACAATGTCTTGTTTTAGTTAGGGGGAGAGGGTAGTAGTTAAAAAAAAACTGTGTTTTCTATTTCATAAAGCATGTGCAAAATGGTTGTTATTAGGATGGCGAAGTAAAGGAGCTCTTTTCTGACTCTTGAGACGCATCTTAATAACTATTCGTAACAAGGTCTATCATAATACTTCTTGAAATATTTAGATTTACAAACTCTTACATTGTTATCACTTAAGTCTGCTCATATACTTATTTAACATGTATTCTTAAACCTTAATATACACACACACACTTTAACATATGATTGTGGGTTGCATATTGGATGATTACATTATTTATGTTCTTTTGTTAAAGGTAACAACTAAGGGAAAGGAATAGTATATAATTAAAAAAAATAAGAGAAAAAGAAAAAAATGAATGATAATAATAAAAATGTAGATAAGTTTGGTTTCGCAGCCTCCCCAACCAAAGCAATTAAGCTCGAAGGGGTGTTTTAACACCTAATACCCTAAAGTCAACTGACTTGGGAGCTATTGGCCCAACGCTTGTTACATGGGTTAGGAGAAAAGCTTAAGGGAATCAAACATTGCACTATCTACATATCAGTATCTGCGACCAGAGTTACTAAGCTCATAGAGGTGTCTTAACACCTAATGCCCTAAGACCAACTGGTCTGGGAGTCATTAGCTGAAAGCTCGTTACATGGGTTAAAGATGCATGGTGTTTTAAATTATTGTATATTAAAAAAAAGACAAAAATAATAATCCCAACCCAAGGAAGTTAACCTTAAACATTAGAACAAAAATTTTATTTTCTTCCAAGAAAAGCCCCATAATTATGTGTTGATATATTGAGCACAAAAGAAAGGTTTATGAATATCTTGTTAAGAGGTATTGAGTAGGTATATAAATCTAAGAAGAGTTTGTTTATCTGGATAGAGTAAAGGAAGTTAAATGATGAATACCTTGCTTTGTGGAATTTGAAAATTATTTTTTTATTTTAACGCTTTGATTACTAGGGACTAGTAATAAGCTAGTTGGGGGGTGTGATTGGTACTCAAAAGTGCATTTTTATCATGGTTTTATATCATCATTTTGCATTTGAAGTACCAATAACTCCTTAACTAAAGTATGTTTTATACTAATCTATCTAATAATATAAGATACCTTTAATTTGTGGTAAATGTCCATTTTAAATGCAGGCCTATCATATAAATAAAATGATTGATTGATGACTTTAAGAACATCAATTGCAAAGGCAAAGAGATGATCAAACTTAAAAAAGAGATGTCGGTGCAATCCAAACCAGAACACTGTTCGGTAATTGGGTCATATCTAGAGTTATAGATCTCAGATTTTGTCTACTTTATATGGATGGAAAGGTAAGACATAGGCCTACAACTTTCATATGGAGCCCAAGATCTGAAAAGTCCATTTTCAAGTCCAAATTATTGCAACAACAAAGAAGCCCGAATCTGTCCTCCAGCCCGAGCACTATTCAATATTTTGGCCATATCTGGAGTTCTAGAAGTTGAAATTAGCTGAATTTTTTACACAAGAAAGCTGACACAATTGCCTAGAACTTTCATGTTTTCAAGTGGCTCTAATTTTGACAACATCAATGACGTTTTGGGCAGACAAGAGAAGATAAGGATTGTCACCAAGTCAAGGGTTGGCCATCTACTCATCAATTAGTCATCAAATCAATAGTTCCCAATTTTGGCCTATAAAAGGAGGCATTTGCCATGCATTTAGGCATCTTGGTGTCCAGATCAAGATCATGCTCTTGTTTTCTCTCTTTGTATTCTTTATGTTTTGTTTTCATTAATATCAAGTTTATGCCTTTCATTTCCTTTCCTTTCCTTAGTTAACTTTTATGTTCTTATTTTGTTTATCCTTTTTTCTTTCTTCCATTATGTCTAGCTAAATTAATTATGTCAAGGTGAAAGGGTTACACTAATGGTGTAAGAATAAGTATGGTATAAACTTAATATGGACTTTAATGTTTAATACTAACATGTTTTATATTTGTTATCTTGTTCACTCTTGAATACTTTGCTTGTTAAATGACTAATCTTGATTTATGTTGTATAACAATTGGCACAACAAATGCTTGGCACTTTCATAGCTCATACTGTATGGTATAACCGACACCTGAGCTATGAAAGGAACTTGAATTGTTGTTAACATAAGTTATAATCATGAATGCTTGATGAAATTTACAAGTATTAGCATTAGTTGAATAAGATGACTAATGTAATCATGTTAACAATCTATAATCTGATTGGAACCTCCTTTATGTGTGGTTTCCAACTGAACAATAAGAGTTTATACTATACTTGTTTGACACACCATTAGTGGAACCTCTAACCTTGACATTTGTTATTATCATTGTTAATCCTTACTTTAATATCTCATCATCATCATCATCTTCTTCTTTTTCTCTTTCTTTACTACTACTGCTACTACTATTATTATCATCATCATTATTATTGTTGTTATTGTTGTTATCGTTATTATTGTTATTGTTGTATTATTGTTATTTATAATTTGTACAATAACCTCCCTCTGGTTCGACCCCGGTCTTGCCGGGTTATTTATTACTTCGACACTCCTGCACTTGGGAGAAGACATCAATCTCTTTGTCGTGTCAATTGGAACCTCCTTTATGTGTGGTTTCCAATTGAACAATAAGAGTTTATACTATACTTGTTTGACATACCATTAGTGGAACCTCTAACCTTGACATTTGATATTATCACTGTTTAATCCTTACATTATTATTCTATCTCCAAGTTCTCATCATCATCATCCTTTTCTCTTTCTTTATTATTATTATTATTATCCTTATTATTATTATTATTATTATTATTATTGCTGTTATTACTATTATTGTTGTCATTATTGTTATTGTTATTATTGTTGTCGTTGTATTGTTGTTATTTATAATTTGTACAATAACCTCCCTGTGGTTCGACCCGGGTCTTGCCGGGTTATTTATTACTTTGACACTCCTGCACTTGGGAGAAGACATCAATCTTTTCGTCGTGTCAATCAGTAATGAGAAGAAACTGAAACTACCAATTAGAAGGAGACCATGACTGAAGGGGAGACAGAAGCAGCTGAAGAATACAATGGGGACTGCAGCTATATTTGATCTAAGGAAAAAAGGAATGGCTATGGGGGTTGCTTATATGTGGAGGAGTTGGTTGTGTGTGGGTCTGGGAGAAGATGATAGGAAATAAAAGTTAGGGGAACAATGGAGGTTGGTTTATGGGGCAAAGTGAGATCTGTTGGCTAAGGAAAAGGGGAGTCGAGTGCTAAGAAGGGGAGGTTTGTTTTGGGAGATTTTCCTTTACCCAATAAAGGGCGGCTGGAGAGGTTGCAAGAAGGAAGGACTGGTGAGGAACTAATGTGCACTTTAGTTGGTTGAGGGGAAGAAGAAAGCCAAAAAGGAAAGGCTAGAATCAGGTAGAAGGGAGTGTTAGAGTTATGGTTGGGTGTTTGTGGGTCTGTGTTGATGGTAGCGGGAAAAAACGTAGGGGAGCTTTGTTGGCTAAAAGGAGAAGGAAAAGAGCTTCCTTGGGCGGCGATTCCTTCTTCTTTTTTTTTTTTGTCCAAAGAGGGTTTACAACTAGCTGGCTTAAAAGAGATGGATTTAGGGTTTTGTGGATGTCTTAATGTTTTGTCTTAAATTGCTCTCCCTTTGTAAAATTTTCTCCCCTTTTCTATTATGGCTGGAGGTTCACTTATATAAAACAAATCTCTACACGTGGCATTCAAGGAAATATTGCAATAATTATTGCAAAGATTATCTTGTATAACTAGCACTAACAAATCTTATATATATGGTATTTTATATTGCATTGATTATTTTCCATAATTAGCACGAATCAAATCATATATCTATGATATTTTATATTGTAGTAATTATAAATGATTCTTCCTAACATATTGCTTTCTTAATATTAACCCTGATGCTCTATGTTATTGCCATATGTAAATTTTTATTTTTTATTTTTATTCTTATTTTTTTATTTTTAAAAATTTATCAAAACATAGGTTAAAAATTAGGTAGCAATAATTGTCATAACTAATTAATTCATACCAATATACATAAGGTACTCACATTCATTCCAACATTATCATACTAAATGATTTATACCAATATTATCATAGTAATACAATAATAAATTCTGAAATTTATCAATAAGTTTACATAAATGGAAAAGACAAGGTGTGAGGCACCTGTTTGTTTCCCTAATTGATTGAGTCTTTTAACTACCAACGACCCTACTCCAAGCATATTTCTTGTTTGGGAATCAATAGATATAATTAATAACTTATAGTTTTATCATAATGTGTATTCTTATATTGTTGCAACTTCATTTTGATTATTTTCCTTCAACCACCTCATTACACTTTTTAGATCAATTTTCATTCAATAACACTATTTGCCATTTTATTTGTAAATAAAGTTATAGACTTTACTTTTAAATGTGACTTAACTCTTTTGAAAGGTAAGACATGAATATACAACTTTAATGAAGGATAAAAATCTTAGTTTTACCCTTATAATACTTAACACAATATGTCTAGTACAAGACAATTCAAACCTTTTTCCATTTTTAATGCATATCAGGAGTTATATAATTTCAAATTAAGTGAGAACAAATTTTTTTGAAAGATAACATTCATACCTACAAATATTGTAAAGAAACCAATCTTAAATTTTATTATTTGGATGTTTTGACCTTAGTTGTCAGTTGAGTGACTGAATTATTCAATTCCAATACACAAATTGGAATACCAATCTCTCACTTTTCTTATTATCTTATTATTACATTAATATCCTAAAGTTTTTACATATATATATTTATGTATGTATATATGATGATGATGATGATGATGATGATGATGATGATGTGTGTGTGTGTATGTGTAGATATAGATTACATCATCATCATCGTTTATTCATGTTTCTACTATTAATTTAGTCTATTTATCACAAGGTCCCTTTTATAGATTTTCTTCAATTTAAATCATAATTAGCATATTTTTCATGATTAAACACAAATTAAGCTACCACACTTTCCATTTACTTCATTCTTGCGAACACACTTTCCATTTACTTCATTCTTGCTAACTTAAATTAAACCAAAATCTCAACAAGCCAAAAGTTTCTTTTCGCTCAAACATAACTAATCAAATCCAAAATGTGAGGTTAACCATAATTATATCATGCAACACATATCACAAAGCAAAGCATGTTAACAGATAAATCTCCCTTGATCAAAACAAAACCAAATTGACTTTATTAGCTAAAATACTATTCATTGATGAACAACTTCTTGTTGGATTCTTTGATTTTGATCTACACCATTTTGAATGCAAAGCTCATCAATATGACCAACACATCCCAAATTAAGTAGGATCCAATAGTGGACGGTGGAGAAAATGTTAACGACTATGACAAACATAGAGGTAGTTTTTCTTAAATGTTTTGGAGGCTATATCTCTCAAATGGAAATTGAAACTTCAAACCCCGTCGGTTAAATGTTAGAGCATGGTTTGGAGTAGAACATATCCTAAAACTAGCTACGATATACGATGATGTGGCGGTCTGAGTTTCTACCCTCAAAGGTTGTTCTATATATATATATATCTTGCTAGTTTTTTTTATTTTTCATTCAACTATCATGGGTATTTTCTTTATAATTTTACAATTTATGTAGAAAACCTATTTATATTTACTAAAACACACTTATGTCAAGTTCGGATACCCTTTTTGTCTAGTCAAATGCCTTTTCTCAGTCCGCTTTTAAAATACCATGTGAAAAATCTCTCTTTAAAATTTATTTTGTAATAACTCAATAGGATTCCATTTTATTTTATTTTAACTAATACATCTCATTGTCGATTCTACATTATTAATACTTTTATTAACTTCATAAAATTTGACCAGAGTTTACAATTTGCTATCATTTTTATTTTATTTCTCATTATTCAATTCACCATGATGACATTTTTTGCCAGGGTTTTATAGAGTTTCCACCAATTCATTTGCATATTTAAATTATAATTTATCAAGGTTTCATATTTTCTACCGAGTCATCCATATATTTAAGTTATAATTTACCAAGGTTCACAAAAGCCACCATCAAATTGACTAAGATCTCATTGTTGAAGTGATGTTAATAATTGTGAAATATAATATTATTATATAAGTTGTAGATATTTAAGCTATTATGAAAAAACATTACGAGCATATGTCTTTTATTACAAGGAGTGGGTGGTTAAATATAAAATATCAGAACGATTGTTTGGTATATACAAAGAGTCCTTTCAAATACTACTTAAATTATAATAGATATCAAAAAATCAAATCCATACATGATTATCTAATGGGATAATAAAATTCTTAATGACAATAAAACAATCTTTGATAGAGTATTTTTGGCATTTGAAGTTTCAATTAAAGGGTTTCAATATTACAATTCTTTTATTAGTATTGACGGTACTGATTAATACTTAAAAATGCATTTTTATCAAGGTTTTATATCATCATTTTGCACTTGAAGTATCAATAGCTCCTTAACTAGAGCATGACTTATAATAACAAGTCTAATACCATAAGATACCTTTAATTTATGGTAAATGTTCATCATAAATGCAGGTTTATCATATAAATAAAAGGATTGACTAATAAGTTGAAGTACTGAAATTAAAAGGATAAAGAGAGGGTGAAACTTAGACAAGAGATGCTTGTTCAGTCCAAACTAAAATATTGTTTGGTAATTGGATCATATCTGAAGCTATAGAAATTGGATTTAGGTTTGGTTTATATGGATAGAAAGGTAAGATATAGGCCTAAAACTATAATAGTCCAACTGTACGACTTGTATAATGTTAAAAGTTCCTAACATATCCTTTTTATTTGAGGGTAATATTTTTTGTCATTACCAAAAATTTGCCAGAGTTTCGTTTGCATTAGGACATCCTAAATTATTTATTACTATTAATTTACTCAATTAACTCATCATCACAATGTCCTATAATTTTGGACCTTATATCAGACCTCATAATCCTACACCTCATACAATCCACAAGATGCTGAAAAATACTTTTCAAGGAAAATTTTTTTCATAGCATTCCAAGTTCCAATAGAATCTGGAAGTATGGAGAAAAACCATGCCTTTACTGCCCTTTTTAAAGAGAAAGGAAAAGCTTTCAACTTAACCTCTTCTTCATCAACTCTGTTCGGTTTCATGCCAACACAAACCATATAGAACTATTTGAGATGAGTATGAGAATCTTCTCTTGCAAGACCATTAAATATTGGTAGCAAATGTATAAAACCAGATTTGAGCTTAAACTTTATATTACTATCAATATTTATGCATAGTGGCTGATTTTCCACGTTAGGAGTAGCAAGCTCCTTGAGTGTTTGTTGTCATGCAATAGCCATGGTGTTGAGGCGAGCTTCCTTTCATAACCTGCATAAAGTTTTGTCTATTTCGAGATCCAATTGCACTTGACTTTTATTATTAGAACGGGTTATTGACATAGCTCATCAAGAAAACTCAAAATAAACCAACCACACAAAAGAACGAAAATAATGCAAATTGTATGAAAATCCTATGCTAAAAAACTAAAATTGCCAAAAAAAACCTTAGAAAACAGTGGAATTTGGCCTCAATAGGTTGGGGCTAGTAGTATACTACTAGTCTTATTCAGAACATCATTTTCCTTTAAAAAAACAAAGGTCAAAACCTAATTCCACAAGCAATTCTATTTTGAACAGTACTGCTGCCACAAATGAATAGTACCACTACAAGCACAAAATTCTATTTCTTATTTTTAGAAATATAAAGAACAATTATAGCAACTAAAAACAACAGTACAAGCATGAGAATCAACTAAAATTACTTCTCCAGCAACAGTGCCAAAATTTATTGCGATGTCGTAGTGGCACAAATTAATTACCCTAGCTTAAAATACACAAGATAGTATATAGCAAGCAAGGGGTCAATCCTATGAGAAAGTTTCAAGTCAGATTATTATGTTGTTCATTATGTAATTGAAGGGATTTGGTTTTTTATTATCTAAACTATTGCAGCAATTAAACTAGCAAACAAAATCAACTAAAACTAAAATTTATCATGAAAACAAACCTTGATCGCAAGCACACATCCACCAACAAAAGTTAGAACCGATCCTTGAAATTAAAATTGTAGTTTATGCTCTAAAATTTTATCTTTTCTTAATGTTAATTAATTAACGGATCCACTGTATAACTAATCCTAACCAACAAACAATAAAAATGTCAGCACTAATGATTTAATTTAATTGTAGTTATAAGAACTAGATAATTTCATCAAGATTAACATACAAGTTGTCCGCAACTTATGTCACTTTGTTCAAATGTTCTCCCTAAGTTCAATAACATAGTTCCACCACAATTATCAAGCTTGGTTGCTTTACAAGTTCATATATCACAATTGTGGTTTTGATATTAAACTTGGCAATAAATTGTTCACAATAATAACTTAGAGTCTGCTCTAGCAATTATCAATAACAATCATAGAAAATATGCATAGGAAAACAATCATACTCATTCATAACATAAAATGAAAATAAAAGAAAAAATAAATCTCATGATTCTTGAAATCTGAAGGTTTGTTGTGTCCTTGCAATAAAGAAAAGAGCTTAGCCTTGCATAACTATTGAACAACTACTCCTAAAGAATGAAGAATGCATAATTTTTAGTTTCTTGGTGGAGGGGGCATTTTTCTCCTCTTGGTTGGTTGCCCCCCTTCTCTTTTCTCATTCTTTTTATTTCCTAGGAAACCTTAGTCTCTATTTTACAAAATAGTTCTCCCTTAATTTTGTAGTTTACATTTAAGTACTTCAATAACTATTTTCCCTAAAAGGAGAAATAACATTGCATGAAATCTTCAAGCTCTGACTTAGAGGAGCTAAATTTCTGATATAAAAACTTGGATGTCGGTTTAAAAGCTTTGGAACGTAATTTGGACTCGTTTCTTCACGAAACCTGTTTCTTGGCAGAATTCAATTATCATCTTTGAAAAATCATATCTCCCTCATATGATATCATTTTTTACTGCAATTTGGATCGAAAATCGAGTCAAGAATCTAACAAAATTGAGTTTGCATCAATTGGACTTATATAGCTCCATATATTGAATTTTTAATGGATAAAGGTCAATAGTGGCAGAATGTGAGATTTTACTTTATAGGAGATGATTTCCATGATCTGTCTCTTTTTATTTTTCTTGCATTACATTTCTAGAAAGGTATGGATGTTAACTTTTTAGTGCCACTATAATCACTTCATTTTGATCTCTAGAACTTACGCTCTGCATAAAACAGCGACTGCATGTCAAATCTGCCAATTACCTCCAATTTACTCCTGTTTGCATCTTTCATCCAAAAATGCCTTCAAAACATAAAACAAAGAATATCAAGACATTTTACATATAAAACATGGACAAAACATTAGGTAAATGTGGGTGAAACTATCGAATAACATGGTTACATCAATAATCATATAAACCATTTATAATCCGATTGGAAACTCCTTTATGTGTGGTTTCCATCTCAAAGTTCTCATTAACTTCTTCTTCTTCTTTTTGTTATTATTATTATTATTATTACTACTACTACTACTACTACTACTACAACAACAACAACAACAACTATTGCTATCACTATCCGATTGGAAACTGTTGTTGTTGTTGCTGCTACTGTTATTATTGTTGTTGTACTATTATTATTGTTTATAATTTTTACAATTAACATCCATGTGGTTTGACCCCAGTCTTCCTAAGTTATTTATTATTTCGACACTCTTGCACTTAGAAAAAGATATCAATCCTTTAGTCGTATCAAGTTTTTGGCATCGTTGTCAGGGAGGTAAATTCTTGTACAAATTATAGTATTTATTTATTTTATTTTTTCTTTTTACTTTTCTTGTATCTAACGTTGTTTCTTTTATTTTGTTTCTTCTTCCTTTCATTCTATCCCTATACATGTATAAAATTGTGCTCATGTACATTAAGTGATAAACTTTTAGAGTATTCTTATCATTTTTAGAAAATATGATTGAAGAAGATAACTCATCGCTTCATAATGAGAATAATAAGAATAACCTTGTTAGAACACTTAGAGACCACATGAGAATCACACAAAAAGAAGTGCACCATCAAGCATGGTTTTCCCTTCTGATGCATCTCATTTTAATTTTAAGTCATGTATTATTCAACTTTTACCTTCTTTTCATGGCTAGTGACACGATCAAAGAGTTGACATCTTATCTTAAGTGCAGGAGCGTCAAAGTAATAAATAACCCGATAAGACTAAGGTTGAACCATAAGGAAGTTAACTATATAAATTATAAATAATAATAATAATAATAATAATAATAATAATAATAATAATAATAACAACAACAATAACAATAATAATAGCAATAATAATAGGAAGAAGAAGAAGAAGAATAACAACAATAATGATGATGTTGGTGGTGTAGATGAGTAAAAAAGGACTTTGAGATCTAAGGTAAAAAGATAGAGTATAGAAGGTATCACCTGAAATAATGAATACTGACAAACCTGAAACATACTGAAAAAAAATAAAAAATAACAAAACATAATAATAAAATAAATGGATAAAAAAATACAAATGAAGACTCAAATCTAATCTAAGCTTTTTACGACTTTTCTTATAAGACCAATTTATGCGACTCATGAAGGGATCAATTACAAGAATGAAAGATTGTAGTTGGTCAATCAATTGTTCAGTAGTAGCAGCAGAGATTATGATTTGTCATGTAAAAGATAGAAATTCTTGTTCCATAACATGATCAAGAAAAGACAACTTATCATAATAACCATTAACATTTAACAAACCTATGAGTTTATGGTGAATGTGCAGTTGGGTCCAAGAGAAAATATGAAAGATCTCTTTCAATGTGCCTAGACCACCTGGTAAAGCAATGAAGGCACCAGCATGGTTAAACATTGCATTCATTCGAGCCAACATTGTGGAGACCTAAAGTTCCTCTATAATTATTTTTCCAATGGTATCCCCTTGTGCTAAGGCTTCGAGGACCATCCCCAAACCTTGACTACCTCCTAAAAATACAACTATTGAAGCACCTCCCATTAGCCCCATACTGCCTCCCCCATACACTAAATGAATCTTTCTCTCATCTAGCACCTGATCAAGATAATTTGCTGATTCTAAAAACTCATTTTCTTTCCTAGTATTAGATCCACTAAAAACACAAATATTTCTTATCTGATGACTTGAGAAACTTGCCATTTCTACACACTTCTATTTTTGTTAAATGTAAGGGTTGAGTAGAAATGAAATAGTGGCCATAAATCATGAATACACATCTCTACTAGGATGCGTCTCAAGAGTTAATAGAAGGTTATCTAAAGACTCCTTACTCAGGTCATCCTTAATGAATTGTATTTTATCTTCATTGTTTATAGATACCATTCCTAAAAAACGACATTGTGGATTACAAGTCCATCTAGCACATTGATGACAAACTTTCAGTCGTTTTGCATGACATTTCTTTGCAAAAGTGCTTTTACCTGTTCCAGGCATGTGTGGAATGAAAGAGTTAGAGGACTCACCTGATAATCGGATATTTGCTTCAATCAACCAGCGAATATCTTCAGGAATTTCATGATTCATTAACAATCTCAATCTTGCACATCTAGCATGGTAAATTTTTGTAATTGCATTTTGAGGCAGAGCGAGAAAACGCTTTTTTAATTTTTCAAGATTAGTGTTCATTTTCAAATGAGAATTGGAAGAGAGATTTATAAAATTGCATAAATATATACATAGATATCAGTTATTATGGGAAACTGAAAGAACCGACTTAAATCATAAAGTACCATTGTTTGCAATTTGACTGGGGTGAGAGAAACTAGCAAAAATCACTCAAAAATAAACACAAAAACAATGTGAGAGAAAAAAAATAATTAACCTTTATCTACAAGATCATTCAAACTAGTTGATTTATTATCACTAGAAAAATTATCAAAGTAAGCTTTCAAATGATGTCCATTTTCCTTAAAAACATTGTCATTCATTGAATTCTCAATATCACAGGCCCTATCAGGATTGCTTTACCTTGATCTTAGCTCTCTAGAGAATGCATAGACTTGAGAATTATAAAACAAAACTTTTTGATCAATATCAACTTTTTGATAATTTTCACAAGTTTTGCAAAATGCATGCATGTCCTTGAACATGTAGGCCAATAAAATCCATTTTGAAATATGTTTACAGTTGTCTTTTTTGAAGAAAAATAACTCCCACATGCTTCAGAATAACAAAGTTTAATGACACTATTTACCCCATTGTCGGGAATGAATCTTTAAAATATTTGATCAAGATAATATTTGAATAAGTTAGGGTCATCCCAATAAAACTTCTTCACTTCATTCAAAAACTTTTCTTTGTCTTGGGTACTCCAATCAGTTGGCAAATCTTCTAAAGCAAGAAAATTAATATTTTGATCATACCAAGACATTGAACTAAGAGAAAGTAGGGATTCGTTAGGAAAGTAATCATTGATTGGTGTGATGCTATATGTTGAATTTGTTGTCACTTTTGACAAAAGATCCAATATTTTCGATGCTAAAGCAAGAAAATTAATATTTTGATCATACCAATATTTTCGATGCATTTTTCATCGGTGATTTCTTTCTCAAAATAAATTATTTGCAAATCTTTAGATTCATCCAAGTCATTTATACTTAAAATAGATTCAAGTTGATCATAAACTAATTCGTCAATATGATCTTCTTCTTGAAAATCATTATCATCTTTAGGTTGCTTGCAAATCTTGAAAATATTCATCTCCAATGTTATGTTTCCAAATGATAGCTTCATTAGTCCATTCCTATAATTGATCAATGCATTAGAAGTTACAAGAAACGGACGTCCTAAAATAACAGAAATGAATTACATGCTTGAACAGGTTATGTGTCCAAGATAACAAAATCCACAAGATAAATGAATTTATCGACTTGTACTAACACATCTTTGACTATTCCTCCAGATACTTTTACAGATCTATCGGCAAGTAAAAGAGTTACAGAAATTGGTTTTAACTCACCTAGATTAAGACTTTCAAAAACTGAATATAGAAGTAAATTCACGCTGGCTCCAAGATCAAGTAAGGCTCTTTTAATTTTATGTTCTCCAATAAAGCAAGAAATTGTAGGACAACCGGGGTCTTTATATTTCATAGCATTATTATTCTGAAGAATGACACTTACTTGTTCAGCTAAAAAGGATTTCTTTTTCACATTCAGTTTCCTCTTCACAGTGCATAGATCTTTCAAAAATTTAGCATATAAAGGAACCTTTTTAATAGCATCTAGAAAAGGTATATTGATTCTTACCCATTTGAAAGTTTCAAAGATTTCAGAGTTGTGATTGACTTTTCTTTATTTGGTCATGACTTGAGGAAATGGAAGTACTAGTGGGGAATTAATCGTTTCTTTGCAATTTTCATATTCAACCCCTTCCTTACCCTCAGAGATTGACTCATCATCTTTCTCACAAGGTTCAAGAGTGGCTTTTTCAATAACCTTACCACTATAAAGAGTAATGAGTTATTTGACTTGATCCATATATTAGCTTTCGAAATTACTTGCATTTACATTGTATTGCCCCTTGAGATTTTGTTGTGGTTGGTTTGGAAACTTACCTTTCTGTTGAAAACTAAGAGCAGATATGAATTTTGCAAGAGTATCTTTAAAATCTGTCATGTTTTGAGCAAGTTGAGTATTGATTGTCTCGTGCTTTTCAATGAATGTATGTAATGTTTCCTCAAGATTTCTTCTAGGAGATAGAGCATAAGGAGGTGCATACCCATGAGGATTTTGGAAATTATGGTGTGCTTGAAATGGTGTTTGTGAAGTTTGTACATTATTATTATTACTCTTCCAACTAAAATTTGGGTGATTTCTCCAACCAGGGTTGTATGTTTGTGAGTATGGGTTGTGGTTGGCCCTTTGGAAACTATTTAAAGCATGAGCTTGTTCATGGAGACATTCCTTAAAAAAAAACAAGGTTAGACAATCACTAATTGAGTGTTCATTTGTTTCACATATTTGACATAGAATGTTTTCAATAGATTTTAATTGACCACTCTTTTTCAATTCTAGTGCCTCGACTTTTCTAATTAAAGATGCAAACTTGGCTTGATGGTCATGATCTTCCTTGAGGTTGTACATACTTCCACTAGATGTATGAGATTGAGTTTTACTCGGTGCCTCATAAGCACCCGTGATGTCCCAATTTTGAGCATTTTCAGCTAACAAGTCTAAGTACTTCATTACTTTATCAGGGTTTTTATCTTCAAAAGTTCCATTGCACATCAATTTAACCATTTGCCTATCTCTAGGTGGTAAAACCAATCTCCATGTTTCAAAACTATGATGAGGGCAAGTATTAAGAAGTCTCGATACCTATCCCAACATTGGTAACATGTTTTTGCTGGTTTTTGAGTGAAAGTGATGATTTGTCTTTTAAAAGAGTTTCTTCTGTGAGATGGGAAAAACTTCTTTAAAAACTGTTGTTCCATTTCATCTAAAACACGAATGGATCCTGATCTTAAATTTTATAGTGATGTTTTAGCTTTATCTTTTAATAAAAAAGAAAAGAGCTTTAATTTGATGGTGTTCATGCTACAATTTGAATCATTATATGTGTTACAAACCTCTTCTAATTCTCTTAAATGCAAGTATGGATTTTCTAATTCTAAGCCATGAAAAGAAGGTAAAACTTGAATAATGCCTACTTAAAATTAAAATAAGATGCATTGGAAGGAAAAACTATGCATGATGGTACACTTGTTCTTGTGGGATTCATGTGGTCTCTAAATATTCTAACATGGTTATTCTCATTATTCTCATTATGAAGTGATTGATTATCTTCTTCGACTATATTTTTTAAAAATGATGAGGACACCCTATGAAGTCTACCACTTGATGACGTGACCATACTCTCATGCATGTGTAGGAATAGAATAAAAAAAAAAGAAGAAAATAAAAAAGAAGAAATAAAAAACAAGAAAGAAAGTTATATACAAGAAAAGTGAAAAGAGAAAATAAAATAAATACTATAATTTATACAAGAACTTACCTCCCCGACAACAACACCAAAAACTTGACATGACTAAAAGATTGATGCCTTCTTCCAAGTGTAGGAGTGTCAAAGTAAAGAATAACCCGGCAAGACCGAGGTCGAACCACAAAGAGGTTAAATATATAAATTATAAATGACAACAACAACAACAACAACAATAATAAGAATAGTAGTAGTAGTGGTGGTGGTAGTAGTAATAGTAATAATAAAAAAAAAAGGAGGAGAAGAAGAAGAAGATTAGAATTTCAAGATGAAATATTAATGTAAGGATTAAACAATGATAATAACAAATGTCAAGGTTAAAGGTTCCACTAATGGTATGTCAAACAAGTATAGTATAAACTCTTATTATTCAATTGGAAACCACATACAAAGAAGGTGCCAATCACATTATAGATTGTTAACAAAATTACGTTAGTCATCTTATTTGATTAATTTTAATAGTTGTAAATCTCATCAAGCATTCATGATTATTGATTAGTACTTAAAAGTGTATTTTTTTATCAAGGTTTTATGTCATTATTTTGCGCTTGAAGTATTAATAACTCCTTATCTAAAGCATGTTTTATAATAATATATCTAATAATATAAGATACCTTTAATTTGTGATAAATGTTCATTTTAAATGGAGGCCTATCATATAAATGAAAGGATTGATTGATGAATTTAAGAACTGAAATTGAAAAGACAAGGAGATGGCCAAACTTAGAAAAGAGATGCCGATGCAATCCAAACCTGAACACTGTTTGGTAATTGGGTCATATCTAGAGTTGTAGATCTCAGATTTAGGTCTACTTTATATAGATGGAAAGGTAAGATATAGGCCTACAACTTTTATATGGAGCCCAAGATCTAAAAATGTCATTTTCAAGTCCAAATTGTAGCAACAACAAAGAAGTCTGAATTTGTCTTCTAGCCCGAGTACTGTTCAGTGTTTGGCCCATATCTTAAATTCTAGAAGTCAAACCTGAATATTTTACACAAGAAAGCTGAGACAACTTCCTACAATTTTCATGTTTTCAACTGGCTCTAATTTTGATGTTATCAATGACGTTTTGGGCAGACAAGAAAAGATAAAGATTGTCACCAAGTAAAGAGTTGGTCACCCACTCATCAATTAGTCATCAAATCAAAAGTTCCTAATTTTGGCCTATAAAATGAGGCATTTGCCATGCATTTAGGCATCTTGGTTTCCAGATCAAGAACATGCTCTTGTTTTATCTCTTTGTATTTTTGTAATGTTTATGCTTTGCTTTCATTAATATCAAGTTTATGCCTTTCATTTCCTTCCTTTACTTAGTTAACTCTTACCTTATTTATGTTGTTATTTTGTTTATTTATTTTTCTTTCTTTCATTATGTCTAGCTAAGTTTATTATGTCAAGGTGAAAAGGTTACATTAATGATGTATACATAAGTATAATGTAAACTCAATATAGACTTTAATGTTTGATACTAACATGTTTTGTATTTGTTATCTGGTTCACTCTTTAATACTTTGCTTGATGAAATGACTAATCTTGATTTATGTTATATAACACTTGGTACAACAAATGCTTGGCACTTTCATAGCTCACATACTGCATGGTATAACCGACACCTGAGCTATGGAAGGAACTTGATTTGTTGTTAACATAAGTTATAATCATGAATGCTTGATGAGATTTACAAGTATTAGCATTAATCAAATAAGATGACTAATGTAATCATGTTAACAATTTATAATCTGATTGGAAACTCCTTTGTGTATGGTTTCCAATTGAATAATAAGAGTTTATACTATATTTGTTAGGCATACCATTAGTGGAACCTCTAAACTTGACATTTGTTATTATCATTGTTTAATCCTTACATTGATATTTTACCTCAAAGTTCTCATCATTTTCTTCTTCTTCTTCTTCTTCTCCTTTTTTCTCTTTATTATTTTTATTATTAGTACTACTACTACTACTACTACTATTATTATTCTTGTTATTGTTGTTGTTATTGTTACTATTCTTGTCATCTATAATTTATACAATTAACCTCCTTGTGGTTCAACCCTGGTCATGCCGGGTTATTTATTATTTCGACACTCCTGCACTTAGGAGAAGACATCAATTTTTTAGTCATGTCATTAATGGTTTTAGGATAAGTATAATATAAACTCAATATGGACTTCAATACTTATATCCTAAACCACTTGCTATTAACATATCTTATCATTTTTATCTTATTAATTCTTAATACCTTGCTTGTTTAATGGTTAATCTAGATTTATGTTGTATAACCCTTGGGACATCAAATACTTGATCTTTCATAGTCTTCAGCCGATATCGTTGTTATGAGAGGAACTTGATTTGGTGTCAACATAAGCTAGCATCATGAATACCTGATAAAATTTATAAACATGGTATTACTTAAATAAGATGATTAAATTGATCATGTTGATAATTTATAAAGATTTTATAATTTACTTATCTCTAATGCTATTAGTGGATTCTCTAATATTGATATTTATTTTTATCATTGTTTAATCTTCACTTTAATCTTACATTGCAAAGTCCTTTTTAACTCTCATCACTATTACCATCACCATCATCATCATCATCATCATCATTGTTGTTGTTGTTATTATTTATATAGTTCATCTCCATGTGGTTCTACCCTAGTCTTACTGAGTTACTTATTACTTTGATACTCCGACATTTGGGATAAGATATCAATTCTTTAATCATGTCAGGTACTTACTAGTATGAAAAGTACAAGACAAAGTTGTTGATTGTAGTTTATTATAAAGAAAATAATAGGGTTTATCATTGTGTTTTGTTAAGGTTGAATAAGAGAACAACAATAATTGGAGATGGCTTTTCACTTTCTTTGTATGTCACTAGTGACTGCACTAGATTATGTATAATATTAAATAAACATGCAGCGACTAATAACTCTATGACATGGATATTTCGTGTGCTAGTTAGGTATCATAATTATTATTGATAACACTTTATCAATAACTTCAACATTAAGTTAAAAAATGTTGTCTTGAAAAATATATTGTATAAGATATGTCAAGAACCTATAAAACATGGTTTCACACTTTATATGATGATATGATTAAGATGGATAATGAGATCAAAGAATAATTAGAAGTTGAACCTAAAGATAAATTAGCACTTTTGTGCGATGGTTATTGTTGTTATTAAAATATGACTATCAATTTGTTAGAGATTTTTAATAATATATTAAAAAGAGTCCATAGCTTACTTGTAACAACTATAATATAAATAACCTTTTATAGTTCCAATAAATATTTTGTTGAGCAAAAAGCCCAAAAAAGATAGTTATTTTTAATATTAAGTCAGTACTGTACAACATAAGTTTATTGTCCCAATATTACATAAAGGCCCAAAAATATGTAAGGGACTAAAAATTAATTAAAAAAGGTCCTTGAATTTTTTCATATTTTTTTTATATTATTTGAGGGTCTATTCAGTAAAAGCCTTTTTATTTGAAAACATAAAATTATCAAAGTATGCCTAAGGGTGTGGTTGTCAAACAAACCCCTAAACCAGAAAAACCATAACAAAAAGAGAAGTTAGCCAAACAAAGCCTTACAAACAAACCTAAAATTGACCCATCTAGGCCAACCTGAAGTGTTGGTTCAACCTTAAACCAGGCAAAAAAACAAGAGTTGACCCAAAAAACCAACCTAAAACAAAGGTTTAAAACAAAACAAATCAAATTTAAAAAAAAAATAACATAGAAATTTCACAAAAAAAATAGATCAAATGCACAATCAAACAAAGAACACAATGAATTTTCTTTATATACCCAAAAACACAAAACATGAAAAAGACCAGATCTTAAATGATAAAAGACATGGTTTTGTGTTCAAAACAACATAAATCAAGAATAAAGTGTCAGTTTGCCTCGATTATCACTCTAAAGCCATGATTTTGTCGAGAATAGGTTTTAGTTCAAAATTGAAACCCTAAGATTAAACCTATAAAAACATGTTATTGATGCCTGAAAGTCCTAGATTAATTACTAGTAAAGATATATGAACTTGCAGCAAATAGAATTGAATCAAAAGAACTCTAAAACTAGTACACACGATAATGTTGGTAAGATGAATATAAACCTAAAAAACCCTGCCAAACCGAAAAGGTCCTTTTTTTTTACCTCTAAAACATGCTTTCTTGGTTCCAGCAAGACACATTATCAAAACCAAACATGCTTGAATAAAAAAAGGACAAATAAAAACAACAAATCATTGTAAACATGTATAACAAGAAATCTAAGTTTAAAAATTATCAACAAAGAACAATGTTTGTATCCAAATCAAACACTTTATCATTACACATGACTCAAGCAAAACATAGGAGGTAAGAACATGTTTTAAACATATTAGAAAAAGAGAAAAAAAATGTAACTATGTCATTTAAACCTTCCCAATAAAAATCATCTTGAAATTTAACAAGTTAAAGGAATTAATCCAGCATATATCCCAAGCTACAATTACATAAACTTATGGTAGCTATAGCCCATAAAACAAATCTAAACAATAACAAAAACATACATAAAAGACCATTAAAATGACTAAAAAAATACTAAAAATAAACAACATTAAATCAAATCTTAAAATCATCTAAAAAAAACACTAATATATCAAATACCAACTATAATACGAGTCAAAAAGGGAGAAAGAGTGTGCTTACTAAGCTCCACCTCCTCATTAAGAGTTAAAGACTTACCTAAACAAATGGGAGCAATGGTTTCTTTTTCATTCCTTATTGATTACCAACTGGATTTTTAGCTCTTATTCGAGCTCTAAATGATCAAGAATCTCTTCTTTCCTTCCTTGGTTCCTTTTTTCTTCTTTTCTCTACCTTTCTATTCCAAAATCCTATAGATTGTATCTTCCTTTTTGTTTTTTTATCATTTTACTTTTTTTTTCTCTTCCTCCTAAGGTTACAAAACCACATTTTCCTTCATGGTATTCTAAAACTAACATGTAAAGGAGTCAATTCTCCATTCTGTTATACTTCTTTTTCTTTCCTGTTAGTTTTTCTTGTCTCTAGTTTCCTAACAAACTTTGGGGAGTTTCTAGAAAGAGTTTAGGAAAATGAGCTGAAATTGGTTAAAAAATGGCTAACTAGGGGTGCCCCTTCTTCGATTTAATTATAGTAGATGAGAGGTTATTGGAATACAATAAACCATAGATGTTGTGGAAGGGATGTTTTCCCTCAACTAAAATTAAACCATACTCCATTTAGAGACTTATGGCTTTTTTTTCATTGATTCAAAGTTGGACAAAAAATTATCAAAATTTTTGAATCAGTCAAAGTTGACTTAAGACAAGAAGTTGAGGACTTCCATGTGGCAAGTGGGGTACAAACATCAATTAGGGGTGGCAACACTGTGAATAGAGGAGACTCTATCAATCGGTGGTTGTTGGAGCTTAAGAGGTGGTCAAAGTAGCCATATTCTTTAGCTTTAAAATGCCTACTTGATTATCCAAAACTAAAAGAAGAAGACAAATAGCATCCTAAATGACATTGTTTTGGCTAAACCTTACAAATTAGGGTTTTTTGTAAAAAAAAATTTGGGATTTGGGTAATATTCAATTTGGTCCTTGTTGTTTTAATTTCAACATCTTTACCCCCAAATAGTCTTTAAGCTTTTTAATCTATGTAATAATGCCCTTGAAAATTTCAAAATGGCTTCTTTAATTTGAGTTTTTTTTAAAAATTGATTCTTAATTTTTAATTTGTTTAATTTGATCCTTAATAAATATTGAACTTTTAATTCATTTAAAATTGGCCCCTACTATGATTAATTTTAGTTCCTAAAGTTACAAAATTTTTGTTAGTTGGTCCTTGATCTTGAAATTTTTTGATTTAACCCTTCAAAAGCCTTTAAAATTTTAATTTCTTTACATTGAACCCTTGATTACAACAATTATTTCCTTAAAGTTTTAGTTAAGTCCATATTCTTCCAATTTTTGTGAATTGACCTAAATTAGACCTCAAAACTTAATTCCCCATCAATTAAGTCCTTGATTGAATTCTTAAAACCCTTTAGAAGTTTAATTAAGTCCTTAAACTTCTGACATGACTAAGAGATTAATGTCTTCTTCCAAGTGCAGAAATGTCGAAGTAATAAATAACGGGACAAGACTGGGGTCGAACCACAGGGAGGTTATTGTATAAATTATAAATAACAATAATACAACAACAACAATAAGAACAATAACAACAATAATAGTAATAACAACAACAACAACAACAAAAATAATAATAATAATAATAATAATAGTAATAACAATAATAAAGAAGAAGAAGAAGAAGAAGAAGAGAACTTTGAGATGAAATATTAAAGCAAGGATTAAATAATGATAATAACAAATGTCAAGGTTAGAGGTTTCACTAATGGTATGTCAAACAAGTATAGTATAAATTCTTGTTATTCAATTGAAAACCACACATAAAGGAGGCTCCAATCAGATTATAGATTGTTAACATGATTGCATTAGTCATCTTATTCAATTAATGCTAATACTTGTAAATTTCGTCAAGCATTCATGATTATATCTTATGTTAACAACAAATCAAGTTCCTTTCATAGCTTAGGTGTCGGTTATACCATACATTATGGGCTATGAAAGTGCTAAGCATTTGTTGTACCAAGTGTTATACAACATAAATCAAGATTAATCATTTAACAAGCAAAGTATTAAAGAGTGAACAAGATAACAAATATAAAACATGTTAGTATCAAACATTAAAGTCCATATTAAGTTTATACCATACTTATTCTTACACCATTAGTGTAACCTTTTCACCTTGATATAATTAACTTAGCTAGACATAATGAAAGAAAGAAAAATAGATAAACAAAATAAGAACATAAGTAAGATAAGAATTAACTAAGTAAAGGAAAGGAAATGAAAAGCATACACTTAATATTAATGAAAACAAAGCATAAGCAATACAAAAAAATACAAGAGAGAAAACAAGAGCATGATCTTGATCTGGATACCAAGATGCCTAAATGCATAGCAAATGCCTCCTTTTATAGGGCAAAATTGGGAACTATTGATTTGATGACTAATTGATGAGTAGATGACAACCCTTGACTTGGTGACAATCCTTATCTTCTCTTACCTGCCTAAAACATCATTGATGACGTCAAAATTAGAGCCACTTGAAAGCATAAAAGTTCTAGGAAATTGTCTTAGCTTTCTTGTCTAAACAATTCAGCTCATTTCGAGTTTTAGAACTCTAGATATGGCCAAAATACTGAACAGTGCTCGGGCTAGAAGACAGATTTGGGCTTCTTTGTTGTTGCAACAATTTGAACTTGAAAATGGCTTTTTTAGATCTTGGGCTCCATATGAAAGTTGTAGGTCTATGTCTTACCTTTCCATCCATATAAAGTAGACCTAAATCTGAGATCTATAGCTCCAGATATGACCGAATCACCAAATAGTGTTCCGGTTTGGATTGCACCGACATCTCTTTTCTAAGTTTGATCATCTCTTTGCCTTTGCAATTGAAGTTCTTAAAGTCATCAATCAATCCTTTCATTTATGTGATAGGCCTGCATTTAAAATGGACATTTACCATAAATGAAATGTATCTTATATTATTAGATTGATTATTATAAAATGTACTTTAGTTAAGGAGTTATTGATATTTCAAGTGCAAAATGATGATATAAAACCATGATAAAAATGCACTTTTGAGTACTAATCAACTTTATTAATTATTCTAATTTTGGTCAAATAGGATTTTAAATTTAAACTTTGTATCAAATTAAGTCTTTCTTCATACAATCTTAATCTTCCACGATTTAAGGCTTGTCTCCTAATGTTCTAAAAGTATTTTTTTAATTTTTTAAAATAAAAATAAAATAATAAAAGGTTTATATTTATAAAACAAATTTGAGGATCCACAATTAAGTTGACAGTTGTCCCCTTTTTACAATACTTATAGTTTGAAGTCTTTTCTTAAAAAGGCTTTAAAAAATAAGTTTGTAAAGAAAAGAAGAACTTTTTTGGTTTGGAGAAGGAACCATTGAGAAGCTATAACAAAATCAAAAAGGGCTCAAATCCGAGTGACCTGGCTAGGGTGTGAAAATAATGTTTTTCTCAACCTAGTTATTTTATTGAGTGATGATCTCAATGACAGATTGGATTGTGTTTGGGTTACTTGCCTGTGTTTGTGAAAATAATTTATTTACAAATGGTTTTTGTTCAAGAGACCATCCCTTGGTTCATTATTGGATAAATTGTTCATGGTCTCTAATTAGGTGACCTACCCATGACTTGTGTTTGGGTAGCTTACCTGTAGTTTGAAAAATATCTAAGATCTCTCACTGATGGTCTCTGTTCGGGTGACCAACTCGTGGTTCGTATCGGGTAACCTATTCGTGGTTTTTGATCGGGTGACCTACCAATGGCTTATGTTCAGATAGTTAGCCCGTGCTGTGAAAAATATCTAAGATCTCTCACAAATAGTTTATGTTTAGGTGACCAGCCTGTGGTTCGTGATTTGGTGACCTGTCCATGGTCTCTAATTGAGTGACCTGCTCGAGACATTTGTTCGAGTAGCCTACCACCAATGGTGAAAAAATATCTTAGTGCTTATTTACAGCTAAGGCTGATACTTTTCCTTCCTAATAAGAAAAAAAGTAGACTTCTTGATTATGGAGTTGTATCTAAGATCTTTGTATTGTTTTCCTTTAATATATACATCAACTTACAAAAAAAAAAAAGAGTTGTATCTTAGTGAGAAATATCTAAGATTTGTCATTATTGGTCTGTGTTTAGGTGACTTGTCCTTGACTAAACTTCTTGGAGTCTCCTAATGGCAAAGTTGGAAGTTGGATTTTTGATGATCGAGTGCAAATCTTAACCTATTATGTTGAAAGATTTTATTACAAAATGTTATGTAATGAGATGATATGCATGTGTCATTACCTGGTTATAAATATAGGCTCCTATTTTTATCAATTTCTTAAATCTTTCTCATTTATTGGCTTATAACCTAATTGAGTTGGCATATAGATCTCACCATGTTTTTAGCAAATCATAGAGCTTTTGAATCCATAGCTTTGAGGGAAATCATTCCATTGCTAAAAAGGATTGTCCAAAAGAACTTTACTTTTTATAGCTTAAGTACATGATTCTTTTCAAAAGCATTCCTTTATCTTGTTGATTCTTGAGGAAGAAAATCCTTATTCATAATGGTTGTTAGACTTTTGATTTTTTCTGATTTTCAAAACTTTAGTGATTTTGATGTAAACTTGTAAGAACATCTCTTACTTTTAGCAATTCACCATGCTTTTAGGAAAAGAAAAATAAAAGGTATATGGAGAGATGACTAGAATAAAAATATGGTAAAAAGTTTCTTGCATGCTCATTTTATCTTTATGGATAATGACATATAGTTTTGTTTACTATGTCATAATTATAATGAAATCTTTAAAGATGTAATTTATCAAACCAAATTGTTTGTTTTATTTATTAGAAGGAACTTATAAAAACATGTAATGTAGGTTATGATGTTTATTATAAAATAAAAGGATTCATCAATTCAAAAAGTATTTCAAGGTTTGTAGACTTAGAATCACTAGTTTCAACTCATTGTGTTTTTCATTGTGCTTCTTTACTTTACCTATTTTGAATGCTATGGTAGGGGCATTTTAAATTTTTTTTTTACCTTGATTTGGTTTGTTTTTGTTTCTTTTTATTTAGGAATGCCCCCTAACATTTTGAATTGTTTAGGCTCTTTAGCTTTTTTTACTACTTTTTTGTTTTAACTTGAAAATTTTGCTTGCCCCTATATGGAGGTGTGATCTTGAACTTTTTTGTTTTTACTCTTTAGTTAAGATTGAACTTGATCTTTGGAATTGTCTTATGCCTCCAGTGTGATGTATGATCCTAGTTAGGTATCAACCTTTGGTATTTGGAAATGTTATATGCCCTAGTATAAGGTGTGATCCTAGTTAGTATAATGTTATATGCCCTAGTATAACTTAAATGCAACTCAAGATATAAAAAATAAATAAATTGTCATCACCTCAAAGTGAGAATTTCTTTGATGAACAAAATGTCAAGATATCATTTAAACAAACATGAAATCACTTTTTTTAAGTCAAAATTTGTCAAAAGTACAAAAACATTTAAGAAAGGGGATTTCTGAAAAGACATTATGAACTAATAATATAATGCAAGTTTTTTTATTTTGGAGAAAAATAGGTATATGAAAAGTGATTTATTTGTAAAATTTTGTTTTATTTGATAATAAAGAGTTACATAGAGTATTTCTTTACAGAATCTGAATTCATAATCTTAATTACATCTTCTCCTTTCATATTGTTTAAGATCAATGTTTCTCTTGAGAATGCTTTCTTTATATGTAGGGGCCTTGTAATAGCCTAACTATGCGACTTGATCAATATTAAGAGATCCTAACATATCCTTTTAATTTAAGGGTAATGTTTTTCTTTAATTTACCAAAAATTCAGCAAAGTTTCGTTTGCATTAGGAGATCCTAAGTTATTGACTACAATCAATTTACTTAATCAATCCATCATCACAAGGTCCCATAATTCTAGATTTTATATCAAACATTATAAGCCAAGACCTCATACAATCTACATAATATATATATCCTATGAGTAAGTTCTATATGAATTTAGTCCATATATCATATCATAAAATTTAAAAGAAAAGGAATACTAATATGCAAAGAAAGCATTTACAACATAATAATTGTTCTTAAACATTTCAAAAAGATTCATTACAAGATAACTAAAATACTACATGCTAAGTTGAACTTTGATGAATACATTAAGGTTTACACAAAAGTATACTACATAAACATATTAATTCCCTTTTGTTTAAGTTAAATATTTACGTACGCTTCTCAAAGTAGAGTCCTAAACTAATGATTTCCCTAAATATTTGATGGACTTGTTACATAAATAAACATACCATTATATTGATAAAGAATATATATATATGCTCATGTAATATCTATGAATGAAGTATTAATTTTCTATCAGATCCATAAGAATTCTAACAGAGAATTTATATTTTGCTTGTAAATCTTTTAAACCCAATTAACACTTATTTGCAGGTTTTTAATTTGGATACTCTTATTTACTTGTATAAACTGGGTGAGCTTACAAAGTCTAATCTTGAAATTTATTTCCTGGTAATCCTATCACAGATGCTATTAACTTAAGCTAATCTTGTAATTCATCTTTCGACAATCCTATCATAGATGTCAATTCATCTCCCAATAATCCAATCACGGATGCCATTACCCGAAGCTAATCTTGTAAATACGCTAGACTTTATTTGCATAAACACGACATTTATTATAATTGTATTCATTAGAAGAATTTTAAATTGTATAAGTGCAAATAGGAGGAAAATCACGCACCTGTTTTGCTTCTCTCAAGACCTCCCTTAATAGAAGATTTAATCCTTGTTGCTCTTCCCGAATCACAAAAAAGTTTTTGATTATGATTCCTTTAAGCTGATATTATAAAGAATCCATATTCATCCATAACTCATATGTTACTTTCTATGCATGTTCATTTTCACATAATAACATAGATACATATATCATGTATATTTTTAGAGTTAGTATCTTAATGTGTAAGTGTTCTTATGACTCAATTATTTTATGTTCTTTAATGCAACCATATTATTTGATTGTTTCACCCATATCTAACTAGTGCTTTACCTATTTTTATATATAAAATGCCTAGATATTCTTTGTTTTATGTTTTGAAGGTACTTTGGATGAAAGATGCAAAAAGAAGTAAATTGGAGGTAATTGGCAGATTTGACCTTCAATCAATGTTTTATACAGAACATAAGCTCTAGAGGTCAAAATAAAGTGATTCTAGTGACATTAAAAAACTAACATCCATACCTTTCTAAAAATCTAAAGCAAGAAAATTTCTAATTTTATTTAATTTTGCTTGATAGTTTTCTAATTTCTTTTGCTTTAATCTAAATAATGTCCAAACCCCCCAAATTGCATATCATCTATCATAAAAATTTGACTTTAACCTTCCTCATGGGATTAACCCTTTGTTTGCTTTATACGATCTTGTATATTGTGTTTGAAGTATATTATGTCAAGGTGAAAAGGTTACACTAATGGTGTAAGAATAAGTACAATGTCAACTTAATATGGACTTACATGTTTGATACTAACATGTTTTGTATTTATTATCTTGTTCACTCTTTAGCACTTTGCTTGTTAAATGACTAATCTTGATTTATGTTGTATAACACTTGGTACAACAAATGCTTGGCACTTTCAAAGCCCATACTATATGGTATAACCGACACCTGAGCTATGAAAGGAACTTAATTTGTTGTTAACATAAGTTATAATCATGAATGGTTGACGAGATTTATAAATATTAGCATTAATCAAATAAGATGACTAATGTAATCATGTTAACAATCTATAATCTAATTGGAACCTCCTTTGTGTGTGGTTTCCAATTAAATAATAAGAGCTTATACTATACTTGTTTGACATACCATTAGTGGATCTTCTAACCTTGACATTGTTTGTTATTGTTGTTTAATCCTTACTTTAATCTTTCATCTCAAAGTTTTCATCAACTTCTTCTTCTTCTTCTTCCTCTTTATTATTATTATTATTATTAGTAGTAGTAGTAGTAGTAGTAGTAGTAGTACTAATTATTGTTATTGCTACTATTATTGTTATTGTTGCTGTTGTTGTTACTATTATTGTTGTTTATAATTTGTATAATTAACCTCTCTGTGGTTCGATCTTGGTCTTGCTGGGTTATTTTATTACTTCGACACTCCTACACTTGGAAGAATACATCAATCTTTTAGTTGTGTCACCACCCACTCATCAATTAGTCATCAAATCAATAGTTTTTAATTTTAGCCTATAAAGGGAAGCATTTGCCATGCATTTATGCATTTTGGTTTTCGGATCAAGATTAAGCTTTTGCTCTCTCTCTTTGTATTTTTGTAATGCTTAAGTTTTATTTTCATTAATATCTTGTTTATGCCTTTCATTTCCTTTTCTTTACTTAATTAATTTTTATCTTATTTATGTTCTTATTTTGCTTATTTATATTTTTCTCTTTCATTATGTTTAGCTAAGCTTATTATGTCAAGGTGAAAAGGTTACACTAATGGTGTAAGAATAAGTATAGTGTAAACTTAATATGGATTTTAATGTTTGATATTAACATGTTTTGTATTTGTTATCTTGTTCACTCTTTAATACTTTTCTTCTTAAAAGACTAATCTAGATTTATGTTGTATAACACTTGGTACAACAAATGCTTGACACTTTTATAGCCCATACTATATGGTATAATTGACACCTAAGCAATAAAAAAAACCTGATTAGTTGTTAAAATAAGCTATAATGATGAATGTCTGACAACATTTACAAGTATTAGTATTATTCAAATAAGATAACTAATGTAATCATGTTAATAATTTATAATCTGATTGGAACCTGCTTTGTGTGTGATTTCTAATTAAATAATAAGAGTTTATACTATACTTGTTTAATATACCAATAGTGGATCCTCTAACCTAGATATTTGTTGTTATCATTGTTTCATCATTAAATTAATCTTTCATCTCAAAGTTCTCATCATCAGAAAATATGGTTGAAGAAGATAATTAATAACTTCATAATGAAAATAATAAGAATAACCATGTTAAAACACTTAGAGACCACATGAATCCCACAAAAACAAATGCACCATCATGCATAGTTTTTCCTTCTGATACATCTCATTTTAATTTTAAGCCAGACATTATTCAACTTTTACCTTCTTTTCATGGCTTAGATTTAGAAAATTCATACTTGCATTTAAAAGAATTTGAAGAGGTCTATAACACCTATAATGACTTAAATTGTAATATGAACACCAGGATTGAAAACCAGGATTGCATTTTTTATTTTTTATTAAAAGATAAAGCTAAAACATGGTTATAAAATTGAAAACCAGGATTCATTCGTACTTGGGATGAAATGCAACATTAGTTTTTAAAGAAGTTTTTCCCATCCCATAAAACAAACTCTTTCAAAAGATAAATCAGCACTTTCACTTAAAAACCAGGAGAAACATTTTATCAATGTTGGGATAGGTATCAAGACTTGCTTAATGTTGGGATAAGTATCAAGACTTGCTTAACACTTGCCCTCATCATGGTTTTGAAACAAGGAAATTGATTTCATATTTTTATGAAGGGTTAACACCTAGAGATAGGCAAATGATTGATTTGATGTGCAATGAAACTTTTAAAGATAAAGACCTTGATGAAGCAATGGAGTACTTAGACTTGTTATCTGAAAATGCTCAAAATTAGGACACCACAGATACTTATGAGGTACTGAGTAAAACTCAACCTCATACATCTAGTGGAGTGTTATGATGTTGCAGTTGCACAAATTAATTACCCTAGCTTAAAACACAACACAAAATACAATATAGAGCAAGTAAAGGGTTGATCCCATAAGGAAGATTTTGTTCAAATTTCTATGCTATACTTATGCAATTTAGGGAGAGTTTTGATTTGTGATGATCTAAATATAAAAGAAATTAAACTAGCAAACAAAATCAATTGAAACTGAAATTTATTAAGAAAAAAACCTTGGTCGCAAGCACATATCCACCAACAAAAATTAGAACCGATCCTTGAAACAAAACTACAATTTATATTTTGAATTTTTATCTTTTTTTAATGTTGGTTATTTAACAAATCTGTTATATAACTAACCCTAACCAACAATCAATCACAATATCTGCATTAATGATTGAGTTTAATGGCAGCCTTAAGAACTAGATATTTGAGTGTTCTCCCTGAGTTTGAAAATGTAGTTCCACCATAATTATCAAGCTTAGTTGCTTCACAAGTTCATATATCACAACTCCAGTTTTGATATCAAACTTAGTCATACATTGTTCACAATAATAACTTAGAGTTTCGCTCTAGTAATTATCAATAACAGTTATAGAAAATATGCATGGGAAAACAATCATACTCATTCATAGTATAAACTAAAAATAAAAGAAAGAATAAATCTTACGGGTCTTAAAATCCGATGGTTTGTTGTGTCCTTGCAACCAAGAAAACGAGTTTAGCCTTGCATATTTATGGAACAACTACTCTTAAAGATTGAAGAAAACATTATTTCTAGTTTGTAGAGAGGAGAGTTTGTGTTTCTTCACTTTTAGCTGTTGCCCCCTTTCTCCCCTCTCTCCCTTCTCTCTTTCTTTTTATATGCTAAGAAACCCTAGTTTCTGTTTTACAAAATAGTCCCCCTTTAAGTTGACATTTTTATATTTAAGTACTTCAATAACTATTTTTCTAAAAAGAAAAATTAGCCTTGCATGAAATGTTTAATCTTTGACTTAAAGGAGCTAAATTGCTAAAATAGAAACTTGGATATTGATTTAGAAACTTTAGAATGTAATTGGAACTTATTTCTTCACAAAACCTATTTGTTGACAGAATTCAGTTGTCATCTTTGAAAAATCATATCTTCCTTATATGACATTATTTTTGGCTGAAATTTAGAGTGTTTATAGACTTTTGAGTTGGAAATCCAAAACAAAATTATTTCATCAATTAGACTTCTATAGATCCAGATATTGAATTTTGAATGGACAAAGGTCAACAGTAGCAAAATACAAGATTTCACTTTAAAGGATGTGATTTCCATGATCTTTTCCTTTTTATTTTTCTTGCATTAAATTTCTAGAAAGATATGGATGTTAGCTTTTTAGTGCTACTAGAATCACTTCATTTCGATCTCTAGAACCCACGCTCTGCATAAAACATCGACTGAACATCAAATCTACTAATTATCTCCAATTTACTCTTTTTTGCATCTTTTATCTAAAAGTACCTTCAAAACATAAAACAAAGAATATCAAGGCATTTTACATATAAAAAATGGACAAACCATTAGGTAGATATGGGTGAAACTATTGAATAATATGGTTACATCAAATACCCCCACACTTAGCTCTTGTTTGTCCTTGAGAAAGATAAATAAAATTAAATTGAAAATAACTATAATCAATCTCTTAATCTCCCATCAATGTCCAAGAGTACAAGCATTATAAATAAGAATATAATAAAAAAGAATAATAAAACATAGATTTTCATGAATTGTTTTACATGCAAACTTCAAAACTCAATCAATCATCAGGATTTAAATGAAATCTATATTATGCCAAAGTGATAGGTCCTCTCATTGATATACACTCTAACATTCACGTGTTGAGGGTTTATACATTTGAATCTCTCAAATTAAATCAATGAATATATTCTACCATAAGCTTGCTCTTCAATCTCATCTCCATTACTAACATATTACAAGCATTGCATGAATCAAAAGGTCTTATTTTTTAGTCGTAATGAGGCTAAGGTTAAGGTGAGGAAAAAGAAAGTAAAAGTAAAGGTTCAAAACCAAAGAAAGTAGAACATTATGAAAATAGTTATATTTCAAACAAGATAGTCTATCAAAATACATAAATTTTTCATCTTTAATCACCAATGCTTAACTCCTTTTGATTTCAAGCACTTTCAACATAAAATCTTAAGAATATAAAGGAACACTTTTTTCTTCATTTCATTGTTTTTTTTTCACCTTTAATAACTTTGCTCATATTCTCATCAATCATCACTTCTTTCTTTTCACGTAATATCCAATCATAATTCCATGAGATATCACAAGTATATGCTTCATTAATCCTTGGCCATAGGAAAACAAAAACATATATAAACTTAAGGCTTATACATGGATAAGGCAAAGAAAAGATAAACAAGCTTAAAAAGAAGCTCACTAAGGATAATGTGCTTTACGTTGACTTTTTGGTTCAAGTGATTAAAATTCCTAATGCCTTTATTATCTTCATGTATATTAGTAATAGAATATAATCTCGATAAGATATGAAGCAAGTTCTAAATATACAGATCATTGAAAGAAAGCACACTGATTAGTACTTAAAAATGCATTTTTTATCAAGGTTTTATGTCATCATTTTGCACTTGAATTATCCATAACTCCTTAACTAAAGAATGTTTTATAATAATATATCTAATAATATAAGATACCTTTAATTTGTGGTAAATATTCATTTTAAATACAGGCCTATCAAATAAATAAAAGGATTGATTGATGAATTTAAGAACTGAAATTGAAAGGACAAAGAGATGACAAAACTTAAAAAAGAGATGTCGGTGCAATACAAACCAGAACACTATTTAATAATTAGGTCATATCTATAGCTGTAGATATCAGATTTAGGTCTATTTTATATGGATGAAAAGGTAAGAAATAGGCCTACAACTTTCATATGGAGCCCAAGACTTAAAAAGGTCATTCTCAAGTCCAAATTGTAGCAACAACAAAGAAGTTCAAATTTGTCTTCAAACTTGAGCATTGTTCAGTGTTTGGCCCATATCTGAAGTTCTAGAAGTCCAAATGACCTGAAGAAAGCTGAGACAATTTTCTACAACTTTTATGTTTTCAAGTGGTTCCAATTTTGATGTTATTAATGACGTTTTAGGCAGACAAGTTATTATTATTAGTAGAACCTTTAACCTTGACATTTGTTATTATTATTATTACATTAATATTAATATTCCATCTCCAAGTTCTCATCTTCTTCTTCTTCTTCTCTTTCTTTTTCTTTATTACTACTACTACTACTACTACTACTACTACTACTACTACTACTATTGTTGTTGTTGTTATTGTTATTGTTGCTATTGTTATTATTTATAATTGGTGTTTATAATTTGAACAATTAACCTCCCTATGGTTTGACCCTAGTCTTGCTGGATTATTTATTACTTCGACACTTCTGCACTTAAGAGAAGACATTAATTTTTTAATCGTGTCACACACTCAAAGAATATAATGTTGAAGGCTTAAAAGCTTGCATTGGTATAACACTATAAAGTTAACATGACATATTCTCAAAGTCAATTTCTAAACCAATTAAACCTTAAAATTTGCTTCCATACTCCTTTATTTGATTTATAGCTTCATTTATCTCAATTAATTCTCATACATAATACTCATATTCTCAAAAACTAATGGGAGTTAAAAAGATCAAACATAAATTTTTATTTAAAGAACAACAAAAAAAACTAAAATAAAAAAACTAAAATTCTCCCAATACCCCCATACTAAAAACACAACATTGTCCTCATTGTTGAAATAAAAGCAAAGGAACATAAGAGAATGATAGAAAATAAATTAAAATGAAAAAAAAAGATAAGGAAAAAGAAAACAAATCTGATTTTTTTTCTTTTTGTGTTGGGTTGCCTCCCAGTAAGCGCTTTTGTTTTATTTCATTGACTTGACATGTGGCATGCTCATTCCTTATAGATTGGTTCAGCTAACTCTATAGAAGCAGTAAGTTCTGTCATCCAACCTTCATAGAAAGGTTTAAAACGATACCCATTGACCTTGAGTACTTAATTGGTTTCTAAACTTGTAATTTCAACTGCACCATAAGGAAAAATATTAGAAACAACAAAGGGCCCAATCAAACGAGAGCATAATTTTCTAGGAAAAAGTTTCAAATGTGAATGATAAAGAAGGACTTTATCTCTAACATGAAACTCCTTTCCTGTAAGCATTTGGTCATGAAGATTCTTAGTCTTTTCTTTCTAAATCCTTGCATTATCGTAAGCATCATTTTGAATTTCTTCTAACTCTTACAGTTGTAGTTTTCTTGCAATCCCAGTAGTATCATAATCCATGTTGCATTGTTTAATGACCCAAAAAGCTTTGTGTTCAAGCTCCACCGATAGATGACATGTTTTCTCATAAATTATTCTATAAGGTGACATTCTATAGGTGATTTAAAAGTAGTCTGATAAGCCTAAAGTGCATCTTTAAGACATAGACTACAATTTCGCCAGTTAGGTTGCACTGTTTCTCCAAAATGGACTTGATTTCTTGATTTGAAATTTCAGCTTGGCCATTCATTTGAGGATGATATGCTATGGAAGTTTGATGAGTCACATGATATTTACATAGCAATGCTTTCATGAAATAATTGCAAAAATGAGTGTCACGATCACTAATAAGAGCTTTAGGGATGCCAAACCTATCAAATATGTGAGTCTTGATAAAATCTAAATCAACCTTAGCATTGTTAGTTCGTGTGGCTTTCACCTCAATCCATTTGGACACATAATCAATCAAGAAGAATATACAGATTTTCAAAAGAAGAAGGAAATTGACTCATAAAGTCAATACCCCAAACATTAAAAATTTCACTTCCAAGAATATTTGTTAAAGGCATTTGATTCTTATAAGTGATATTACCTGTTTTTTAGCATTTTTCACAAGATTGGCAAAAGTGATATACATCTTTAAAAATAGAAGGCCAATAGAAACCACTTTCAAGTACCTTGTGGGTTTTTCCTTTTGCTCAAAAATGCCCACCATAAGAATGAGAATGATAAAAAGTGAGAATAGAATGAAATTCATCTTGTGGTACACACCTCCTAACTATTTGATCCGCACAAAATTTACAAAGGTAAGGATCATCCCAAAAATAATATTTAACATCAACTCGTAACTTATCTTTTTATGGTTTAGACAAATCTAAAGGGAATTCTTTGGTAACTAAATAGTTTACCAAATTAGCATACCATAGTCTTGTAGAGGAATGCAACATATAAAACTGTTCATCGGGGAATGTCTCTCTTATAGTTTTGATCTGTATATCCTCGATCCTCAATCAGCTCAAGTGATCAACCACATGGTTTTTGACACCTTTTTTGTCATTGATCTCAAGATTGAATTCTTTTTTTTTTGGTAAGTATCAATATTGAATTCTTGTAAAAGCAAGATCCACCTAATCAGTCTTAGTTTGGACTCCTTTTTCTTCAAAAGATACCTGAGAGCTACATGGTTAGTAAAAACAATGACTTTTGTACCAAGTAGATATGACCTAAATTTTTCAAGAGCAAACACCACTACAAAAAGTTCCTTTTCAATTTTATGGTAATTGCATTATGCTCCATAGGTGATAACATGCAAATTCTTCTCAATTCTTTGGTCAAACACAACTCTTACTATATAGTCACTCGCATCACACATTATCTCAAAAGGTTCATCCCAATTTGGTGGTTGGATGATAGGGGCAGATGTGACATATCTCTTAAGCTCATCTGGGCATCTTTACATGCTTGATCAAACATAAAATCCACTTCTTTGGCTAATAGTTTGCACAAGGGTGCTGTAATCTTTGAAAGATCTTTGATAAAACATTAATAGAAACCTACATGGCCTAGAAAAGAATAAATTTTCCACACACCGAGGGGTAAGACAATGATGAAATAACATCTATCTTAGCTTTATCAACCTTTAATCCACATCAAGCCACAACATGCCTAAGAATTATTTCTTGTTCTACCATAAAATAACACTTTTCATAGTTCAAGACAAGGTTAATTTCAATGCACCTTTTAAAGATCAAAGATAAATTTTCTAGACATTTATCAAAAGAATCAGCATATATTGTGAAATCATCCTTAAAAACCTCGATTATTCTTTCAACATAGTTAGAAAAAAATACTCATCATGCATCTTTAAAAAGTTGTAGTAGCATTACAAAGACCAAAAGACATTCTCTTATATGCATATATACCAAATAGGCATGTAAATATAGTCTTTTCTTGATCCTCAGGATTAATAACAATATGTTTGTATCCACTATATCCATCAAGAAAGCAATAAAAAGACTTACCTGCTAGGCGTTCAAGCATTTGATCCATGAATGGTAATGGAAAATGATCTTTGCGTGTAGAAAGATTGAGCTTTTTGTAATCAACACACATTCCCCACCTAGTCAAGATGTGAGTAGAAATGAACTCATGATTTTTTGTTTTTCACCAATGTGATTCCTGTAACAACCTAGCTTTTCAAGCCCCAAAACAACAAAACTTTTTTTTTTTACTTGACACACATCGTGTCGATAATTTGCGAACCTGTTTCCTCACATCATCAAAATGCAATCCATACATCAATAACATTCAACATTTCATTTAAAAGAGAATTTTACATAAACACATAATATTATGTTTGCTTGCTTAGAAGTTCATATTATAATATACATACATAGACATGAGTTTGCATTCCTATCCTACTAATAGTTACCATGAATTTAAACAAAAGATGTTCAATGAAAGTTATATGTTTAATACATTGATCCATACAAAATACATCATGATTTAGGATGTAACTACATGATTTCTTACAAAAGTAGATTCTCGTGTATCGGGTTTCCTAGGCATCTCGTTGATGTGATGTCCTTATTGCAGTGCAAAACATTTAAGAGAATGCAATTGCTTATTAGTAATAATGATAATTAAATGGTCTGGCAGAAAAATAAAACATTAACATGATTTCATATTTAATGTATGACATTTATAATTTTTCATACAGTATGAACTATAAAAGTGTCAAGCATTTGTTATACCAAGTGTTATACAACATAAATCAGATTAGTCATTTAACAAGCAAAGTATTAAAGAGTGAACAAGATAACAAATATAAAACATGTTAATATCAAGCATTAAAGTCCATATTTAGTTTGCACTATACTTATTCTTATACCATTAGTGTAACATTTTCACCTTGACATAATAAACTTAGCTAAACATAATGAAAGAAATAAAAAAAAAATAAGAACATAAATAAGATAAAAGTTAACTAAGTAAATAAGAACATGAAAGGAAATTTTCACCTAGTCATAAATAAGATAAATAAGCATAAACTTGATATTAATGAAAGCAAAGCATAAACATTACAAAAAATACAAAGAGAGAAAGCAAGAGCATGATCTTGATCTGGAAACCAAGATGCCTAAATGCATGGCAAATGCCTCCTTTTATAGGTCAAAATTAGGAACTATTAATTTGATGACTAATTGATGAGTGGGTGACCAACTCTTGACTTGGTGAAAATCCTTATCTTCTCTTATCTGCCCAAAACGTCATTGATAACGTCAAAATTGAAGCCACTTAAAAATGTGAAAGTTGTAGGAAATTGTCTCAACTTTCTTGTAAAGAATTCAGGTCCTTTGGACTTCTAGAACTCTAGATATGGAGCAAACATTAAACAATGCCCGAGCTAGAAGACACAATTTGGGCTTGAAAATAACCTTTTTAGATCTTAGCCATATGGAAGTTGTAGGCCTATGTCTTACCTTTCCATCCATATAAAGTAGACTTAAATGTGAGATCTATAGTTCTAGATATGACCTAATTACCAAACATTGTCTGATTTGGATTTCACCGGCATCTCTTTTCAAAGTTTGATATACTCTTTGTCCTTTCAATTTCAGCTTAAATTCATCAATCAATCCTTTTATTTATGTGATAGACCTGCATTTAACATGAACATTTATCACAAATTAAAGGTATCTTATATTATTAGATATATTATTATAAAACATGCTTTAGTGAAGGAGTTGTTGATACTTCAAGTGCAAAATGATGACATAAAACCTTCATAAAAAATACACTTTTAAGTACTAATGACACCCCCCGAACCAGTTTATTACTAGTCTCTAGTAATCAAAGCATTAAAATAGAAAAACAATTTGCAAATTCCACAAAGCAAGCTATTCATCATTCAACTTCCATTAATCTATCCAGATAAACAAACTCTCATTAAATTTATATATCTACTCAATAACTCTTGAACAAGATATTAATAAATCTTTCTTTTGTGCTCAATATATCAACATATAATTATGGGGCTTTTCTTATAAGAAAACAAAATGTTTGTTCTAATGTTTAAGGTTAACTTCCTTGGGTTAGGAATATTATTATTTTTTTCTCTTTTTTTAATATATATATATATATATATATATAAAACTTAAAATACCATGCATCTTTAACTCATGTAATGAGTTTTTGGCTAATGACTCCCAAACTAGTTGGTCTTAGGATATTAGGTGTTGAGACACCCCTACGAGTTTAGTAACTCAAGTCACAGATACTGACATGTAGATAGTGCAATGTTTGATTCTTTTAAGCTTTTCTCGTTAACCCATGTAACAAGCGTTGGGCCAATAGCTCCCAAGTCAATTAACTTTAGGGTATTAGGTGTTAAAACACCCCTTCGGGCTTAATTGATAAGGTTAGGGAGGCTATAAAACCAAACTTATTTATATTTTTATTATCTATATTTTTTTTGTTTTTCGTTTTAATTATATACTATCCCTTTTTTCTTAGTTCTTACCTTTAACAAAAGAATATAAATAATGTAATAATCCAATATAAAACCCACAATCATATGTTAAAGTGTGTGTGTGTAAACTAAGGTTCAAGTATACATGTTAAATAAGTATATGAGCACAATTAAGTGATAGTAATGCGAGAGTTTGTAAACTTGAATATTTAAAGAAGTATTATGATAAACCTTATTAAGAATGGTTACTAAGATGCGTCTCAAGAGTTATAAAAAGATCTCCTTTACTCTACCATCATAGTAACAATAATTTTACACATACTTTATGAAATAGAAATCACAGTTATTTTTTTTTAGTTACTACCCTCTCCCCCTAACCAAAACAAGACATTATCCTCAATGTTCTAAAGTAGAAAGATAGAGTATATAAGATATCATCTGAAATAACAAACACTGTCAAACCTGAAACATACTAAAAAAAATATAAAAAACAACAAAACACAATAATAAAACCAAAAGACACAAAAATTCATAAATGAAGACTCAAATTTAATGTAAGCTTTTTACAGCTTTTCTTAGATGACCAATTTATGCGACTCATGGAGGGATCAATCACAAGAATAAAATATTATAGTTGGTCAATCAATTGTTCAGCAGTAAAGATTATGATTTGTCATGCAGAAGATGTTAGAAATTCCTGTTCCACAGCATGATCAAGAAAAGACAACAACTTATCATAATAACCATTAACATTTAACAAGCCTATGTGTTTATGGTGAATGTGCAGTTGGGCCCAAGAGAAAATATGAAAGATCTCTTCCAATATACCTAGACCACCTGGTAAAGCAATGAAGGCATCAATATGGTTAAACATTGCATTCATTCGAGTAGACATTGTGGAGACCTGTAGTTTTTCTCCAATTATTTTTCTAATGATGTCCCCATATGTCAATGCTTCGGGGACGACCCTTAAAACTTGACTACCTCATAAAAATGCAGCTATTGACATACCTCTCATTAACCCAAGACTGCCTCCCCCATACACTAAATGAATCTTTCTTTCAGCTAGCACCTGACTAAGATGATTTACTGATTCTAAAAACTCCTTTTCTTTTCCATGACTCGATCCACTAAAAACACAATTTTTTTTATATGATAACTTAAGGAACTTGCCATTTCTACACATTTTTATATTTGATAAATGTATGGGTTGAGTCCAAGAATGGCTTAAACGCCCTCAATAGGTTGAGGATAGGCCATCCAGTTTTCCTAAAAACTGGCAAACATGGTCTTTTTTAGTCAAATTCGTAAGACTAAGTCGAGCATGTTCTTTATGAAATAGTGACCATAAATCATGAATTGCACAATACATATCTCCACTAGGATGTGTCTCAAGAGTTAATAGAAGATTATCTAAAGACTCCTTACTCAGGTCATTCTCAATAAATTATATTTTATCTTCACAATTTATAGATACTATTCCTAAAGAACGACATTCTGCATTACAAGTCCATCTGGCATATCCACGACAGACTTTTAGTAGTTTTGCATGACGTTTCTTTGTAAAAGTGTTTTTACCTGTTCCAAGCATATGTGAAATGAAGGAATTAGAGGACTCACATGATAATCGAACCTTTGCTTCAATCAACCAGTGAATATCTTCAAGAATTCCATGATTTATTAACAACCTCAACCTTACACATCTAGCACGGTAAATTTTTGTAATCGCATTCTAAGGCAGAGTGGAAAATACTTTTTCAATTTTTCAAGATTAGTGGTCATTATCAAATGAGAATTGGAAGAGAGATTTAAAGAATTGCACAAATATATACAGAGATATCAATTATTATGGGAAACTAAAAGAACCGACTTAAGTCACAAAGTACCATTGTCTGTCATTTGACTGGGAAGAGAGAAACTAGCAAAAATTACTCAAAAAGAAACACAAAAACAATGTGAGAAAAACAAAATAATCAACCTTTATCCACAAGATCATTCAAACCAGGTGATTCATTTTTACTAGGAAAATTATCAATGTAAACTTTCAAACGATATCCGTTTTTCTTAAAAACATTAGCATTTATTGAATTCTCTATATCACAGGCCCCATAAGGATTGCTCCATCTTGATCTTAGCTCTTTAAGAATAAATGAAGCTGAGAATTATAAAACAAAACTTTTTGACCAGTATCACTTTTTGACAATTTTCACAAGTTTTGCAGAATGCATGCGTGTCCTTGAACATGGTGGGCCAATAAAATCCATTTTGAAATATTTTTGTAGTTGTCTTTTTTGACAAAAAATAACTCCCAAATGCTTCAGAATGACAAAGTCTAATGACACTACTTACCTCATTGTTGGGAATGCATCTTTGAAATATTTGAATAAGTTAGGGTCATTCAAATAAAAGTTCTTCACTTCGTTCAAAAACTTTTCTTTGTCTTGGGTACTCCAATTAGCTGGCAAATCTCCTAAAGCAAGAAAATTGATATTTTTATCATACGAAGGCATTGGACTAAAAGATTCGCATTAACATTTTCAGTGCATTTTTCATCTATGATTTCTTCCTTAAAATAAATCATTTTCAAATCATCAGATTCATCCAACTTATTTTTACTTAAAGTAGATTTAAGTTGATCATAAACTAATTCATCAATATGATCTACTTCTTGTAAAACATTATCATCTCCAGGTCATGTTTCCAAACGATAGCTTCATCAGTCCATTCCTATAACTAATCACTGTGTTAGAAGTTGCAAGAAATGAACGTCCTAAAATAATAGGAAATGAATTGCATGCTTCAACAGGTTCTGTGTCCAAGATAACAAAATCCATAGGATAAATAAATTTATCAACTTGTATTAACACATCTTCAATTATTCCTCTAGGCACTTTTATAGATCTATCAGCAAGTAAAAGAGTTATAGAAGTTTGTTTTAACTCACCTAGATTGAGACTTTAAAAAACTGAATATGGAAATAAATTCACACTAGCTCCAAAATCAAGTAAGGCTCTTTCAATTTTATGTTCTCCAACAAAGTAAGAAATTGTAGGACAACCAAGGTCTTTATATTTCAAAGCGTTATTGTTCTGAAGAATGACACTTAGTTGTTCAGCTAAAAAGCCTTTCTTTTTCACATTTGGTTTCCTCTTCACCGTGCATAGATCTTTTAAAAATTTAGCATAGGAAAGAACCTGTTTAATAGCATTCAATAAAGGTATATTGATCCTTACATATTTGAAAGTTTCAAAAATTTCAGAGTTGTGATTGACTTTTCTTTGTTTGGTCATAGCTTAAGGAAATGGAAGTACTCATGGGGAATCAATCTTTTCTTTCCAATTTTCATATTCAACCCCTTCCTTACCCTTAGAGATTGACTCATCATCTTTCTTACAATGTTCAAGAGTGAGTTTTTCAATAACCTAACCATTATAAAGAGTAGTGACTGATATGTTGGCTTCCGAAACTACTTGCATTTGCATTGTATTGCCTCTTAGGATTTTGTTGTGGTTGAGATTAAAACTTATCTTTCTTTTGGAAACTGAAAGCAAATGTCAATTTTGCAAGAGTATCTTTAAAATATATCATGTTTTAAGCAAGTTAAGTATTGATTGTCTCTTGCTTTTTAATGAATGCATAAGAAGGTGCATATCCATGAGAATTTTGGAAATTGTGGTGTGCTTGAAATGATGGTTGTGAAGTTTGTACATTGTTACTATCACTCTTCCAACTGAAATTTGGGTGATTTCTCCAACCAGGGTTGTATGTTTGAGAGTATGGGTTATAGTTGGCCCTTTGAAAACTGTTTAAAGCATGAGCTTGTTCATGGAGAGATTCCTTAATAAAAGGGAAGGTTGGACAATTAGTGGTTGAGTGTTCATTTGTTTCATATATTTGACACACAATATTTTTAACAGATTTTAATTGACCACTCTTTTTTAATTCTAGTGCCTTGACTTTTCTAGCTAAAGATACAAACTTGGCTTGGAGGTCATGATCTTCCCTAAGGTTGTACATACCTCCACTAGATGTATGAGGTTGAGTTTTACTCGAGGCCTTATAAGTACCTGCGGTGTCCTAATTTTTAGTTTTTTTAGCTAATAAGTCTAAGTACTCCATTGCTTCAACAGGGTCTTTATCTTTAAAAGTTTCATTGCACATCAATTCAACCATTTGCCTATCTCTAGGTGTTAACCCTTCATAAAAATGTGAAACCAATCTCCATGTTTCAAAACCATGATGATAGCAAGTATTTAGTAAGTCTCGATACCTATCCTAACTTTTGTAAAATGTTTCTCCTTATTTTTGAGTGAAAGTGATGATTTGTCTTTTGAAAGAGTATGTTATGTGAGATGGGAAAAACTTCTTTAAAAACTATTGTTACATTTCATCCCAAGCACGAATGGATCCTAGTCTCAAATTTTGTAGCCATGTTTTAGTTTTATCTTTTAATGAAAAAGGAAAAAGCTTTAATTTAATGGTGTTCATGCTATAATTTAAATTATTATATGTGTTACAAACCTCTTCAAATTCCTTTAAATACAAGTATGGATTTTCTAATTCTAAGCCATGAAAAGAAGGTAAAAGTTGAATAATATCTGATTTAAAATTAAAATGAGATGCATCGGGAGGAAAAACTATGCATGATAATGCACTTGTTATTGTGGGATTCATGTGGTCTCTAAGTGTTCTAGTACGGTTATTCTCGTAATGAAATGATTGATTATCTTCTTCGGCCATATTTTCTAAAAATGATGAGGATACCCTACAAAGTCTACCACTTGATGTATGTGACCACACTCTTATGCACATATGGGAATAGAATAAAAGGAAGAAGAAAACAAAAGAAGAAGAAACAAGAGAAAAGAAACAAAGTTATATACAAAAAAAGTGAAAAGAGAAAATAAAATAACTTATGTTAACAACAAATCAAGTTCCTTTCATAGCTCTGGTGTTGGTTATACCATATAAGATGGGCTATGAAAGTGCCAAGCATTTGTTGTAACAAGTGTTATACAACATAAATCAAGATTACTCATTTAACAAGCAAAGTGTTAAAGAGTGAACAAGATAACAAATACAAAACATGTTAGTATCAAACATGTAAGTCCATATTAAGTTTACACTATATTTATTCTTACATCATTAGTGTAACCTTTTCACCTTGACATAATAAACTTAGCTAGACATAATGAAAGAAAGAAAAATAAATAAATAAAATAAAAACCTAAATAAGATAAAAGTTACTTAAGTAAATGAAAAGAAATAAAAGGTATAAACTTGGTATCAATGAAAACAAAGCATAAACATTACAAAAAATACAAAGAGAGAAAGCAAGAGCATGATCTTGATCCAGAAACCAAGATGCCTAAATGCATGGCAAATGCCTCCTTTTATAGGCCAAAATTAGGAACTATTGATTTGATGACTAATTAAAGAGTGGGTGACCAACTCTTGACTTGGTAACAGTCCTTATCTTCTCTTGTCTACCCTAAACGTTATTGATAACATTAAAATTGGAGCCACTTGAAAACATGAAAGTTGTAGTAAATTGTCTCAGCTTTCTTGTGTAATAAATTTAGGTCATTTGGACTTCTAGAACACTAGATATTGGTCAAATACTAAATAGTGCTTGGGCTAGAGGACAGATTCAGACTTCTTTTTTGTTGCTACAATTTGGACTTGAAAATGGCCTTTTTAGATCTTGGACGCCTGTGAAAGTTATAGGCCTATGTCTTACTTTTCCATCCATATAAATTAGACCTAAATTTGAAATCTACAACTCCAAATATGACACAATTACCAAATAGTGTTCCGGTTTAAATTGCACCGACATCTCTTTTTGAAGTTTAGTCATCTCTTTGTTATTTCAATTTCAGTTCTTAAATTTATCAATCAATCCTTTCATTATGTGATAGGCTTGCATTTAAAATGAACATTTACTACAAATTAAAGGTATCTTATATTATTAGATATATTATTATAAAATATGCTTTAGTTAAGGAGTTATTAATACTTCAAGTGCAAAATGATGACATAAAACCTTGATAAAAAAAATACACTTTTAAGTACTAATCACCAACACAATCCATTTGGAACTCCTTGAAATGAGTATGCGGATCTTCTCCTGCAAGACCATTAAATGTTGGTAGCAAATGTATAAAACTAGATTTGAGTTCAAAGTTTACATTATTGTTGATGTTTATGCATAGTGGTTGATTTTCCACGTTAGGAGCAACAAGCTCCTTAAGTGTTTGTTGTTGTGCAATAGCCATGGTGTTGAGGTGAGCTTCCTTTTATAACCTGTGTAATGTTTTTTCTATTTCTAGATCTAATTGCACTTGACTTTGATAGGTAGAATGGGTTACGAGCATAAATTATCAAGAAAACTCAAAAGAAATCAACCACACAAGAGATCAAAAACAATGCAAATCGGACGAAAATCCTAATATAAAAAACTAAAATTGCCTAAAAAAACTTAGAAAATAGTGGAATTTAGCCTTGATAGGGTGGGGCTAGTGATAAAACGCTAGTCTTGTTTAGAATATCGTTTCCCTTCAAAAAATAAAAAACTGATACCTAATTCCACCAAAAAAATATGTTTTGAACAGTACCGCTACCATAAGTGAATAGTACCATCATAAGCAAAAATTTTGTTTCTCTTTTTTAAATAATAATAAATAATAATCACAGCAAATAAAAATAACAATACAAGCACAAGAATCAACTAAAATTACTTCCTCGGCAACAACGCTAAAATTTATTGTGATGTTGCGGTCGCACAAATTAATTACCCTAACTTAAAACACAACACACAAGATAGTATAGAGCAAGCAAGGGATCGATCTAATGAGGAAGATTTTCTTTAGATTTTTATGCTATACTTATGCAATTTAAGGGGGGTTTTGATTTGTGATGATCTAAAATATAAAAGAAATTAAACAAGCAAACAAAATCAATTGAAACCAAAATTTATCAAGAAAACAAACCTTGGTCACAAGCACACATCCATCAATAGAAATTGGAACCAATACTTAAAAAAAAGAGTACAATTTATATTCTGAATTTTTATCTTTTTTTAACATTGGTTAATTAACAGATCCACTATATAACTAACCCTAACCAACAGACAATCACAATGTCTGCATTAATGATTTAGTTCAATAGCAACCTTAAAAACTAGATATTTAAGTGTTCTCCCTAAGTTTAACAATGTAATTCCGCACAATTATCAAGCTTAGTTGCTTCACCAGTTCATATATTATAACTCCGATTTTGATAACAAACTTAGTAATAAATTGTCACAATAATAACTTAGAGTTACGTTCTAGCAATTATCAATAACAATAATAAAAAATATGCATAGCAAAACAATCATACTCATTCATAATATAAACTGAAAATAAAAGGAAGAATAAATCTCACGGTTCTAAAAATCCAAAGGTTTGTTATGTCCTTGCAACCAAGAAAATGAGTTTCGCCTTGCATATTTATGGAACAACTACTCTTAAAGATAGAAGAAAGCAGTATTTTTGGTTTCTAGAGAGGAGAGTTTGTGTTTCTTCATTTCTGGTTGTTGCCCCCTTTCTCCCCTCTCTACCTTCTCTCTTTCTTTTTATATGCTAAGAAACCCTAGTTCTTGTTTTACAAAATAGTCCTCCTTTAAGTTGACCTTTAGTTAGGAATCTATAGCTCTAGATATTGAATTTTGAATGGATAAAGGTCAACAATGGTAGAATGCGAGATTTTATTTTGAAGGATGTAATTTCCATGATCTTTCTCTTTTTATTTTTCTTGCATTAAATTTTCAAAAAGGTACGAATGTTAGCTTTTTTGTGCCACTAGAATCACTTCATTTCGACCTCTAGAACTCACGCTTTGCATTTATTAATTGAAGGAATAGAGTGATGAAGTTACATCTAGAAACTTGACATTGGAAATGAATATTTTCAACATTTGCAAGCAACTTGAAGATGATAATGAATTATAAGTAGATCATATTGAGGAATTAGTTTATGATCAACTTGAATCTACTTTAAGTAAAAATAAGTTGAATGAATTTGAAGATTTGCAAATGATTTATTTTCAGGAAGACATCACGGATGAAAAATGCATAGAAAAAGTTGATGCGAATCTTTTGTCAAAAGTGCAACAGATTCGACATCTGATATCACACTAATCGATGATTACTTTCCTAAAGAATCCTTACTTTCTCTTAGTCCAATGCTTTGGTATGATAAAAAATCTCAATTTTCTTGCTTTAGGATTTTTGTCAGCTCACTTAAGTAGAAAAGACAAAAAAAAAATTAAGCAACATGCAAAACTTTTATTATGAGGTAAGTAGTGTCATTAAACTTTGTCATTCTAAAGCATGTATGAGTAATTTCTTGTCAAAAAAGACAGCTACGAAAATTTCTCAAAATGGATTTTATTAGCCCACTATGTTCAAGGACACACATGCATTCTGTAAAACTTGTGAAAATTGTCAAAGGTTAATACTAATAAAATTTTTTTGTTTAATTCTCAACTCCATTTACTCCCTAGAGAGCTAAGATCAAGATGGAGTAGTCCATTTATTGAACATGTGTATCATTATGGGGCTTTTGATATTGAGAATCTCAAGAATGACAATGTTTTGAAGGCAAATGGACATCGTTTGAAGTTTACTTTGATAATTTTCCTAGTGAAAATGAATACATTAGTTTGAATGATCCTGTTGATAAAGGTTAATTATTTTGTTTTTTGAATGATCCTGTTGATAAAGGTTGATTATTTTGTTTTTCTCACATTGTTTTTGTGTTTTTTTTATTTGTGACTTTTGGTTTGCTAGGCTCTCTCACCCCGGTTACATGGTGGATAACGGTACTCTGTGACTTTTAAGTCGGTTCTTTTAGTTTTCCATGATAACTGATATTTGTGTGTATATTTGTTCAATTCCTTATTCCTTCTATTCTTTTTGCATCTCTTTTCCACTTCTCATCTTAAAAATTGGACACCACTCTTGAAAAATTAACAAAGTATTTTCCTATTTTGCCTCAAAATACAATTACAAAATTTACTGAGTTAGATGTGTAAGATTGAGATTGTTAATGAACCATGGAATTCTTGAAGAGATTTGCTGGTTAATTAAAGCAAACGTCTGATTATCAGGTGAGTCTTCCAATTCTTTTATTTCATACATGCCTGAAACAAGAAAAAGCACTTTTATAAAGAAACATCGTGCAAAACAACTAAAAGTCTACCATCGATGTGCCACAATCATAATTATGATTTGTTCTTGGACGTAAAACCAAAGGAAGATATGAGCCACAATCATAATTATGATTTGAGTTTTAGTTTGTAAAAACTTGTGTTTTTTGGTTTTATTAAAAGCATAATGTTTATGTTTTATTGTTTCTTATATTTGTTTAAGTGTGTTTCAAGTGATATCTTCTATACTCTATCTTTTTACCTAAGAACATTGAGGATAATGTCTCGTTTTGGATAAGAGGAGAGGGTAGTTGTTGATAAAAAAAAAATTTAACTAACCGTGTTTTCTATTTCATAAAGTATGTGCAAAATTGTTGTTACTAGGATGGTAGAGTAAATGAGCTCTTTTGTTAAAGTGATTCTTGAGACACATCTTAGTAACCATTCTTAATAAGGCCTATTATAATACTTCTTGAAATATTCAGATTTACAAACTCTCGTATTATTATCACTTAATTATGTTCATATACTCATTTAACATGTATTCTTATACCTTAATTTTCACACACACACTTTAACATATGATTGTGGGTTGCATATTGAACTATTACATTATTTATGTTTTTTTACTAAAGGTAACAACTAAGGGAAATGGATAGCATATAATTTGAAAAAAAGAGCAAAAAAAAAATAATGATAATAAAAATATAGATAAATTTGGTTTCATAGTCTCCCTAACCTAAGCAATTACGCTCAAAGGGGTGTTTTAACACCTAATACCCTAGAGTCAATTGACATGAGAGCTATTGGCCCAACGCTTGTTACATGGGTTGAGGAGAAAAGCTTAAGGAAATCAAACATTGCACTATCTATATATTAGTATCAGCAACCCGAGTTACTAAGCTTGTAGGGGTGTTTCAACACCTAATACCCTAAGATCAATTGGTTTGGGTGTCTCAACATCAATCTTTGACATGACTAAAAGATTGTTATCTTCTTCCAAGTGCAGGAGTGTCGAAGTAATAAATAACTCAGCAAGACCGGGATCGAACCATAGGGAGGTTAATTGTACAAATTATAAACAACAATAATAACAATAACAACAATAATAATAGTAGTAGTAATAATAATACTACTACTACTACTACTACTACTACTACTACTACTACTACTACTACTACTACTACTACTACTACTACTACTACTACTACTAGTAATAATAATAATAACAATAATAAAAAAGAAGAAGAAGAAGAAGAAAAATTGATGAGAACTTTGAGATGAGAAATTAAAGTAAGGATTAAACAATGATAATAACAAATGTCAAGATTAGAGGTTCCACTAATGGTATGTCAAACAAGTATAGTATAAACTCATATTATTCAATTGGAAACCACACAAAAAGGAGGTTTCAATCAGATTATGTATTGTTAACATGATTACATTAGTCATCTTATTCGATTAATGCTAATATTTGTAAATCTGGTCAAGCATTCATGATTATAACTTATGTTAACAACAAATCAAGTTCCTTTCATAGCTCAAGTGTTGGTTATACCATATAATATGGGCTACGAAAGTGCCTAGTATTTGTTGTGCCAAGTGTTATACAACATAAATCAAGATTAGTCATTTGACAAGTAAAGTATTAAAGAGTAAACAAGATAACAAATACAAAACATGTTAGTATCAAACATGTAAGTCTACATTAAGTTTTCACTATACTTATTCTTACGCTATTAGTGTAACTTTTTCACCTTGACATAATAAACTTAGCTAAATATAACGAAAGAAAGAAAAATAAATAAACAAAATAAGAACATAAATAAGATAAAGTTAGCTAAGTAAAGGAAAGGAAATGAAAGGCATAAACTTGATATTAATGAAAGTAAACATAAACATTACAAAAAAATACAAAGAGAGAAAGCAAGAGCATGATCTTGATTTGGAGACCAACGTGTCTAAATGCACGACAAATGCCTCCTTTTATAGGCCAAACTTGGAAACTATTGATTTGATAACTAATTGATGAGCAGGTGGCCAACTCTTGACTTGGAGACAATCCTTATCTTTTTTTGCTACCTAAAATGTCATTGATAACGTCAAAATTAGAATCACTTGAAAACATCAAAGTTGTAGGAAATTGTCTCAGCTTTCTTGTGTAAAACATTTAGCTCATTTCAACTTTTAGAACTCTAAATATGGCCAAACTACTAAACAATGCTCGGGTTGGAGGACAGATTCAGGCTTCTTTGTTGTTGCAACAATTTGGACTTGAAAATAGCCTTTTTAGATCTTGGGCTCCATATGAAAGTTATAGGCCTATATCTTACCTTTCCATCCATATAAAGTAGACCTAAATCTGAGATCTATAGCTCTAGATATGACCCAATTACCAAACAGTGTTCCGGTTTGGATTGCACCGGTATCTCTTTATCTTTTCAATTTTAGTTCTTAAATTCATCAATCAATCCTTTCATTTATGTGATAGACTTGCATTTAAAATAAACATTTTCCACAAATTAAAGGTATCTTGTATTATTAGATATATTATTATAAAACATGCTTTAGTTAAGAAGTTATTGATACTTAAAACACCATGCATCTTTAACCCATCTAATGAGCTTTCAACTAATGACTCCCAGACTAATTGATCTTAGGGCATTAAGTTTGATAACGATTGTTATCAATTAGTCATCAAATCAACAGTTTCTAATTTTGGCCTATAAAAGGAGGCATTTGCCAAGTATATAAGCATCTTGGCTTTTGCTTTCTCTCTTTATATTTCTGTAATGCTTAAGTTTTATTTTCATTAATATCTTGTTTATGCCTTTCATTTCCTTTCCTTTACTTAGTTAACTTTTATCTTATTTATGTTCTTATCTTGCTTATTTATATTTATATTTTTCATTATATTTAGCTAAGTTTATTATGTCAAGGTGAAAAGGTTACACTAATGATGTAAGAATAAGGATAGTGTAAACTTAATATGGACTTTAATGTTTGATATTAACATGTTTTGTATTTGTTATCTTGTTCACTCTTTAATACTTTGCTTGTTAAATGACTAATCTAGATTTATGTTATATAACACTTGATACAACAAATACTTGGCACTTTTATAGCCTATGCTGTATGGTATAACCGACACTTGAGCTATGAAAGGAACTTGATTTGGTGTTGTCATAAGTTATAATCATGAATGCCTTACAATATTTACAAGTATTAGCATTATTTAAATAAGATAATTAATGCAATCATGTTAACAATTTATAATCTGATTAGAACTACCTTTGTGTGTGGTTTCCAATTGAATAATAAGAGTTTATACTATACTTGTTTGACATATCATTAATGGATCCTCTAACCTTGACATTTATTGTGATCATTGTTTAATCCTTACGTTAATCTTTCATCTCAAAGTTTTCATCAACTTCTTTTTCTTCTTCTTCTTTATTATTATTTTTACTATTATTATTACTATTTCTACTACTACTACAATTATTATTATTATTATTATTATTACTATTGTTGTTATTATTGTTATTGTATTATTGTTATCTATAATTTATACAATTAACCTCCCTGTGGTTCGACCCTAATCTTGCCGGGTTATTTATTACTTCGACAATCCTGCATTTGGAAGAAGATATTAATCTTTAAGTCGTGTCAGATACCCTATTTTATATAGATCCAAGACTTTTGATTCATATAGTCAATGTAGTAATAGAGGCATGGCTAGCTCCACCACTTAGGCAACTTTAGCCACACAAGCTTCACAAACAACCCTAAAAGTTGTTGCAACCATGGATAACATCGTGTTACTTGTGTGGTTGGTAAAAAACATAAGGGAATTCAGTTGTGAAGCATATATAATAGAGTAAGATGCTAACATGCCAAGAAGGTGGATTAGGAAAGTGAAAAAGACTATGTTCCAAATTAACATATCCAAGGACTTACAAGTAAATTATGCCACTCACTTATTGTCTGACCGCGTCATGATATGGTAGAAAACCATTTATATAAGATGTGCAATGAGACATTAACTTGGAGAGATTTTAAATCAAAGTTTGAGAACCAATTCTACTCTAGGTACCATCATAAGGTGAAAAGGTAGGTACCATCATAAGGTGAAAAGGTAAGAATTCTTAACATTGAGATAGGGTGAGATGTTAGTATAGGAATATGAAAGGTGATTTCATGATCTCTCATTGTTTGCCTTACAATGTGTCTTGATAGAGGAACATATAATTGAGAAACTAAGAGATAGGTTTTGATAGGAATTGAGGTAAGGGTTAATCATCTTACAATTTAAGATAGTGAGGGAGTTGATTGAAGCAACTTGGGCTTTAAAAGCTTGTATCGGAGAGGGTTAATAAGGGCATGAAGGAACATGTAAAAAGAGAGATGGGGATAATTATTCTAGCAGGCTATTACTTTCGAAGAAAGGGAAGAGTGGAATGTTTGACCAACACAGAAGGAAAGGAGCATCGACAATGCCATTCAATCAATAGTTGAGCGGACATATGATGGAAGGTTAGATGCATTTAAAGATGAACTTTTCAGGGGGGACTAGTGACTTGAATAATATTAACTATTCTCATTGTATAAAGTGCGAACAAAGGCACCCTGGAGACTACTCAGTTTCCCTAGGGCGATGTTTTGTTTGTAGAGGAGAAGGCTATAGATGGAGAAATTGTTAATATATGAGGCAAAGGTGTCATTATTCTGACAAAAAAGGCCATTATAAGAAGTGCCCTAATAGGAGGAATATTGGGCAGGTATAGAGCTTTAGTTAGTCGAGTCAGAGTCACCAATAGTTAGTCACAATGAATAGGTTGATGAAAATCTTCTCAATCAGGTGCAACCAAACCCTAGGAAGGGTCGTTCACCAGACACAAGAAGAGGTTAGGGTTGCATCCGATGTGGTGATAGGTACATTATTAATGAATAACTTTAATGTGTATATGTTATTTGATTCGGGTGTCACCCACTCATTTATTACTAGGAGAATTATCACCAAAATAGGAAAGAAAGTGAAAATAATAGAAAAAAGGGTTAGAATTGGACCTCCAATAGAAAATGGGGTAGAAACAAATAGTATATATGTTCAAGTTGACAAATACAAGTAGACCTGGTACCCTTAAAATTGCATGATTTTAATGTAATCCTAGGCATCGATTGGCTAAGTACAAGGCCAAGATATATTGCTATACTAAAACCCTCATTTTCCAAATACCCGAAGGTAGAAGGATGGTCTTCAAATGAGAGAGCATTCCTAACCAAATCAACCTACTATCGATTATAATTGCCAGGAAGTTATTAAGAAAAGGATACATGAGATACCTTGTATACATCTTAAACTTTGATGGAGAAAGTATGCAGTTGAAAGATATTTTTATAGTAAAAGAATTTCCAGATACATTTCCTGAAGAACTACTAAGATTACCTCTAATATGAAAGATGGAAGTGTCTATAAATAACTTTTCAGAGGTGCCACCCATAGCTCAATAGCCAAATCAGATGGCTTTGGCAAAATTGAACTAATTAAAGATTGAATTGCACAAATTGCTAGACAAGGAATTTATACGACCCAACAATTCATCATGGAGAGCACTGGTCTTATTCTTGAAAAAGAAAGGTGGAATTGATAAACTTTATATTAACTACCGTCAATTGAACAAAGTAACAATAAAGAACAAGTACCCACTACCAAGGATAGATGATTTATTTGATCAACAAAAGGGAGGTAAAATATTCTCAAAAATAGATTTGAGGTCAAGATATTATCAAATGAAGATTAAGGAATTGGATGTACCAAATATTGCATTCAAGACCTAATACAAGTACTACAAATTCTTAGTACTATTGTTCAAGTTGACAAATTCCCCAGCCTCTTCATGGATTTGATGAATTAGCTTTTCCAACCATACCTTGACAAATATATGGTAGTATTTATTAATGGCATGTTGGTTTACTCAAACTCTTTTGAGGAACATGAGGAGCATTTGAGATAGGTCTTACATACCTTGAGAAACCTCTAGGACATGTCATTTATGCTGAAGGTGTCTTTATAGACCCCTAGAAAGCCGAAATAGTTTTGAAGTGGGAGAAACCAACTTCAGTGACTAAGATACAAAGTTTCCTAAGACTTGCAGGATACTACAGAAGATTTATTAAAGGGTTTTCCTTGATTGCAACCCCTTTACACAGTTAACTAGGAAAGATAAAAAGTGAATGTGGTCGACGGGTTATGAGGAAAGCTTCCAAGAGTTAAAGAGAGGGCTCACCGCCACCCTGTTGTTAACACTTCCCTTAGGAACCAAAGGCTTTGTGGTTTATAATGATGTCTGATGTAACCATATTATTCGATAGTTTCACCCATATTTACCTAATGTTTTGTCCATGTTTTATATGTAAAATGCCTTGATATTCTTTGTTTTATGTTTTGAAGGCACATTTGGATAAAAAAAAGCAAAAAGGAGTAAATTGGAGATAATTGGTAGATTTGACGTTCAGTCGATGTTTTGTGCAGAGCGTGAGTTCTAGAGATCAAAATGAAGTAATTCTAGTGGCTTTAAAAAGCTAACATCCATACCTTTCTGGAAATGTAATGCAAGAAAAATAAGAAGAGGAAGATCATGGAAATCACATCCTTCAAAGTCAAATCTCGTATTATGCCACTGTTGACCTTTGTCCATTCAAAAATCCATATCTGGAGCTATAGAAGTCCAATTGATGCAAACTCAATTTTGTTGGATTCCTGATTCAAAGGTCTAGAAACGCTCCAAGTTTCAGCCAAAAACAATGTCAGATGAGGGCGATATATTTTCCAAAGATGACAACTGAATTCTGCCAGCAATCAGGTTTCGTGAAGAAATGAATCCAAATTATGTTTCGAAGCTTCTAAACTATCATCCAAGTTATAATTTCAGCAATTTAGCCCCTCTAGTAAACCAATCTAGAAGGTCAAGAAAAGTAGCCACCAACCTCAATCCACCAACCTCAAATCACCAACCACAAACCAGCTGCAAGTTGGAATGCTGCCATTGTCAAAGAAGGAGGCTGCAATGGTGGATTGTTTGTGGTGACTACTAATGTCGAAGTTTGGCAAGTTTGGTAGCCACCATTATTGATAAAGAAGCAAGAGAAGCTGCCATTGAAGCCTATATATAGACACCAAGAGAGCCAAGAAAGGAGAGGAGGGGAGTGCAATAGAACCAAAGAAAGGTGGTAGCAACTAGAAGTGAAGAAACACAAACTCTCCTCTCTACATACTAGAAATAATGCTTTCTTTTATCTTTAGGAGTAGTTGTTCAATAGATATGCAAGGCTAAGCTCTTTTCTTGGTTGCAAGGACCCAGAAACTTTTAGATTTCAAGAACTGTGAGATTTATTCTTCCATTTATTTTCAGTTTGTATTATGAATGAGTATGAATGTTTTCCTATGCATATTTTCTATGATTGTTGTTGATAATTGCTAGAGCGGACTCTAAGTTATTATTGTGAACAATCTATTGCTAAGTTTGATATCAGAACCGGAGTTAGGGTATATAAACTTGTGAAGCAACTAAGCTTGATAATTGTGGCGGAACTACGTTATTAAACTTAGGGAAAACATTCGATCAAAGCAACACAAGCAGACAACTTGGTTGTTAAGATTAATGAATTTATCTAGATCTTAAGGCTGCCATTAGATTAAATCATTAGTGCGGACACTGTGATTATTTGTTGGTTAGGGCTAGTTATACGACGGATCCGTTAATTAACCAAAGTTAAGAAAAGATAAAAATTCAGAATATAAACTGGAGTTTCGTTTTAAGGATCAGTTCTAATTTCTGTAGGTGGATGTGTGCTTGTGACCAAGGTTTGTTTTCTTGATAAATTTCAATTGTAATTGATTGTGTTCACTAGTTTAATTTCTTCCATATTTTAGATTATCACAAATCAAAACCCCCCCAATTGCATAACGTATAGCATAAAAATCTGAACTAAATCTTCCTCGTGGGATCGATCCCTTGCTTGCTCTATACTATCTTGTGTGTTTTAAGCTAGGGTAATTAATTTGTGCGACCGCGACATTGCAACAATGTCTCGAGGAAAGGGTTGGGGTGTGTTTTAATGCAATATGAGAAGATCATTGTCTATGTCTCAAGATAATTAAAGACTCATGAAGAGAATTATCTAGTACACAGCTTGAAGTTAGCCATTGTGGTATTTACTTTGAGAATATGAAGATATTATTTGTATGGGTCCAGGACCTAAATCTTCACTAATAATAAAATTTGAAAGTATTTGATATCATAAAAAGAATTAAATATACGACAAAAACGGTGGGTAGAACTTATTATAGACCATGACTGTATTATAGAATACCATTATAGGAAAGCAAACATGATGGCAAATGCTCTTAGTCGCAAAAATAAAACAACTTTAAGCAAGTTAACATTGTGGTAGGAACAACCACTAGCATAGTTGAAACAAATAAGGGCAGAATTGGGTATTAACTTGGGAGGAGAACTAATAGTTTAGTTAATAATATGACCAATGTATCATGAACAAATACTATAAGCCCAATTTGATGATAGTGAGAGGTCTAAGATGAGAAATAAAATAGAGGGTAGGATAAAAACTCAGTTTTGATTAGTGGATGATAGAGAATTAATGATAGGACAATGTTTATACTTACCCAATGAAGGGATAGTTAAGTGGGCAATTCTACAAGAAACACATGAATCCAAGTTCACCATGTATTCTAGCAACACCAAGATGTACTAGAACCTGAAACCGCACTACTAGTGGCATAACATTAAAGGAGAAATAGTCGAATATGTGTCAAAGTGCAATATATGTCAATATGTTAAAGTAGAACATAAAAGGCCAGTAGGACCATTACAACCACTACAAATCCTAGAACGGAAGTGAGAGATGATCACCATGTATTTTGTGTTGAGATTTCCTAATGGAAAGAAAGGGAATGATGCAATATGTGTCATTGTAGAATGCTTGATGAAGTCTATTTTATTCCTATAAAGATGATCGGTCTAGACTTGCCAAGATCTATATAAATGAGGTAGTGCGACTCCATGGGATTCCTATATCTATTGCCTCAGATCAGGATCTTAGGTTCATGTTTTGACTTCAGCCAAGCACACAACACACCTTAGGGATGAGAATGGATATGAGCACTGCATTTCACCCCCAAACCAATGGCCAATCAAAAATAGTCATCCAAGTTTTGGAAGACCTACTAAGGGCGTGTGTGTTAGAGTTTGGAGAAAAATGGGAGGAACATATAGCATTGGTGGAGTTCACATACAACAATAGTCACCAAGCCACAATAGAGAGTTTGAAATGAGAAAAAAGTATCTCAAACTATTCAAACAATTAGGTATAAAATACAAGTCCCTTAAATTTTAAGGATAAAATTTATAATAGGAGGGGGGAATGTAAAACTCAATAAAAAGATAGTATTAAGTCAACCTATGCTAGGAAAGAACTAAAAAATACAAACTAGCCTACTCTAGGTAGAAAGTAAGGGAGGAAAACTGATCTATCTTAGGTGGGAACTATAGGGTGGTAACTAACCCTAAGATGACCTAAAAGATGGATATTAACAATCATGACCAACACAAAAGGGGTTTAAAAGCAGGAGAGGAAATAGAGATGACTCTTCCTCTTGTCCAAAACCAGGTAGCAGCCTTAGTTGCAGTAACCACCTCCTCCTCCCAAGAAGAAAACCAAACCAAACTAGCTTGCATGCCACTTCTCTTAAGAGTTTGAGTGAATTAAAAGTTGAATAAATGAGAGACAACCAAAAACACGGAAGAAAAAGTTGTCAAAAAGACCGACTAGAACAACAAAAGAAGGAAAGAAGAAAATCATGTGAAAAAAAGGAACAAAATCACCAAAGACCTTCCCTAAGATTGTTGAAATCATAAGGTAAGAGTAGTATCACTCCCTTGATTGGTTGTTGCCTCATAATTCTGCAGAAAAGAGAAGGAAAAAACTTAAAATGGGAGATTAGGGCTCTTACATTATAACTCAAGACTAAACAACTCAATGTGAAAAACCTAAGTAGAATACTAAACGAAAGGACACAAATGCAAATTCTTACAAAAGAAAAATGAATAAACATGAATGATTTTGAATGTGTAGACCTAAAGAAGGGCCAACCAAGTTGAAGGGATGAATAGATTGTGAAATAAAATGATGAAATACATGAATGATAATCTTGTTATACTCCTAGGAATATCTTTGAACCAAAATATAATGCACTTACATTAATGTCTTGATTTTGCATGTATGATAGAAGAACTTGTGTGAAGGTGAAATGAAGTTTTTGCATGTATGATAAAAGAACTTGTGTGAAGGTGAAATGAAGTGATAGTATGTGCAAAATTGTGATGTTGTTAAGCTTTTAGAGGCATGTTGTAATTATTTGTAATTAGCTTTAGCTAATTACATCCAAGAAGGATGACAAGGTTAAATATTGTGATTAGTTATGATTAACAACATCCGAGATGGATGACCAAGTTGGAATAATGTGGAAAAACATATTTAGTGGTTTTATAAAGGATGGCTGGAATTAAACGAAACAAAAAAACTTTGTAAATAAATTAACTTTGATCCCTACAACTCATATAGAGAGGTTGGAACTTGTGATTAAGGATAATATTGTTGAAGGAATAATATGGGTTGTATCATGCATAATAAGGAGTAATGAAAAGATTATACTCGCTTAGACTATAAAAATAAAGTAATGTTATTATTCTTTTAGTTATCTATCTTATGTTTTAAAATGTTTATAATTCTTTTATTCATTTTATACTATAATAGGTATGTCACACTAACAAGGTGCATAGAAAAGCTCATTCCATAGGTCCACATGTTTTGGAATAAATTATGTATTTGCATGTTGTTAGGTGTTCTCTATTTGGTATAAACAAATATACTAGTTGTGTAATTGTCATTCGACACTTTTTGTATAAACTTATAATGATAATAAGACTACAAACAAGAATGTGAACTTATGAATATGTCAATATAATGTAATGTAAACTTATGAATATGTAAATATAATTTTATGGGTATACGTATTGATTACCTATTTTTTAGGGATGTTGATTTAAATCATACGAGTATTGTACTTTATTATTGAATTAAATCTAATTATGAATTCTAAAAATGTTATTGTGAGAAGTATCGAGAATGAAAGGGCTTGCAAAAAAAAAATTACCATCAATTTTTATCATGAAATGATAAGAAATTTTGAGTCATTACATCCTCCTTGTTGCTTTCATTATTCTCCTCATCTTCAATCTCATCATCATCATCATTATCATCCTTCTTTAGGCCCTATTTTCTTTCCTTATCCTCATCCCCATCCTCTTCATGGTCCTTTTTCATGTCCTTCTTAACATATACTTTTCTTTTCTCTTTTTCTAAACCTTTTTGTCCCCTTCATTGTTCTCCTTATCCCCATCATCATTCTCCTCATCTTTAGCCTCACCCTCATTATCATCATCACCCTTCTTCATACCCTATTTTCTTTCCCTTTTCCTTATAGTGGTCCTTTTTGGTGTTTTAATTCACACCATTTTTTTCTTTTTTTCTTCTTGTTTAACCTCCTTATCGCTTTCATTGTCCTCCTCATCCTTATCATTATCATTATTATCCTCCCAATCCCCATTGTTATAACCAAATTTTGATTCATTTACTCTCTTTTTTTAATCTAATCTTAAGGGGGTTAAGATTTGAAATAAAAGGATTAGGGGCTTGAATGTAAAATTTGAAAACTTTAAGGAACAAATTGAGAAATGGTCATTCGCAGTCCAAAACAGCACCATTTCAAACATGCATTATTCTTCTTCCTCTTCCTCAGACACTAAAAACCTACCTACAAAGAAGGAAAGGAAATTGTGAAACACCAGCATCCCAGTCCAACTAAAATAGAAATTGCACATTTTATTTTTATTGACACGACAAAAACATTGATGTCTTCTCCCAAGTGCAGGAGTATCGAAGTAATAAATAACCCGACAAGACCGGAGTCGAACCATAGGGATGTTATTGTACAAATTATAAATAACAATAATACAACAACAATAATAACAATAACAATAATAAAGAAGAAGAAGAAGATGAAATATTAAAGTAAGGATTAACAATGATAATAACAAATGTCAAGGTTAGAGGTTCCACTAATGGTATGTCAAACAAGTATAGTATAAACTCTTATTTTCAATTGGAAACCACACATAAAGGAGGTTCCAATCAGATTATAGATTGTTAACATGATTACATTAGTCATCTTATTCAATTAGTGCTAATACTTGTAAATTTTATCAAGCATTCATGATTATAACTTATCTTAACAACAAATCAAGTTCCTTTCATAGCTCAGGTATCAGTTATACCATACAGTATGGGCTATGAAAGTGTCAAGCATTTGTTGTACCAATTATTATATAACATAAATCAAGATTAGTCATTTAATAAGTAAAGTATTAAAGAGTGAACAAGATAACAAATATAAAACATGTTAGTATTAGACATTAAAGTCCATATTAAGTTTATACCATACTTATTCTTACACCATTAGTTTCACCTTGACATAATTAACTTATCTAGACATAATGAAAGAAAGAAAAATAGATAAACAAAATAAGAACATAAATAAGATAAGAGTTAACAAAGCAAAGGAAAGGAAATGAAAGACATAAACTTGATATTAATGAAAACAAAGCATAAACATTACAAAGAATACAAAGAGAGAAAACAAGAGCATGATCTTGATCTGGATACCAAGATGCCTAAATGCATGGCAAATGCCTCCTTTTATAAACCAAAATTGGAAACTATTGATTTGATGACTAATTGATGAGTAGATAGCCAACCCTTGACTTGGTGACAATCCTTATCTTCTCTTGATAGCCAACCCTTGACTTGGTGACAATCCTTATCTTCTCTTGTCTGCCCAAAACATCATTGATGACGTCAAAATTGGAGCCACTTGAAAACATGAAAGTTCTAGGAAATTGTCTCAGCTTTCTTGTGTAAAATATTCAGCTCATTTCGACTATAGAACTCCAGCTATGGCCAAAATACTGAATAGTGCTCGAGCTGGAGGACAGATTCGGGCTTCTTTATTGTTGCAACAATTTGGACTTAAAAATGGCTTTTTTAGATCTTGGGCTCCATATGAAAGTTGTAGGCCCATGTCTTACCTTTCCATCCATATAAAGTAGACCTAAATATGAGATCTATAGCTCTAGATATAATCCAATTACTGAACAGTGTTCCAGTTTGAATTGCATCGACATCTCTTTTCTAAGTTTGATCATCTCTTTGCCTTTGCAATTGAAGTTCTTAAAGTTATCAATCAATCCTTTCATTTATGTGATAGGCCTGCATTTAAAATGGATATTTACCACAAATTAAAGGTATCTTATATTATTAGATAGATTATTATAAAACATACTTTAGTTAAGGAGTTATTGATACTTTAAGTACAAAATGATGATATAAAACCATGATAAAAATGCACTTTTGAGTACTAATCATTTATGAAGATTAGTACCCCACAGAGATAAGGATCAAACTGCAAGTGTCCAAGTCTCAATAAAAAACCAACACCTCTCTCCCACCCATGATCATTATGAGAAAAGTAGTGTGTGGAAGGAGGTCCAAGGACGTTCCTTATAAATACAAAGCTCTAAGAGGGAAAAGTAGAGGAAAATCTAGAAGAAAAAAGAAAAACATAAGAGAAGGAAAAATCAAGAGAACAAGAGAACTAGATGAAAAATGGAAAACATAGAAAAGATAAAAGACAAAAAAAAAAGAGTAAAGGAGGACAGTAACAAGAGAACTAGATGAAAAATGGAAAACATAGAAAAGATAAAAGACAAAAAAAAAGAGTAAGGGAGGACAGGGAGTAAGAAAAAAACCAAGAACAAACCATACAAACAAGAAGAACAAGATTAAGAAAGGAAAGAGAGCAAAAAGGAATCAAATAAAGAAAATGTTGCCCTGCATCGCTTGATTCTTGTCCAAGAAGTCTACAAACTAGGTAAGCTTTTGTTCTCCCTTGTTTTGTATTTTTATTGTAATTAGTACTTAAAAGAGCATTTTTATCAAGGTTTTATATTATCATTTTACACTTTAAGTATCAATAACTCCTTAACTAAAGCATGTTTTATAATAACATATCTAATAATATAAGATACCTTTAATTTCTGGTAAATGTTCATTTTAAATGCAAGTATATCACATAAATAAAAGGATTGATTGATGAGTTTAAGAACTAAAATTAAAAGGACAAAGAGATGGTCAAACTTAAAAAAGAGATGTTAGTGTAGTCCAAACCAGAACACTGTTCGGTAATTGGGTTATATCTAGAGTTGTAGATCTCAGATTTAGGTTTATTTTATATGAATAGAAAGGTAAGACATAGGCCTACAACTTTTATGGGATCCCAAGATTTAAAAAGATCATTTTTAAGTCCAAATTATATCAACAATGAAGAAGTTTGAATCTGTCCTATAACCAAAATATTATTAAGTGTTTGACCTATATCTGGAGTTTTAGAAGTACAAATAACCTCCATTTTGTTTTTTTTAGAAATCTTAGAAAATTTCCTATAACTTTCATGTTTCAAGTGGTTCCAATTCTGACGTTATCAATATTTTGGGCAGACAAGAGAAGATAAGGATTGTCATTAAGTCAATAGTTGGCTACCCACTCATCAATTAGTCATCAAATCAATAGTTCCTGATTTTGGCTTATAAAAGGAGGCATTTGCCATGCATTTAGGCATTTTGGTGTCTAGATCAAGATTATGCTCTTGCTTTCTCTCTTTGTATTCTTTGTAATGGTTATGCTTTGCTTTCATTAATATCAAGTTTATGTGTTTCATTTCCTTTCCTTTACTTAGTTAACTTTTATCTTATTTATGTTTTTATTTTATTTATTTATTTTTCTTTCTTTCATTATGTTTAGTTAAGTTTATTATGTCAAGGTGAAAAGGCTACACTAATGTTGTAAGAATAAGTATAGTGTAAACGTAACATGGACTTTAATGTTTGATACTAATATGTTTTGTATTTGTTATCTTGTTCACTCTTTAACTTGTATAACACTTAGTACAACAAATGCTTGATACTCTCATAGCTCACACTATATTGTATAACCGACACCTAAGCTATGAAAGGAATTTTAATTTGTTGTTAATATAAGTTATACTCATAAATACCTGATAATATTTACAAGTATTAACATTATTCAAATAAGATAACTAATGTAATCATATTAAAAATTTATAATCTAATTGGAATGCCCTCTGTGTGTGGTTTCTAATTAAGTAATAATAATTTATAATATACTTGTTTGACATAACATTAGTGGATCTTTTAACCTTGACATTTGTTGTTATCATTTTCTAATCCTTACTTTAATCTTCCATCTCAAAGTTCTTATCAACTTCTTCTTCCTCTTCTTTATTATTATTACTACTACTACGACGACTACTATTACTATTACTATTATTATTATTGTTGTTGTTTATAATTGTTGTTTATAATTTATTCAATTAACCTTCCTGTAGTTCGACTTTAATCTTGTCGGATTATTTATTACTTAAACACTCCTACACTTAAAAGAAAATATCTATCTTTTAGTCGTATTAAATTACATAGGTATTGTAGCAAGTGTGCGTGAACAACTCACACATGTTTGCTCTTATCCCAGCAGAGTTACTAGCTTAGGCTAGTGATTGGGCTGGTCTAATTAGGTCCAACTTAGCCCCTACTGGTGGGCTAGACCTAGCCCAAAAAAAAAGTGAGTTAGATATGGGCTTTAGGCCTAGTAGCCCATGTTGTGTTTATCAGGAGTGTGTTTGGCAAACATACCCTTATACCTTTGCCATATTTTTTATGTCCATTATAGTTTGATATATGGTCAAACGAGTTCTTTTTGATATCATAAACTTTCAAAAATATTTGGGAATCTTCTTTGATTTATTTGTGGGCTCCTTGCATTTTTTATATTTTCTTGCTTTGTGTTTTGAATTTTTTCAATCATGTGCTCAATTTATGGACTAGTGCCATTAAACACAAAATTTGTTGCGTAATGTCTAAGTTATTTCCATCTAATAAGGGAAATTAATAATAAAGGTTAAACAAGAAAAAAAACAGCATAGAAAATTTCTTCTTCACATTAATTTTTTGCGAAATTATTCACTAGCGCTGAAGTCAGAAATATCATATTTTTTGGATTTGTGCAATATTTGTCAATTCTAGAATTGAAAATATTCATAGAAATTGTTCATCGACACTAGAGTCAGGAACATGAAAAGAAGGAATAAAAAAGAAGAACAAATTCTTAGCAATTTTAGATTAAATCAGCAATGTAACTTGCCTCAAGTAAGATGCTTAAGGGATTATAACATCTTTCCTTTTGCGTAACCAGTCCCGCATCATAGAATCTCTGTTAACTAGTTAGGATTTTTAGTGATTATAATATTAAGTGGTGACTCCTTAAACTAAACATTTTCTCTAAAGAACAAGATGCTAGATATTTGTTCTTTTTCCTTTTGAAAAATTAATTTTTAATCAGTCGTCGTGATGTTGGACGGAACACTTATAATCATTCTCCTCATCTTCAGTCTCATCATCATTATCATCATTATCATTTTCCTCCTCATCTTCATCATCGTCATCCTCCTCATCCTTATAATCACTCTTCTCATCTTCATCCTCATTATCATTATCATCATCATCATTGTACTCCTCATCCCAATCATCATTCTCATCATCTTCAACCTCATCCTCATTAACCTCATCCTCATCATCATCATCAACCTCTTTTAGAACCCATTTTTGTTCTTTTTCCTCATCCTCATCATAGTCCTCTTTAATGTCCTTCTTCATACCTTGTTTTGTTTTCTCTTCTTGCTCAGCCTTCTTGTCGCTTTCATTATCCACCTCATCCTCATCATCATTCTTCTCATCTTCAGCCTCATCTTCATCTTCATCATCATCCTTGTTCAGACCCCATTTTCTCTCATTTTCCTCATCCTCATCATAGTACTCTTTGATGTCCTTCTTCACACCTTGTTTTCTTTTCTCTTCTTGCTTAACCTTCGTGTCTCCTTCATTTTCCTCATTATCCCTATTATCATTCTCCTCATCTCTAGCCTCATCTTCATCTTCATCTTCATCATCCTTGTTCAAACCCCATTTTCTCTCCTTTTCCTCATCCTCATCCTCATTATAGTACTCTTTGATGTCCTTCTTCACACCTTGTTTTCTTTTCTCTTCTTGTTTAACCTTCTTGTCTCCTTCATTGTCCTCATCATCCCCATTATCATTCTCCTCATCTCTAGCCTCATCATCATCATCATCATCATCATCATCCTTGTTCAGACCCCATTTCGTCTCCTTTTCCTCATCCTCATCATGATACTCTTTGATGTCCTTCTTCACACCTTGTTTTCTTTTCTCTTCTTGCTTAGCCTTCTTGTCTCTTTCATTGTCCTCATTCTCCCTATTATCATTCTCCTGATCTCCAGCCTCATCCTTATCAACATTATTGTTATCATCATCCTTCTTTAGACCCCTTTTCCTTTCATTTTCTTCACCTTCATCCTCGTCATGGTCCTCTTTGATGTCCTTCTTCACATCTTGTTTTCTTTTCTCTTCTTGCTTAACCTTCTTATCGCTTTCATTATCCTCCTCATCCCTATCATTATTCTCCTCATCTTTAGCCTCATCCTCATCCTCATCCTCATCATTATTCTCCTCATCTTTAGCCTCATCCTCATCCTCATCCTCATCATCATTCTTCTTCAAGCCCCATTTACTTTCATTTTTCTCTCCCTCATCCTCTTCATGGTCCTCTTTGGTGTCCCTCACACCTTGTTTTGTTTTCTCTTCTTCCTCAATCTCAACTTCATCCTTATTCTCATAATCATTATCATTGTCATCATAATCTATACCATCCAACTCATCTTCCTTGATAACCTCTCGAGTAAACCATGACATGGCATGTGGAATGATTTTGTCCCGAATAATAACACTACCATCCACAAAAAACTTGTCCAAATCAGAGAAAAAGAGAGATGCACAGAATGGACCCAATGAAGTTCACAGAAAGAATGTGAGACTTACCCTACATTGTAGTCCTGTTCTATCCGGTCCTGAAGTTCATCATACTGTGAACACAAGAGACGAAGTTCATCATACTGTGAACACAAGAGACTGAGACATCACTCAACATTTCAACAATTACGTTGTTTTCCTTGTACATAACAAAGCAGAACTTACAGCATCATCATCTCGGTCATCCTTATTCACAAGGATCCGAGGAGGAGTAAAGAATGTGAAGAAACTTTCACTCTTCTTAATTGTTGTGATGGTTTTGGCAATCTTTGACCCCATTCTTGGTTTCTTCTTCACAATCACCTTCGTTGTCAAGCATTTCCCAGGAAACCATTCAATTTCCGTCCTAAAAATTCAAATAAAACATTATAAGAAGGAAAATTAGAAAGGAAGAGTTTAAGAACTCTCAGCACAACAACATTAATTTAATTAACTACCCAATTGCTTGACTCAAAATAGGATCAGATTCATCAATTATGTGATAAGTCTTTGTCAGGACAGAATTGTTGAAGTAGGGACAAGGGTTGAAGCAAAACTCCAGCTCGAAACCCTCAGGATTTTGAAGTCTCGACCACTTGATATCTTTTATGAACTTTAGGGCTCCTTCATCTTGTCCCTTAATCTATTGCAAGAATCAATTGATAAATCACATTACACAGTGATCAATCCAAAAGGAAGAAATATATGTTGCATATCACTCCTTGCATACCTCCTCTGCTAGTACTTCATGAGTTTTCATTGCAGTGAGCCAGAATTCAGGCACTCCTTTCTCTGCATTGAGGAAGTTACTATACTCTTAAGTTCAATATAAGGCATTGCTTTTAAATACTCCATGTATGTTTGCCAAAAACAAGAAATACTGTTAAAAATTTACGCTAATACCTTCTATAGCTTGATCCTCTTTTATGCTATCTAATTCAGCACACATAACCCCGTCAACTTCTGTTAGACCATTCACAATCTCATGTCTCTGCGCCGAGAACCCATCAAAAACTTAAATTAATTACATAAATACGGAACAAAAATTGTAATGCATGCTACCTCTGATTCAACATTCACGTAACACGTGCAGAAGTATTAATGCAAAGACAATGCATACCTTAGTGTATAGTGGTTGATAAAGCTTGTGGTATTTAGCTTCTAATGTCTTTCTCTCCTCAAGAAACTGTGCTTCCAGTTCATCATGTTGGCTCTGCAGAGTACATCAATTCGCGTATGTAATTAAGTATGTCATGATCATCTATACATGTAATAAAACTTAACAAAAATGTTGAAAACTGGGCTATAAAATAACACAAGCTTATGAAAACATAAACAGCACAATATTTCTTGTAGAAAGTAGATATATACACCAACCTGAAGATGTCTGAGACATTCCACGTGTTTGCTGACCTTGGGAGACGATGACACCTTCATGTTACTCATACGGGAATGTTTGGGGGAAGGAGGGAAAGTGAGTTTAGTTTTCTCTTATGAGGGAAGGAGATGTCGATGTGAGCTTACAGGTTTTTATTTATAAGTGGAGAAAGTGATGCGTTTCTTGTTGTCTTGACTTTGGTATCTATCTGATGCTGTTAAGGGGTTCAAGCATACAGCCCATTGGAATCGATTTCAAGTTTAACTGTCACTCTGGAGTTTAGAATAGATTTCCACTTTAAGTAAAGTATAGATAGGATTCTTTTATCTTGTTTGGTGTTGTGCCTTGTTTCTTTTATCAATTCTACCTCAAAAAATGAGTAGATTATAAATTACTCCTTGTGGTTTATTGCAATGAATTAGTCCATCAATTATTAATTATGGTAAATTCCTTGTTCAGAAACAATCAATAGTTCAGTTTAGGGACTACCCAGTTTTTTTCCCACAGACTTGTACTAACACAGAAAAAAGACCACAGGCTGGTGATGATGGCATACAAGAAAACTCGAGATCCCAGGTACAAGCCTCTCCTTTGTAACCAGGAAAAAGACACTAGTTTTCTCAGGATTGCACTTTTCCTTTCAGTTTTAATCACTGCTGAAAAATCACTATCGATAAGCCCGTGACTTTTTGCTACCTTGTATAGTTCATTTGCAGCTGCTGCAATTGTAGTGGGTTGGGAAACAGATTCTGCTAATTCCAGGGCAAGTCTCATGTCCTGAAACCATTGACTTCATTTTTGAGATGACGCGTTGATTTAAATAGTGTCTGCAATTTAGAATATCTACAAACCTTCTGCTGATGCTTTAAGGGAAAAGCGGTGGGGTATAGAAATTTGACCATTGATGGACCTTTCAGCGAATACATCGGCGCACTAATGGCAACCTCAGACACTACCTCCAATTTCACCTATGTAAGAAGATTCCTAAGAGGCTTCAATTGATGCCTTCAAAAACAACAAAATAAAATAAGATAACAGCATTCTATATACTAGAGGCTTTTAGTTTTACGAACTAAGACAAGGAAGAAGAGTGCACTTCTTCCATTAAGCCTAACAAATGAGGTCCATTTTGGATGTGCTCTTCCATTAAGCGCTGTTATTGAACAAGAAGGGTGCAACACCTTGATTCATTTTGACCAAGGAATTTTAGTTAAGCATCATTCAGAACCTCTCTCTCTCGTACACAAACAAACGCAGACGAAGAAATAAAAGACTGAAAATCAACGAGTTTCTTCATTTATTTTCCAGAGAACGGCAGAGCAATGATTATCATTGTGCATGTACAAATGAGATAGAAAGAACAAGAATAATCCAATAAAAAGTAAACAAGAGTATGAATTCAGTTAATCTTCATAGGGTTTGATGACAAGTGACACAACATAATCTAACAAGATTTTCTCTGTTCACAAATACCTCAACCAGTACATTTGGGTCCAGTCCTACTTTCTCGCTGAGAAGCAATCCTTCAGAAAAGGTTGCCATCATGCTGCAAATTGTTGAAAACACCAGGTGTCACTATATAATCCAGCACAGAAGCAAAACAGAAAACAATTGACGAAAGGAACTCGGTAGAACCTGCCCATGATCATGTTGACAATAAGTTTCATTGCAGCCCCATTTCCGACTTCCCCAAGGTAAAATCTTGACTGGATGTTATAAAAAAATCCATCTGAACAAAACAGTGTAATTAGTTTCCAGGAGAAAAATAGGATACACAGTACCTTCCCCATGATTTATGAATGGATTGGAATCTTAGGTTGACCAGTTGTTTATTCTAATTAAAAAAGATTGGGATTTTAGATTTACTGAGTTGAAAACAAAGGCTAATGTTCAAGTTAAAAGGGATCTCTAAATTGAGATTCCAGGTTTACTAAGCTAAAGATAACATTTTAATTCTCGTTAAAGGGGATCATCATATGAGATTTCAAGTTGATCGAGATGAAGACAAATATCAAAGTTTTGGTTAAAAGGGAATCATTAAATAAGAATTTCAAGTTATCCAAATTGTTTCTTAGATTTTGATTCGGGTTAAAAGGGATCGCCAAATTAAGATCTCAAGTTAATTGAGTTATTAGTTATGGTTAAAGGGAATTACTAGTTGAGATTTTAGGTTGACTAAGATGAAGAGAAAGACTAAGGTTCTAGTTTAAAAGGATCTCTAGATTGAGATTTTAAGTTAACAGAATAAAGGTAACATTTTGGTTCTAGTTAAAGGGGATCGCTAGATAAAATCTTAGGTTGACTGAGTTGAAGATAAACATCAAGGTTCTAGTTAAAAAAAAAATCTCTAGTTTGATATTTCATGTTAACTAAGTTAAATGCAATATTTTGATTCTAGTTTGAGGGGATTGTTAGATGCGATCTCAAATTGACCGAGTTAGAGACAAAAACCAAGGTTTTAGTTAAAAGGGATCTTAAGATTGAGATTTCAAGTTAATCGAGCTGAAGGTAACTTTTTTGTTCTAGTAAAAAAAAATTGTCAGATTGAATCTTAAGTTAATCGAGCTATTGGTTCTAGTTAAAGCAAATCACCAAATTAGGATATCAGGTTAGCCAAGATGTTTCATATTTTGATTCTAATTAAAAAGGATCGCCATATGAGTTCTCAGGTTGATGACAAGACTAAAAGATTGATGTCTTCTCCAAAGTGCAGGAGTGTCAAACTAATAAATAACCAGGCAAGACTAGGGTCAAACCATAAGGAGGTTAATTGTACAAATTATAGACAACAACAATAGTAACAATAACAATAACAATAATAATAGTACCAATAATAATATTAATAGTAGTAGTAGTAGTAGTAGTAGTAATAGTAGTAGTAATAATAATAATAATAACAATAATAAAGAAGAAGAAGAAGAAGAAAAGTTGATGAGAACTTTTAGATGGAAAATTAACGTAAGGATTAAATAATGATAATAAACAATGTCAAGGTTAGAGGATCCACTAATGGTATGTCAAACAACTATAGTATAAACTCCTCTTATTCAATTAGAAACCACACACAAAGGAGGTTTCAATCAGATTATAGATTGTTAACATGATTACATTAGTCATCTTATTCAATTAATGCTAATACTTGTAAATTTCATCAAGCATTCATGATTATAACTTATATTAACAACAAATCAAGTTCCTTTCATAGTTTAGGTGTCAATTATACCATACAGTATAGGCTATGAAAGTGTCAAGCATTTGTTGTACCAAGTATTATACAACATAAATCAAAATTAGTCATTTAACGACTAAAGTATTAAAGAGTAAATAAGATAATTGATTGATACTTAAAAGTGTATTTTTATCAAGGTTTTATATCATTATTTTGCACTTAAAGTATCAATACCTCCTTAACTAAAGCATCATTTATAATAATATATCTAATAATATAAGATACCTTTAATTTATGGTAAATATTCATTTTAAATGAAGGCCTATCACATAAATGAAATGATTAATTGATGAATGTAAGAACTGAAATTGGAAGTATAAAGAGATGACCAAACTTAGAAAAGAGATGTCGGTGCAATCCAAATCAAAACACTATTTAGTAATTGGGTCATATCTGGAGCTATAGATCTCATATTTAGATCTTTTTTATATGGATGGAAAGGTAAGACATAGGCCTACAATTTTTATATGGAGCCCAAGATCTAAAAAGGTCATTTTCAAGTCCAAATTGTTGCAAAAACAAAGAAGCCCGAACCTATCCTCCAACCCGAGCACTGTTTAGTATTTTAGTCATATCTGGAGTTCTAGAAGTCAAAACAAGCTGAATTGTTTACACAAGAAAGCTGAGATAATTTCCTACAACTTTCATGTTGTCAAGTGGCTCCTATTTTAACGTTATAATTGACATTTTGGCCAGATAAGAGAAGATAAGGATTGTCACCAAGTCAAGAGTTGGTCACCCACTCATTAATTAGTTATCAAATCAATAGTTTCCAATTTTGGCCTTAAAAAAAGGCATTTGCCATGCATTTAGGCATCTTGGTTTCCAGATCAAGATCATGCTCTTGCTTTCTCTCTTTGTATTTTTTATAATCTTTATGCTTTTCTTTCATTAATATCAAGTTTATGTCTTTCAATTGCTTTACTTTGCTTTTGGTAACTCTTATCTTATTTATGTTCTTATTTTGTTTATCTATTTTTCTTTCTTTCATTATGTCTAGCTAAGTTTATTATATCATGGTGAAAAGGTTACACTATTAGTGTAAGAATAAGTATAATATAAACCTAACATGGACTTTAATGTTTAATACTAATATGTTTTGTATTTGTTATCTTATTCACTTTTTAATATTTTGCTTGTTAAATGACTAATCTTGATTTATGTTGTATAACACTTGGCACACTAAATGCTTGGCACTTTCATAGCCCATATTACATGGTATCTGACACCTAAGCTATGAAAGGAACTTGATTTGTTGTTAACATAAGTTATAATCATGAATGCTTGATGAAATTTACAAGTATTAGTATTAATTGAATAAGATGACTAATATAATCATGTTAACATTCTATAATCTGATTGGAACCTCCTTTGTGTGTAGTTTTCAATTGAATAATAAGAGTTTATACTATAATTATTTGACATACCATTAGTGGATCCTCTAACCTTGACATTGTTTGTTATCGTTGTTTAATCCTTACTTTAATTTTCCATCTCAAAGTTCTCATCAATTTTTTTTTATTGTTGTTGTTGTTGTTATTGTTGTTATTACTATTACCACTACTACTAGTATTATTAGTATTACTATTGCTACTATTATTGTTGCTGTTATTGTTACTATTGTTGTTATTTATAATTTGTATAATTAATCTCCTTGTGATTCGATTCCGGTCTTGCCAGGTTATTTATTACTTTGACACTCCCTGCACTTGGGAGAAGATATCAATCTTTTAGTTATGTCAAGTTTTTGACACCGTTGCCAAGGAGGTATGTTTTGTATGAATTATATTTTTTTATTTTATTTTCTCTTTTCACTTTTCTTATATAGAACTTTGTTTTTTTTCTCTTGTTTCTTCTTCTTTTGTTTTCTTTTTCTTTTTATTCTATTTGTACACATGTATGAAAGTGTAGTCACATACATCAAGTCGTAGACTTTGTAGGGTATCCTCATCATTTTCAGAAAATATAGCCGAAGAAGATAATCAATCACTTCATAATAAGAATAATGAGAATAATCGTGCTATAATACTTAGAGACCACATGAATTCCACAAGAACAAGTGCACCATCATGCATAGTTTTTCCTCCTGATGCAACTCATTTTAATTTTAAGCCAAACATTATTCAACTTTTACTTCTTTTCATAACTTAGAATTGAAAAATTCAAACTTGCATTTAAAGGAATTTGAGGAGGTCTGCAACACATATAATAATTTAAATTGTAGTATGAACACCATCAAATTAAAGCTTTTTCCTTTTTCATTAAAAGAGAAAGCTAAAACATGGCTACAAAATTTAACATCAGGATCCATTCGTGCTTGGAATGTCTCAATGAACAAGCCCATGTTTTGAACAGTTTTCAAAGGGCCAACCATAACCTATACTCACAAACATACAACCCTTGTTGGAGAAATCATCCAAATTTTAGCTGGAAGAATGATGCACAAACTTTACAACCACCATTTCAAGTACACCATAATTTCCAAAATTCTCATGGATATGCACCTCCTTATGCTTCACCTTTTAGAAGAAATCTTGAGAAAACATTGCATGCATTCATTGAAAAGCAAGAGACAATCAATACTCAACTTGCTCAAAACATGATAGATTTTAAAGATACTCTTGCAAAATTAACATCTGCTCTTAGTTTCCAAGAGAAAGGTAAGTTTCCATCTCAACCACAACAAAATCCCAAGGGGCAATACAATGCAAATGCAAGTAGTTTTGGAAGCCAACACGTGGATCAAGTCAAATTAGTCACTACTCTTCGTAGTGGTAAGGTTATTGAAAAACCCTCTCTTGAACCTTATGAGAAAGATGATGAGTCAATCTCTGAGGGTAAGGAAGAGGTTGAACCTGAAAATTACGAAGAAAAGACTGATTCTATGCCAACACTTCCATTTCCTCAGGTCATGACCAAATAAAGAAAAGTCAATCACAACTCTGAAATTTTTGAAATTTTTAAATAGGTAAGAATCAATATACCTTTGCTGGATGCTATTAAACAGATTCCTTTCTATGCTAAATTTTTGAAAGATCTATGCACTGTGAAGAGGAAACTGAATGTGAAAAAGAAAGCCTTTCTAGCCGAACAAGTAAGTGCTATTCTTCAGAACAATAATGCTTTGAAATATAAAGACCCTGGTTGTCCTACAATTTCTTGCTTTATTGGAGAGCATAAAATTGAAAGAGCCTTACTTGATCTTGGTGCTAGTGTGAATTTACTTCCATATTCAGTTTTTCAGAGTCTCAATCTAGGTGAGTTAAAACCAACTTCTATAACTCTTTTACTTGCTGATAGATCTGTAAAAGTGCCTAGAGGAATAATTGAAGATGTGTTAGTACAAGTCGATAAATTCATTTATCCTGTGGATTTTGTTGTCTTGGACACACAACCTGTTGAGGCATGTAATTCATTTCCTGTTATTTTAGGACGTCCGTTTCTTGCAACTTCTAACGCATTGATTAATTGTAGGAATGGACTGATGAAGCTATCATTTGGAAACATGACATTGGAGATGAATATTTTCAACATTTGCAAGCAACCTGGAGATGATAATGATTTACAAGAAGTAGATCATATTGACGAATTAGTTTATGATCAACTTGAATCTACTTTCAGTAAAAATGAGTTGGATGAATCGGAAGATTTACAAATGATTTATTCTAAGGAAGAAATCACAGATGAAAAAAGCACCGAAAATGTTGATGCAGATCCTTTGTCAACAGTGACAATAAATTCGACATCTGACATCACACCAATTAATGATTACTTTCCTAACGAATCCTTACTTTCTCTTAATTCAATGCCTTGGTATGATAAAAATATTAATTTTCTTGCTTTAGGTGATTTGCTAGCTGATTGGAGTACAAAAGACAAAGAAAAGTTTTTGAATGAAGTAAACAACTTTTATGGTGATGACCCTAACTTATTCAAATATTGTCCTGATCAAATATTTCAAAGATTCATTCCCGACAATAAGGTAAGTAGTGTCATTAAACTTTGTCATTCTGAAGCATGTGGAAGTGATTTCTCGTCAAATAAGACTGCTGCAAAAATCTTTCAAAATGGATTTTATTGGCCCACCATATTCAAGGACACACATGTATTCTACATAGCTTGTGAAAATTGTCAAAAAGTTGATACTGGTAAAAGTTTTGTTTTATAATTCTCCATTTTATGCATTCCCTAGTGAGCTAAGATCAAGATGGAGGAATTCTTATAGGGCTTGTGATATTGAGAATTCAATGAATGACAATGATTTTAAGGAAAATGAACATCTTTCGAAAGCTTACTTTGATAATTTTCCTAGTGAAAATGAATCAACTGGTTGGAATGATCTTGTAGAGAAAGGTTGATTATTTTATTTCTCTTACATTGTTTTTGTGTTTTTTTTTTAGTTCTTTTTACTAGTTTCTCTCACCCCGGTCAAATGGCAGATAACGGTACTCTGTGACTTAAGTCAGTTCTTTCAGTTTCCCACAATTACTGATATCTGTATATATATTTGTACAATTATTTGAATCTCTTTTCCAATTCTCATTTGAAAATGGACACTAATCTTGCAAAATTAAAAAAGTATTTTCCCGCTCTGCCTCAGAATGCGATTACAAAAATTTACCGTGTTAGATGTGCAAGATTGAGATTGTTAATGAATCATGAAATTCCTGAAGATATTCGCTGGTTGATTGAAGCAAAAGTCCGATTATCAGGTGAGTCCTCTAACTCCTTTATTTCACATAAGCCTAGAACAGGTAAAATCACTTTTGCAAAGAAACGTTGTGCAAAACGACTGGAAGTAAGGATGGCCTGAGTAAGGAGTCTTTAGATAACCTTCTATTGACTCTTGAGACGCATCCTAGTGGAGATGTGCATCGTGCAATTCATGATTTATGGCCACTATTTCATAAAGAACATGATCGACTTAGTCTTGGGAATCTGACTAAAAAAGACCATGTTTGCCAGTTTTTAAGAAAACTGGATGGGAAGCCTATCCCCGACCCATAGAGGGCGTTTAAGCCGTTCTTAGACTAAAACCAAGGGAAGATATGAGCCACAATCACAACTACTTGTACATATACATGTTTTTTTTTTAAAGTAAATAAATAAATAGAGAGAGAGAGAGTCTGAGACTCTAGCTGGCCTATATATAAGTGGTATGATTGCTTTTCTAATTTCTCATCTATAAAACCCTCTTTTCCTTCCTTTCATTTCTACTCAGCCCACACATTTAACAACTACTAAAGTGTGTAGAAATGGCAAGTTCCTCAAGTCATCACATAAGAAATATTTGTGTTTTCGGTGGATCTAGTCTTGGGAAAGAAAAGGAGTTTTTAGAATCAGCAAATCATGTTGGTCAAGTGTTAGCTGAGAGAAAGATTCATTTAGTATATGGGGGAGGTAGTCTTGGGTTAATGGGAGGTGTGTCAATAGTTGCATTTTTAGGAGGTAGTCAAGTTTTGGGGGTCGTCCCCGAAGCTTTAGCACAAGGGGACATAATTGGAGAGGAACTTCAAGTCTCTACAATGTCGGCTCGAATGAATGCAATGTTTAACCATGTTGATGCCTTCATTGCTTTACCAGGTGGTCTAGGCACATTGGAAGAGATCTTTCATATTTCCTCTTGGGCCCAACTGCACATTCACCATAAACCCATAGGTTTGTTAAATGTTAATGGTTATTATGATAAGTTGTTGTCTTTTCTTGATCACGCTGTGGAACAGAAATTTCTAACATCTTCTGCACGACAAATCATAATCTCTGCTGCTACTGCTGAACAATTGATTGACCAACTACAATCTTTCATTCCTGTAATTGATCCTTCTATGAGTCATATAAATTGGTCAACCAAGGAGAGCCGTAAAAAGCTTAGATTGGATTTGAGCCTTCATTTGTGAATCTTTGTGTCTTTTAGTTTTATTATTGTGTTTTGTTATTACTTATACTTATTTCAGTGTGTTTTAGGTTTGTCAGTGTTCATTATTTCAGGTGATATCTTTTATACTCTATCTTTCAACCTTTAAACATTGAGGACAATGTCTTGTTTTAGTTGGGGGGAGAGGGTAGTAGTTAAAAAAAAACTGTGTTTTCTATTTCATGAAGCATGTGCAAAATGATTGTTACTATGATGGCAGAGTAAGGAGAATCTTTTATGACTCTTGAGACGCATCTTAGTAATCATTCGTAACAAGGTCTATCATAATACTTCTTGAAATATTTAGATTTACAAACTCTTGCATTGTTATCATTTAAGTCTGCTCATATACTTATTTAACATGTATTCTTAAACCTTAATTTACACACACACACTTCAACATATGATTGTGGGTTGCATATTGGATTATTACATTATTTATGTTCTTTTGTTAAAGGTAACAACTAAGGGAAAGGGATAGTATATAATTAAAAAAAAATAATAAGAGAAAAAGAAAAAAAAAGGATTGATTGATGACTTTAAGAACTTCAATTGCAAAGGCAAAGAGATGATCAAACTTAGAAAAGAGATGTCAGTGCAATCCAAAACCGGAACACTATTCGGTAATCGGGTTATATCTGGAGCTATAGATCTCAGATTTAGGTCTACTTTATATGGATGGAAAGGTAAGACATAGGCCTACAACATTCATATGGAGCCCAAGATCTTAAAAGGCCATTTTCAAGTCCAAATTATTGCAACAACAAAGAAGCCCAAATCTATCCTCCAGCCCGAGCACTGTTCTGTATTTTGGCCATATCTGGAGTTCTAGAAGTCGAAATGAGCTGAATGTTTTACACAAGAAAGCTGAGACAATTGCCTAGAACTTTCATGTTTTCAAGTGGCTCTAATTTTGACGTCATCAATGATGTTTTGGGCAGATAAGAGAAGATAAGGATTGTCACCAAGTCAAGGGTTGGCCATCTACCCATCAATTAGTCATCAAATCAATAGTTCCCAATTTTGGCCTATAAAAGGAGGTATTTGCCATGCATTTAGGCATCTTGGTGTCCAGATCAAGATCATGCTCTTGTTTTGTCTCTTTGTATTCTTTATGTTTTGTTTTCATTAATATCAAGTTTATGCCTTTCCTTTCCTTTCCTTTACTTAGTTAACTTTTATGTTCTTATTTTGTTTATCTATTTTTCTTTCTTTCATTATGTCTAGCTAAGTTAATTATGTCAAGGTGAAAAGGTTACACTAATGGTGTAAGAATAAGTATGGTATAAACTTAATATGGACTTTAATGTTTCATACTAACATGTTTTATATTTGTTATCTTGTTCACTCTTTAATATTTTACTTGTTAAATGACTAATCTTGATTTATATTGTATAACAATTGGTATAAAAAATGCTTGGCACTTTCATAGCCCATACTGTATGTTATAACCGACACCTGAGCTATGAAAGGAACTTGATTTGTTGTTAACATAAGTTATAATCATGAATGCTTGACGAAATTTACAAGTATTAGCATCAATTGAATAAGATGACTAATGTAATCATGTTAACAATTTATAATCTGATTGGAACCTCCTTTATGTGTGGTTTCCAATTGAACAATAAGAGTTTATACTATACTTGTTTGACATACCATTAGTGGAACCTCTAACCTTGACATTTGTTATTATCATTGTTAATCCTTACTTTAATATCTCGTCATCGTCGTCATCATCTTCTTCTTTTCTTTTTTTATTACTACTACTACTACTATTATTGTTGTTGTTGTTGTTGTTATGATTGTTATTTATAATTTGTACAATATCCTCCCTGTGGTTCGACCCCGGTCTTGCCAGGTTATTTATTACTTCGACACTCCTGCACTTGGGAGAAGACATCAATCTCTTTGTCGTGTCACCATGCATTTAGGCATCTTGGTTTCCAAATCAAGATCATGCTCTTGCTTTCTCTCTTTGTATTTTTTGAAATCTTTATGCAGGCTTTCATTAATATCAAGTTTATGCCTTTCAATTCCTTTCTTTACTTTGGTAACTCTTATCTTATTTATGTTCTTATTTTGTTTATCTATTTTTCTTTCTTTCATTATGTCTAGCTAAGTTTATTATGTCAAGGTGAAAAGGTTACACTATTAGTGTAAGAATAAGTATAATATAAACCTAACATGGACTTTAATGTTTAATACTAACATGTTTTGTATTTGTTATCTTATTCACTTTTTAATACTTTGCTTGTTAAATGATTGGTACGTGTAGGCTACCGCTTGCTCCGATAAAGCTGATTTTTGCACTAATGAGTTGGTATAAATGAGCTATACACTTTGGAATGATCAAAACTTGTTTTTGACAACTTTAAAAATTCAGGTATATCCCAAAATACGTTTGTTTTTTAATGAACGAGGCTCTAATACCAATTATTGGTGGGAGAAACCATAGCTGATTCTTTAAAATACTCAAAGGGGATAAAACACAAAGCTAGTGGTTGCAAGTGGTGGGTGGTTGCTTTTCTTGACCTTCTAGATTGAGTTTAATACAACAAGCTTGACACAAAGCTAAGGAAAGGAAGCTAATAAGTTAAGATTAGCAAACAAGGAACCATAAATTATAAGGTTCCCAACTAAGTACAAAGCAAAAGTTAAGATAAGTAAATGGCCTAGCACCAGTTGGAGTAGAAAACATAGAAGTATATCAAACCATGATGTAAAAAACACATGAGTATCATGTGGTACAGTAGATCTTCAAGAGAAACATCAACAACAAAGAACCAACAATATTATATTCAATGCAGCTTGAAGGGCTGCAAATCGAAGAGAAGATAGCTTTTAATAAGAAAGTTCATCCAAAACTAATACAGTTAGTTAACATTAATTTGAAGGTGATTGCGCTCATGAAAGTGCAATATTATATAAAATAAAAGTTGAAATCTCCAAAATAGAGATTCAACTAGTGTGCAAGAGTCCTCAAAACTCTTTTATTCCTTTCTTCCCATAACAAGTAGACAACAATGCTGAGGGAAACCCTTTTTCATTTTGGCAATAGTGTTTTTCCCCTAGATATTGAGGCCCCAAATAACACTACTAATGGTTGTCATATCCATGCAAAGTTGAAGCCAAGATTTAACCTTCGACCATAAAAAGGATGTCCAGTTACAAGCAAAGAAAAAGTGACTATGGTTTTCCTCATGATCTTGATAGAAGATACAGCTAGCATCAACATCAACAAAGTGTAGCCTATCTCGTCTTCTTAGCCTCCCAAATAAAGCAAGCTAAAGGATGAAACTATGCCTTGGTAAACACTAAGGTTCCCAAATAATCTTAACCCATGATACCGAGGTTCCTTTAAATCTCAAAAACTCATAAGCATAACCCGAGAAAGGCTCAAATATTAAATCAATTTTACATCATAGAGATCACTTCTTATTCTCCCCTATAATTTGCAAAAAGTTGATCTCAAATAGAAATTGAAGACTTCCATAGGGGAGAGGAGGTTCTTTTGAAGAGAAACCAACCAGATAGTACTATCCTCCAAGTAAAAATGGTTCACCCATCTAATCCAAATCAAGTTAGTTTTAAAATGAATATTTCATAGCTGCTTTGTAATGAAACAGTTGTTGCTTGCCTTGATGTCATAGAGCCCAAAGCATCCCTCATTTCTTACCAAACAAATGTGCTTCCAAGCAATTAAGGTAGACTTGCTTCTGGCAGTCTTACCAGTCCATATGAAGTTCTTGTAAATGCATGTAATTTGGTTGATGACAATATCTAGCATAGGAAAAATGTTGAGTTAAAATTGCATCATGCCAAAGAGAACAAATCTAATTAACTCCAGATGTCCGGTATAGAAAAAGTGCTTGCCTATCTAGCCTTATATAGCATATTCAAGTTTATGCAGGATAGGGGAAAACTTGCTAGTAAGAAGCACCTAGCGAATAAGGGGGACACCAAAGTATTTGAAGGGGAAGCTACCTTCAGAAAAACAAGAATATTAAAAGATACCCTATTTTATACTGTCTCCAACTCCTCCAAAATATATGAAAGAATTCCCTGCATTAATGTGTGAACCTGAGATTTAACGAAAGATATGCAATTGCTCTAGAAGAATATGAAAAGAAGATTTGTCCCCCTGACATAATAGAAGAATGTCATATGCAAAAGCAAGGTGAAAGATGCTATGAAATGCACATTTTAGGTGATAATGGAAGCCTAGCTATTAAGATGTTATCTTCAGCATACATGAGAGATATTTCATGCAGATTAGAAATAGACAGGGAGAGAGAGGATTATTGGATCACTCTATTGTACTTTATACCTCATAGGGTAAAACCCATAAAAGTTGCTGACATGGCAAAAAGATTGATGTCTTTTCCCTAGTGCAGGAGTGTCGAAATAATAAATAAGCCGGCAAGACCGGAGTCGAACCACAGGGAGGTTATTGTACAAATTATAAATAACAATAACACAACAAAAACAATAACTACAATAATAGCAATAATAATAATAATAATAACAACTACAATAATAATAATAATAATAACAATAATAAAGAAGAAGAAGAAGATGAGAACTTTGAGATGAAATATTAAAGTAAGGATTAATAATGATAATAACAAATGTCAAGGTTAGAGGTTCCACTAATAGTATGTCAAACAAGTATAGTATAAACTCTTATTATTCAATTGAAAACCACACATAAAGAAGGTTCCAATCAGATTATAGATTGTTAACATGATTACATCAGTCATCTTATTCAATTAATGCTAATACTTGTAAATTTTGTCAAGCATTCATGATTATAAATTATGTTAACAACAAATCAAGTTCCTTTCATAGCTCAGGTGTCGGTTATACCATACACTATGGGCTATGAAAGTGTCAAGCATTTGTTGTATCAATTGTTATATAATATAAATCAAGATTAGTCATTTAACAAGCAAAGTATTAAAGAGTGAACAAGATAACAAATATAAAACATGTTAGTATCAAACATTAATGTCCATATTAAGTTTATACTATACTTATTCTTATACCATTAGTGTAACCTTTTCACCTTGATATAATAAACTTAACTAGACAAAATGAAAGAAAGAAAAATAGATAAACAAAATAAGAACATAAATAAGATAAGAGTTAACAAAGCAAAGGAAAGGAAAGGAAAAACATAAACTTGATATTAATGAAAACAAAGCATAAACATTACAAAGAATATAAAGAGAGAAAACAAGAGCATGATCTTGATCTGGACACCACGATGCCTAAATACATGGCAAATGCCTCCTTTTATAGGCCAAAATTGAGAACTATTGATTTGATGACTAATTGATGAGTAGGTGGCCAACCCTTGACTTTGGTGACAATCCTTATCTTTTCTTGTCTACCCAAAACATCATTGATGACGTCAAAATTAGAGTCACTGAAAAACATGAAAGTTCTAGGAAATTGTCTCAGCTTTTTTGTGTAAAACATTCAGCTCACTTTAACTTCTAGAACTCTAGATATGGCCAAAATACTGAATAGTGCTCAGGCTGGAGGACAAATTCGGGCTTCTTTGTTGTTGCAACAATTTGGACTTGAAAATGACCTTTTTAGATCTTGGGCTCTATATAAAAGTTATAGGCCTATGTCTTACCTTTCCATCCATATAAGTTAGACCTAAATCTGAGATATATAGCCCTAGATATAACCTAATTACCGAACAGTGTTCCGGTTTCGATTGCACCGACATCTCTTTTCTAAGTTTGATCATCTCTTTGCCTTTGCAATTGAAGTTCTTGAAGTCATCAATCAATCCTTTCATTTATGTGATAAACCTGCATTTAAAATGGACATTTACCTCAAATTAAAGGTATCTTATATTATTAGATAGATTATTATAAAATGTACTTTAGTTTAGGAGTTATTGATACTTCAAGTGCAAAATGATGATATAAAACCATGATAAAAATGCACTTTTGAGTACTAATTAGTTGTCATTGATAGCAATAAAGAAAGAAAAAGTTTCCACATATAACATAACTAGATGAACAAAACACTTAGGAAAACACAAAAACCTCTCTGCGAAAGACCCATTGCACAGAATCAAAAGCTTTCTTGAAATCATTTTTTATGAGGCACTGGATAAAGGTTCTTTTCCTACCATAATGCCTAAGAAACTCTTGAGCCAAGTTAATGTTATCAATCATATTTCTTGATAAAATTAAAAGATTAACGTCTTCTTCCAAGTGTAGGAGAGTTGAAGTAATAAATAATTCAACAAAACCGGGGTCGAACCACAAATAGGTCAATTGTATAAATTATAAACAACAATAATACAACAATAACAACAATAATAGTAATACTAATAATACTACTAATAATAATAATAATAATAATAAAGAAGAAGTTGATGAGAACTTTGAGATAAAATATCAGTGTGAGAATCAAATAATGATAAAAACAAATGTCAAGGTTAAAGGATCCACTAATGGTATTTCCAACAAGTATAGTATAAAATTTTTATTATTCAAATGAAAACCACACACAAAAGAGTTTCCAATCAAATTATAAATAGTTAACATGATTACATTAATTAGCTTATTTGAATAATACTAGTACTTATAAATATTGTCAGTTATTCATGATTATAACTTATGTCAACAACAAATCAAGTTCCTTTCATAGCATAAGTGTCAGTTACACTATATAGTTGGGCTATGAAAGTGTCAAGTATTTGTTATACTAAGTGTTATACGTGTAAATCTAAATTAATCATTTAACAAGCAACGTATTAAGAGTGAACAAGATAACAAATACAAAACATGTTAGTATCAAACATTAAAGTCCATGTTGAATTTATACTATACTTATTCTTACACCATTAGTGCACCCTTTTCACCTTAATATAATAAACTTAAACTAAATATAAAAAAAAAGAAACATAAATAAACAAGATAAGAATATAAGTAAGATATAAGTTAACTAAGTAAAGGAAAGGAAAGGAAAAGCATAAATAAAAGATTAAGAAAAATATAACTTAAACATTACAAAAATATAAAAAGAAAGAGCAAGAACATGATCTTGATCTGAAAACCAAAATGCCTAAATACATGGCAAATGACTCTTTTTATAGGCCAAAATTAGAAACTATTGATTTGATGATAAATTGTTGAGTGGGTGGCCAACTCTTGACTTCATGACAATCCTTATCTTCTTGTCTGCTAAAAACATCATTGCTAACATCAGAATTTGAACAAACTTAAAGCATGAAAGTTCTAGAAAATTATCTCAGGTTTTTTAAAAAAATTAAGTTCATTTGTACTTTTAGAACTCAAGATATAGGTTAAACACTAAACAATGTATGGGTACAGGACATATTTGGACTTCTACGTTGTTGCTAAAATTTGGACTATCAAACAGTAGAATTGAGTCTTGGCTTCCATGAAACTTTTAGGGTTATATCTTAGTTTTCTATCCATATAAATCAAACCTAAATTTAAGTTCTACAACTCTAGTTATGATTCAATTACCGAAGAGTATTCCAATTTAGACTAAATCAGCATCTCTTTTATAAGTTTCACCCTCTCTTTCTCTTTTTAATTTTAGTAGTTGAACTCATCAATCAATCCTTTAATTTATGTGAGAGGCTTGTATTTAAGATGAACATTTATCATAAATTAAAGGTATCTTATAGTATCAAACTTGTTATTATAAAACATACTTTAATTAAGGAGTTATTGATACTTCAAATGCAAAATGCTAATATAAAACCTTAATAAAAATATACTTTTATGTACTAATCACACCACCTAATCATCTTATTACTAGTCCCTAGTAATCAAAGTGTTAAAATAAAAAAATAATTTGCAAATTCCACATTGTAAAGCATTCATCATTCAACTTCTATTAATCTATCCAGATAAACAAACTCTCATTAAATTTATATACATGCTCAATACTTCTTAAACAAGATGTTAATAAACCTTTCTTTTATGCTCAATATCTCAACACATAGTTATGGGGCTTTACTTAGAAGAACAAAAAAATTGTGTTTTAATGGTTAAGGTGAACTTCCTTATATTGGGATTATTATCTTTTTTTTTCTTTTTTTTATATATACATATAACTTAAAACATAATGCATCTTTAACCTACGTAACGATTTTTTGGCTAATGACTCCCAAACTAGTTGGTCTTAGGGCATTGGGTGTTGATACATGATTAGTACTCAAAAGTGCATTTTTATCATGGTTTTATATCATCATTTTGCACTAAAGTACGTTTTATAATAATCTATCTAATAATATAAGATACCTTTAATTTGTGGTAAATGTCCATTTTAAATGCAGGCCTATCACATAAATAAAAGGATTGATTGATGACTTTAAGAACTTCAATTGCAAAGGCAAAGAGATGATCAAACTTAGAAAAGAGATGTCGGTGCAATCCAAACCAGAAAACTGTTCGGTAACTGAGTCATATCTGGAGCTATAGATCTTAGAGTTAGGCCTACTTTATATGGATGGAAAGGTAAGACATAGGCCTACAACTTTCATATGGAGCCCAAGATCTAAAAAGGCCATTTTCAAAAAAGCTGAGACAATTGCCTAGAACTTTCATGTTTTCAAGTGGCTCTAATTTTGATGTCATCAATGACGTTTTGGGCAGACAAGAGAACATAAGGATTGTCACCAAGTCAAGGGTTGGCCATCTACTCATCAATTAGTCATCAAATCAATAGTTCCCAATTTTGGCCTATAAAAGGAGGCATTTGCCATGCATTTAGGCATCTTGGTGTCCAGATCAAGATCATGCTCTTGTTTTCTCTCTTTGTATTCTTTATGCTTTGTTTTCATTAATATCAAGTTTATGCCTTTCCTTTCCTTTCATTTCTTTAGTTAACTTTTATGTTCTTATTTGGTTTATCTATTTTTCTTTCTTCCATTATGTCTAGCTAAGTTAATTATGTCAAGGTGAAAAGGTTACACTAATGGTGTAAGAATAAGTATGGTATAAACTTAACATGGACTTTAATGTTTGATACTAACATGTTTTATATTTGTTATCTTGTTCACTCTTTAATACTTTGCTTGTTAAATGATTAATCTTGATTTATGTTGTATAACAATTGGTACAACAAATGCTTGGCACTTTCATAGCTCATAATGTATGGTATAACCGACACCTGAGTTATGAAAGGAACTTGATTTGTTGTTAACATAAGTTATAATCATGAATGCTTGACGAAATTTACAAGTATTAGCACTTTCGTACCAATCATTTAACAAGCAAAGTATAACCATGTTAGAACACTTAGAGACCACATGAATCCAACAAGAACAAGTGCACCATCATGCATAGTTTTTCCTCCCGATGCATCTCATTTTAATTTTAAGCCAGGCATTATTCAACTTTTACCTTCTTTTCATGGTTTTGAATTGGAAAATCCATACTTGCATTTAAGGGAATTTGAGGAGGTCTGCAACACATATAATAATCTAAATTGTAGCATGAACACCATCAGATTAAAGCTTTTTCCTTTTTCATTAAAAGATAAAGCTAAAACATGGCTACAAAATTTGAGACCAGGATCCATTCGTGCTTGGGATGAAATGCAACAACAGTTTTTAAAGAAGTTTTTCCCATCTCATAGAACAAACTCTTTTAAAAGACAAATCACCACTTTCTCTCAAAAAACAAGAGAAACATTTTACCAATGTTGGGATAGGTATAGAGACTTACTTAGTACTTGTCCTCATCATGGTTTTGAAACATGGAGATTGGTTTCACATTTTTATGAAGGGTTAACGCCTAAAGATAGGCAAATGGTTGAATTGATGTGCAATGGAACTTTTGAAGATAAAGACCCTGATGAAGCAATGGAGTACTTAGACTTATTAGCTGAAAATGCTCAAAATTGGGACACCGCGGGTACTTATGAGGCACCGAGTAAAACTCAACCTCATACATCTAGTGGAGGTATGTACAACCTTAGGGAAGATCATGACCTTCAAGCCAAGTTTGCATCTTTAGCTAGAAAAGTCGAGGCACTAGAATTGAAAAAGAGTGGTCAATTAAAATCTGTTGAAAACATTGCATGTCAAATATGTGAAACAAATGAACACTCAACAGATAACTGTCCAACCTTGCCTTCTTTTAAGGAATGTCTCCATGAACAAGCCCATGCTTTAAACAGTTTCCAAAGGGCTAACCACAACCCATACTCACAAACATACAACCCTGGTTGGAGAAATCATCCAAATTTTAGTTGGAAGAGTGAGAACAACAATGCACAAACTTCACAACCACCATTTCAAGCACACCATAATTTCCAAAATTCTCATGGATATGCACCTTCTTATGCTCCACCTTCTAGAAGAAATCTTGAGGAAACATTGCATGCATTCATTGAAAAGCAAGAGACAATCAATACTCAACTTGCTCAAAACATGACAGATTTTAATGATACTCTTGCAAAATTAACATCTGCTCTCAGTTTCCAAGAGAAAGGTAAGTTTCCATCTCGACCACAACAAAATCCCTAGGGGCAATACAATGCAAATGCAAGTAGTTCTGGAAGCCAATACATGGATCAAGTCAAATTAGTCACTACTCTTCGCAGTGGTAAGGTTATTGAAAAACCTTCTCTTGAACCTTATGAGAAAGATGATGAGTCAATCTCTGAGCGTAAGGAAGAGGTTGAACCTGAAAATTGCAAAGAAAATATTGATTCTCCGCCAGCACTTCTATTTTCTCAAGCCATGACCAAACAAAGGAAAGTCAATCACAACTCTGAAATTTTTGAAACTTTCAAATAGGTAAGAATCAATATACCTTTGCTGGATGCTATTAAACAGATTCCTTCCTATGCTAAATTTTTAAAAGATCTATGCACTGTGAAGAGGAAATTGAATGTGAAAAAGAAAGTCTTTCTAGCCGAACAAGTAAGTGTTATTCTTCAGAACAATAATGCTTTGAAATATAAAGATCCTGGTTGTTCTACAATTTCTTGCTTCATTGGAGAGCATAAAATTGAAAGAGCCTTACTTGATCTTGGTGCTAGTGTCAATTTACTTTCATATTCAGTTTTTTAGAGTCTGAATCTAGGTGAGTTAAAACCAACTTCTATAACTCTTTTACTTGCCAATAGATCTATGAAAGTGCCTAGAGAAATAATTGAAGATGTGTTAGTACAAGTCGATAAATTCATTTATCGTGTGGATTTTATTGTCAAACACACAACCTATTGAAGTTTGTAATTCATTTCCTATTATTTTAGGACGTTCATTTCTTGCAACTTCTAACGCATTGATTAATTGTCGAAATGGATTGATAAAGCTATCATTTGGAAACACGTATTGGAAATGAATATTTTTAACATTTGCAAGCAACCTAGAGATAATATTCATTATACAAACAACCTATAGATCAACCTAGGTAAATTAATTTTTAAATGACAAATCTAGATTTATATTGTATAACACTTGGTATCCTATATTGCATGGTATAACCGACACTTGAGCTATGAAAGGAACTTGATTTGTTATTAACATAAGTTATAATTATGAATGCTTGACGAAATTTACAAGTATTAGCATTAATTGAATAAGATGACTAATGTAATCATGTTAACAATCTATAATCTGATTGGAACCTCCTTTATGTGTGGTTTCCAATTGAACAATAAGAGTTTATACTATACTTGTTTGAAATACCATTAGTGGAACCTCTAACCTTGACATTTGTTATTATCATTGTTTAATCTTTACTTTAATAATCTATCTCCAAGTTCTCATCAACATCATCATCTTCTTCTCTTTCTTTATTATTATTATTATTATTATTATTATTATTATTATTATTATTGTTGTTGTTGTTGTTGTTATTTATAATTTGTATAATAACCTCCCTGTGGTTCAACCCCGGTCTTGCCGGGTTATTTATTACTTCGACACTCCTGCACTTGGGAGAAGACATTAATCTCTTTGTCGTGTCAACTTATTTTTGGGAGAAAATGAAACTTTTTCGGTAATAATCTCTTCCAAACTTAATGCACATCAAGAAGATAACTCTGAAAATGCACAAAAATGCATTAGGATGGACCAAAGTTGATATAAAAGGAATTGGTCCTTTGATTTGTACACATAGAATTTATTTCGAGGAAAATGCTAAATTCTATAGAGAAATGCAACGAAGGCTAAATCCTAATATGAAAGAAGTAGTGAAAAATGAAGTCCTAGAAAGAGTTGTAGGTAATAAATTTTATTGTTTTCTAAATTGCTATTTGGGTTACAATCAAGTTGAAATTGCATTGGAAGATCAAGAGAAGACTACTTTCACATGTCCATTTGGTACTTTTGCATATCAAAGGATGCCTTTTGGATTATGTAATGCACTAGCCACATTTCAAAGATGCATGCTTAGTATATTTAGTGATATGGTTGAACATTTTCTTGAGATTTTAATGGATGATTTTTTTGTTTTTGGCGATTTATTTGAGGATTGTTTGACTAACTTAGAAAAGGTTTTGTCCAGGTGTGAATAGAAGAATCTTGTGCTTAATTGGAAAAAATATCACTTTATGGTAACAAACAGCATTGTACTTGGTCACATTGTTTCATCAAAAGAAATTGAGGTTGACAAATCTAAAATCAAGTTAATTGCAAACTTGCCAACACCAAAATATATTAAAGATGTTAGATCATTCTTAGGACATGTTGGTTTTTATAGAAAGTTCATCAAAGATTTTAGCATAATATCTAAGCCCTTAAGTAACCTTCTAACAAAGGATAATATTTTTGAATGGACTGAACATTGTGAAAAAGCCTTTGTTAAACTTAAAACCTTGCTTACTTGTGCTTCTGTCATTCAACCTCCTGATTGGTCATTACCTTTTGAAATAATGTGTGATGCTAGTGATTATGTCGTAGGTTCTGTTTTGGGACAAAAAAAAATAAGAAACCTTATGTAATTTACTTTGCAAGTAAAAATTTAAATAATGCTCAAATGAATTATACAACTACTGAAAACAATTACTTGCAGTAGTATTTGCATGTGAAAAATTCAGGTCTTATCTTATTGGCTCACCTGTTGTTGTTTTTAGTGATCATGCAGCATTGAAATATCTTCTTTCTAAGAAAGATTCTAAGCCTAGATTGGTGTGGTGGACTTTGTTACTTCAAGAATTTGATATCACAATCAAAGATAAGAAAGGCAGCGAAAATTTTGTCACAGATCACTTGTCAAGATTGACAACAGATTTAAAAACTGATATCACACCAATCAATGACTACTTTCCCAATGAATCTTTACTTTATGTCTCTACAATGCCTTGGTTTGCTAATATTGTCAATTTTCTTGTTTCAGGACAATTGCCAGCTCATTGGAGTACCCAAGATAAAAGAAAGTTCTTAAACGAAGTGAAGAACTTTTATTGGGATGACCCTTATTTATTCAAATATTATCGTGATCAATATTTCGAAGATGCATTCCTGACAATGAGGTAAGTAGTGTTATTAAATTTTGTCATTCTGAGGCACGCGGGGGCCATTTCTCATCAAGAAAGACAACTACAAAAATCTTACAAAGTGGATTTTATTGGCCCACCATGTTTAAAGACTCACATGCATTTTACAAGTCTTGTGAAAATTATCAAAAGTTGGGATCAATTTCCAAACGTCATATGATACCTTTAAATCTTATTCTTGTCATTGAGATCTTTGACTGTTGGGGTATAGATTTCATGAGTCCATTTCCTCCATCATTTGTTTGCTTGTACATATTAGTCGCAGTAGATTATGTTTCAGAATGGATGAAGGCAATTCTAAGTCAAAACAATGATCACAAAATAGTGATAAAGTTTTTGAAAGAATATTTTGAGTCAATTTGGAGTCCCTCGAGCCATAATAAGTGATGGTGGAACACATTTCTGCAACAAGTCATTTGAGTCTTTAATGAAGATATATGGAATCACATATAAAGTTATCACCCTTTATCACCCTCAAACAAGTGGACAAGTAGAGCTTGCTAATAGGGAGATTAAATACATTTTGGAGAAAACAGTGAACCCTAATAGGAAAGATTGGTCTTTAAGACTTAATGATGCATTTTGGGCTTATTAAACTGCTTATAAAACATTATTAGGTATGTTACCTTATAGACTAGTCTATGAGAAACCTTGTCACTTGCCTATGGAACTTGAACATAAAGCTTATTGGGCTATTAAAGCTTTCAATTCAAATCTAGATAATGCTAGTCAACTACGAAAATTACAAATAAATGAGCTTGAGAAAATAATAAATGATGCATATGAAAATTCAAGAATTCATAAAGCAAGAATCAAAGAGTTTCATGACAAGAATATACTGAGAAAAACATTCAATGTTGGTCAAAAAGTTTTGCTTTATAATTCTCGACTGCATTTATTTCCTAGAAAATTAAAATCAAGATGGAGCGGTTCTTTTATTGTAAAACATGTGAATCCATATAGGGCCTCGACATCGAGAATCCAAAGAATGACAATGTTTTCAAGGTAAATAAACATCATCTAAAAGTTTACTTTGATAATTTTTCAGTTGAACATGACTCTATTGAATTGGGTGATCTTGTATATAAAGATTAATTTTATTTTTTTTGCTTCTTTTTGAGTGATTTTTGCAAGTTTCTCTTACCCTGGTCAAATGGTAGATAACGGTACTCCGTGACTTAAGTCGGTTCTTTCAGTTTCCCACAATAACTGATATCTGTATATACATTTGTGCAATTCTTTGAATCTCTCTTTCAATTCTCATTTGAAAATGGACCCTAATTTTGCAAAATTAAAAAAGTATTTTTCTACTCTCCCTCAAAATGTGATTATAAAAATTTACCATGCTAGATGTGCAAGATTGAGATTGTTAATGAATCATGAATCCTAAAGATATTCACCGGAATGAATCCAATGTTTAATCATGCTGATGTCTTCATTGCCTTACCAGGTGGTCTAGGTACATTGGAAGAGATCTTTCATATTTTCTCTTGGGCCAACTGCACATTCACCATAAACCCATAGGTTTGTTAAATGTTAATGGTTATTATGATAAGTTGTTGTCTGCTTGAATGAATGCAATATTTAACCATGTTAATGCCTTGATTGCCTTACCAAGTGGTCTACGTACATTGAAAGAGATCTTTCATGTTTCCTCTTAGGCCCAACTACACATTCACCATAAACCTATAGGTTTGTTAAATGTTAATGGTTATTATGATAAGTTATCTTTTCTTGATTACGCTGTGAAACAGGAATTTCTAACATCTTCTGCATGATAAATCATAATCTCTGCTGCTACTGCTTAACAATTGATTGACCAACTACAATCTTTCATTCCTGTAATTGATCCTTTCATGAGTCGTATAAATTGGTCAACCAAGAAAGTCGTAAAAAGCTTAGATTGGATTTGAGCCTTCCTTTATGAATCTTCATGTCTTTTGGTTTTATTATTGTGTTTTATTGTTATTTATATTTGTTTTAGTGTGTTTCAGGTTTGTCAGTGTTTGTTATTTCAGATGATATCTTCTATATTCTATCTTTCTACCTTTAAACATTGAGGACAATGTCTTGTATTAGTTGGGAGGAGAGGGTAGTAGCTTAAAAAAAAACTGTGTTTTCTATTTCATAAAGCATGTGCAAAATGGTTGTTACTATGATGGCAAAGTAAGGAAAATCTTTTATAACTCTTGAGACGCATCTTAATAATCATTTGTAACAGGGTCTATCATAATACTTGAAATATTCAGATTTACAAACTCTTGCATTGTTATCACTTAATTCTGCTCATATACTTATTTAACATGTATTATTAAACCTTAATTTACACACACACACTTTAACATATGATTGTGGGTTGTATATTGGATTATTACATTATTTATATTCTTTTGTTAAAGGTAACAACTAAGGAAAAGGGATAGTATATAATTAAAAAAAAATGATAATAATAAAAATGTATATAAATTTGGTTTCATAGCCTCCCTAACCTAAGCAATTAAGCCCGAAGGGGTATTTTAACACCTAATACCCTAAAGTCAACTAACTTGGGAGCTATTTGCTCAACGCTTGTTACATGGGTTGAGGAGAAAAGCTTAAGGGAATCAAACATTGCACCATCTACATATCAATATCTGCGACCCAAGTTACTAAGCTTGTAAGGGTGTGTTAACACCTAATGCCCTAAGACCAACTAGTCTAGGAGTCATTAGCTAAAAGCTTGTTACATGGGTTAAACATGCATGGTGTTTTAAATTATATATATATATATATATATATATATATATATATAATTTGACCATCTCTTTTCTAAGTTTGACCATCTTTTTATCCTTTGCAATTTAAGTTCTTAAAGTCATCAATCAATCCTTTATTTATATGATAGGTTTGCATTTAAAATGAACATTTTTCATAAATTAAAGGTATCTTATATTATTAAATAGATTATTATAAAACATACTTTAGTTAAGGAGTTATTGATACTTCAAGTGCAAAATGATGATATAAAACCATGATAAAAATATACTTTTGAGTACTAATCACACCCCTCAACTAGCTTATTACTAGTCCCTAGTAATCAAAGTGTTAAAATAAAAAAAAATAAAAACAATTTGCAAATTCCACAAAGCAAGGTATTCATCATTTAACTTTCATTACTCTATCCAGATAAACAAACTCTCGTTAAATTTATATACCTGCTCAATACCTCTTAACAAGATATTTATAAATCTTTCTTTTGTACTCAATGTATCAATACATAATTATAGGGCTTTTATTGGAAGAAGACAATATATAATCTAATTGGAATCTCCTTTGTGTGTGGTTTTCAATTGAATAATAAGAGTTTATACTATACTTGTTTGACATACCATTAGTGGATCCCCTAGCCTTGACATTGTTTGTTATCATTGTTTAATTCTTACGTTAATTTTTCATCTCAAAGTTCTCATCAACTTTTTTTTTTCTTCTTCTTTTTATTATTATTATTATTATTATTACTACTACTACTACTATTACTACTACTAGTAGTAGTATTATTATTAGTATTATTATTGCTACTATTATTATTGTTGTTGTTATTGTTACTATTGTTGTTGTTTATAATTTGTACAATTAAGTTCCTTGTGATTTGACCCCAGTCGTGTTGGGTTATTTATTACTTCGACACTCCTGCACTTGAGAGAAGACATCAATCTTTTCATCATGTCAAGAATTAACAATAATGGAATTAAAAAATTAGAATTGAAATTTAAAAAAAAAATTTGAAACTCACATTAAAAATGAAAAAAATAAAATCTAAAAAGATATTTAAATTCAATTATAGAATTTTTTTTAAATTTAAATAGGAGAAATATAAATAGACGAGTAGAGAAATAAGAAGAAGAAATTTTGTGTGGAAACAAAAAAAAATCAAAAGAAAGAAAATTATAGGAGAAAGTGAAAGGAGAGAACTTGAAATTTGACAACTTAACCATGACCTCTCAACTTGAAATCAACTTAGTCTTTGTCTGTCTTACCTTCTTACATTATAACTTAGCTTAGCCTCTCCTAACCAAGCTACATTATTTTTAGTGTTTAATAGTAGTTAAAACTGTGTTTTTTAAAAATTATATAAAATAATTATTTAAAATTATTTTTTTGTATATTTGATTGTTTTGATGTACTGATATAAAAAATTAAAAATTATAAAAATATTATTCTAATATATTTCCAAGTAAAAAGTACTTTAAAAAAAATTTAATGATTAATTTGTCTAATTTTGTTAAAGATTGAAAAAATTCAATGATAGGGTAGCATAGTGAAAACAATGGAGAAATATAATAGTCATTCTAATATTCTTAGGAAAAGTTCATTTTGGTCCAAATATTATTTTTTTTATTTTTATTTTTAATTTTTTTAATTACATCATTTTCAAGCCTAATTGCATGGAATATGGCTTAAAATTATGGTGAATTTATAAAATTAAAAGTTTAAAGATTAAAAAGTAAAAGGCGAATAAAATTGATGGCTACCCACAAATGTTCACTGTATTTTTTTATTTTTAATTTTTTTTTTACTTTTTTGTCTATGCATTGAAAAAAATGTTTGTTTATCATAATTTTAGTAACTAAAACAATCAAGTTTTATATCAAGATATTTAATTTGAGGTGAAAAATTTATTAATGGTGATTTTTATTGAAAAAATATAATTGATTTTGAGAAAATTTGTGTTATTACTTTGATTTTTTAAATTTTAATTGATTTCTTACTATTAAAGGGCACATAAGGATTTATTGAGGTTTTTTTTTTTAAAAAAAATAAATAGTTTGAGATGAAACTTGGATTGATAATAGGATTGTTTTGGTTCAAAAATATGAAAATTATATGTTATTAGTCACAATAGAAGTCGAGTCACCAATTTCATTTTTTATAAAAGAAAAAAAAATGGATGACATAGTGTACCCGCCATTAAAAAAAAAGAAGAAGAAGCAGGGTGCGCTTGAGCCTGGCCTTGAAGCCCATAAGCATTCGGCCTCCTCCTTTTAAACCCTGTCATCAACCTGAGCCCGTTATTCTTCTTTTTTTCCACCAAAAAACATGTCAATTCATTTACTTTGATATGATTTTTCATAATATTATAATTGTTTTTTTTTGAGTTTTAACAATTCATTTTTTAATTATTATGTATATGATATGAAAATAATTAATTGGTTATGAAAATTCAATTAAAATCATATTTTAAAATTCTACATTTTTTCATATATTAAAAAAAATCCACGGGTTTATTTGGTCATCGTGAATGTTTCTCTTAAATCAAAATTGAATTATTACTGCCTTTAAGGTTTCTTTTAGATCAAAGTGCTTGAGCTGCTTCTTCTTTTTGTTATCTATGCATTTTAGTTCTTTGATTTTATTGTTTGTGTTAAAATAAAGTTTTGGTTCGATCTGGAACATAGCACAGGGTAGTCATCTAATGCAAGCTAAACTATATAACCACCAAACAACCCTCCATAAAGCACGACAAGTCCTCCTTCTCTCCCAGGTGTTGTGCCTTGTGCTCCTTCAGAAATAGTGCATGTTATTGATGATTCTATGCAGGATGTGGTTGTTGCTGCAGGACGAGAGCCCCCTAGAGGCAGGAAGCAATATATGACTCGTAGCAGGGCTGCTGCTACTGCAAAAGTTGGCCAGCATGCGAAAAGTGATGTTGCTGTTCTTTGTGAAGAAGTGGTTTTGCATGGGTTTGGCCTATGGCAGGCAATAGGATTCAGGGCAGGCAGGCATGAGGGTTCATATTCCCCTTTTTCTTCCTTATTACTCCATTTGGGTTTTGACGCTGTTTTATGCAGTCCTGTTTTGGTTTTACAGCATCTCTCTATGTGGATTTAATACTATTTCAAGGGAGCATGTTCCCTTTGATACTTAGTGTTTACGGTACATTTGAACTTGCTGGTCTCCAGCTTTGTTTCTCTCTAGTTGTTATATGCAGTGTTGTGCATGTAAGTTTGTTGTGATGTCGTCAATTGGGTTGTTCCCAGCGTTGCTCCTCCTACTGTGTAATCCATTGCACTGGATAGCTGTGCTTGCCATGGCCTAGGTGGAAGTTGGCTCTGATGTTGAGTGTTGGTAGTTCCTGCTTATTCTAGGTTTTCTGGTTTGCTAGAGTAGTAACCCCTCTAGCTTGTGTTGCTCCTTTTGTTTCTTGGTCAGCTGAACCTCTGTTGGCTTTTGCTGCTGCTGTTTGTTGCTGCCTATGCAGGTTCGTCTGCTGCCTTCATGTAACTGCTGCTGGGTTTTCCCCGCGGCTGGAGTGGCTATTGTTGCTGCTATCTGCGGCCTCTTCTTGTAAATAGCTGGAACTCCATGCTGCTTGTTTGCGGGCTGTTTCCTGCTGCTGGGTTTTTGGTTTGCTAGAGTTGGGCTCCCCTCCTTTGGCTGTGTGTTTTGTTGTTCATCATAGACGGTTGCTTTTCAGTGGAGAAGCCTTGTTGTTGCCTGCTGGCATGCATTCAGTTGTGGCCATGTGGTAAAGTTTGTGCTGCTGAATTGTTTTACTGCTTTCTGCAGCCCCGTCTATAGCTGATTGATAGGCTCTGTAATATTTTGCTTGAGTCCGTTCCCCTAGCCTCTATATATACATGCTGCTTGTATATTCTAACTTGCTGGTTTTCAGTTTAATTTCGTTTTCATGTATAAAAATTTTTAAATTTGATAAAAAAAGAAAGTCCTCCTTCTCTCACTAGAAGACCCGAATTCCTTCCCCAAATCCAATCGATAATCGACCCAAAGACAACCCAGAAATAGTTCCTAAATTCCTTCCCAAAATCCAACCAATATGCACGTTGAGTACATGTTCCGACAACCCAAGTGTTTGACAACACACCAGTGAAAGATTCCCACATGCCAACATTTTGATATATTGTTTTCAGCAATTTCGAGTCCATGATAGAGGTTCTTAAAGGGTTTTTTTTATCCCTAACATTTTTTTTATGCAAGAATGATTTATTTTTGTCTGTAGGCTGTTTAATTTTTGCAAATGTGCTTGATTCGTGTGTATGGATTTGTATGGACTATTTAGCTAAATTGTTTAATTTTCATGAATATTCTTGATTTTCATGTATGGACGTGTTTAAAATTTTGTGTGGATGCATTTTATGTATGGATGTGAGTTTTAATTCAAGAAAAAAAACTATGCTTAACAATTTTTTTTTAAAAAAAGAACAATATGAATATTTTTGCATAAGTATTTTTTTATATAAAAAAAAATTATTTCTTGTTTTTTTTAGTTGTTTGTTAAAAAAATAATAAATAAAAGATTTCTTGATTTTCTATGTTCATTTTTCGTATATGCTTTCTTCCAAAAATTAAATATGATTAAGGTGCTATATTTCCAAAGTAAACTGTTTTTTTTTAATACGAATTTGGATATAAGTTGAAGGGTAGCATGGAAATACTTTATTGATTTACTATTCCATCATTTTATAACTTGAATCTCGGGTTCATAACTGGCAATGCAATAGTAGTGTTGAAAGGTCACTCTATCTACATTAAGGCCTCAGAATGAACATATTAAAAGAAAAAATTATTCAAAAATACATAGCATTTTATAATATTTAGAAATATTATATTATTTTAAATTAATAAAACCAAAGGATAATTCAAAACTCTTCATTAGTAATTAAAACAAAAACAATAATCTATAATGTTCATTGCATTATTAAAATCCAAACTTAATTAAAATAGAGTAATAGTGGAGCATCTAAGACATTGAATCAAAATTAAAAAGAAAGTCTCACAAAACAAGTAATGCATACCGACTAAAACTGAAAAAACAAGAACACTTAACGAAATCCACGTGTTATCACAAACTAAGAACTTGAAATTGATTTATCTTTATATACGTATACATATACATACTAGACATATTATTATATAGCAGTGGAATACATGTTAAAGGTCAGATAACATCTAAAAGTGATCAGAACACCCAAAGGTGACCAGATGATATCAAAAGTGACCAGATGACACACGAAAGTAACCACTGTGGGAAGATCAGTAGCCACAGACTGATGCCTCTCTCACTAGCTAAGTATACAAAATATTATGTGCATGTAGGCTAACTACTCTTCTATAGCATAGAGTTACTGATAGGTCCTATATCAAGGCATAATAGATATTTACAGAATCATCAAAGAAACCTATATCATATCAAATAGAATTAAGTTTGTCGGATTGCAAGTGCAAATTTGATAGATTGCTAGTGCAAATTCAAGAATAAATAAGTACTTGAAAAATAAAACAACATATATAAGTATTTAAGAAATTAACTAGTTGTACTCATTGTATAATCAACATACATATTTATTTATAATATATGCATATTAAAGATTATCCCACGCACCCAAAAAAATATAGATTAAGAGAAATATCAAATGAAAAACCGGAGTTGTGATGTATGAACTTGTGAAGCAACTAAGCTTGATAATTGTGGCGGAACTACATTATTAAACATAAGGAGAACACTCAAATATCTAGTTCTTAGGGCTACCATTGAAATAAATCATTAATGCGGACATTGTGATTGTTTGTTGGTTAGGGTTAGTTATATGACAGATCCGTTAATTAACCAACATTAAGAAAAGATAAAAATTCAGAATATAAATTGTAATTTTGTTTCAAGGATTGGTTCTAATTTTTGTTGGTAGATGTGTGTTTGCAACCAAGGTTTGTTTTCTTAATAAATTTTGAGTTCAATTGATTTTGTTTGCTAGTTTAATTTCTTCCATAGTTTAGATCATTACAAATCAAAACCCCCCAATTGCATAACGTATAGCATAAAAATCTGAACTAAATCTTCCTTATGGGATCGACCCCTTGCTTGCTCTATACTATCTTGTGTGTTGAGTTTTAAGTTAGGGTAATTAATTTGTGTGACCACGACATCACAAAAAATTTTGGCACCGTTGCTGCGGAAGTAATTTTAGTTGATTCTTGTGCTTGTACTGTTATTTTTAGTTGCTGTGATTTTTTATTTATATTTCTAAAAAAAAAAGAGAAACAGAATTTTTGCTTGCAGCGGTACTGTTTATTTGTGATGGTGGTACTGTTCAAAACAGAATTGTTTGTGGAATTAGGTTTCAACTTCTCCTTTCCTAAAGGAAAACAGCGTTTTGAACAAGACAAGTAATATTACTATCCCCACCCTATTAAGGCCAAATTCCATTGTTTTCTAAGGTTTTAAGGTAGTTTTAGTTTTCTAGCGTAGAATTTTCGTATAATTTGCATTGTTTTTGGTCTCTTGTGTGATTGGTTTCTCTTGAGTTTTCTTGATGATTTATGCCAGTAACCCGTTCTACTCATCAAATTCAAGTGCATTTGGATCTTGAAATAGAAAAAACTTTACGCAGGTTACGCAAGGAAGCTCACCTCAACACCATGGCTATTGCATGACAACAAACACTCAAGGAGCTTGCTGCTCCTAACGTGGAAAATCAGCCACTATACATAAACATTGACAATAATGAGAAGATCCTCATACTCATCTCAAGGAGTTCTATATGGTTTGTGTTGGCATGAAACCAAATGGAGTTGATGAAGAACAAGTTAAGTTGAAAGCTTTCCCTTTCTCTTTAAAAGGGGCAGCAAAGGCATGACTTTTCTCTATTCTTTCAGGATCTATTGGAACTTGGAATGCCATGAAAAAGATTTTCCTTGAGAAGTATTTCCCAGCATCTCGAGTTGCCAACATAAGGAAAGAAATATGTGGGATTCGGCAATCTCATGGAGAGACACTCTCCGAGTATTGGGAAAGATTTGAGCAACTAAGCATTCAATGCCCTTATCATCAAATACCCGATCAACTGCCCATTCAATATTTCTATGAAGGATTGATTCCTACTAACCGTAGTATCATTGATGCTGCAAGTGGAGGCGCATTTTGGATAAGACACCCGAGGCTGCACACCAATTGATTCAAACATGGCAGCTAACTCAAAACTGTTTGGCACTCGTGGAGACTTCTCCAACAAACAAGTAAATGAGGTAAGTATTTCTAACCTTAAAAATAAAGTTAATGATTTTACTTCTCTTGTGCGTTCTTTGGCTTATGTAAATGTGCAGTAGGTGAAAGTTTGTAGCATATGCTCCTTACAAGGACATGCTTCGGATATGTGCCCAACAATACAAGAAAATTACATTGAACAAGCTCATGCAATTGATGGAGCATTCAACGGACAGCCCCAGCGTAAATATGATCCCTTTTCCAACACGTACAATCCTGGATGGAGAGATCATCCCAACTTACGCTATGACAACCCATTCCAACAAGGCAATCAAGGCCGACAATGCCATCCCTATGGATTTCAGCCCCAATAGAATTATCAAGCAAGACAACCCCCTCCATTCACAAACTCCAATGTTACGGGGTTGTCATCCAATGATGATCTTCATGAGATGGTGAAAACTTTGGCTTCTATTACTGTACCTTGCAACAAAATATCATGTCTTTTCAACAAGAAACAAGGTCAAGTATTCACAACTTAGAGAAGCAAATGGGGCAAGTAGCTTCAAGTGTAGGGAAATTGGAGTCACAAATGAATGGAAAATTGCCCTCCCAAGCATTGAATCCAAAAGAGAATGTTAGTGCGATCATGCTGAGAAGTGGGAAAGAACTTGAAGAGAAAAAGTCAAAACAAATTGAGATAGAGGAAAAAGAAGAAATAGAAACTGAATTAAGTACAAAGAAGGAACATCATCCTCCTCCATAAACCAAAACATCGACCAACACTCCAAAGGTAACTCCTCACTCAATGAATTTTATTTTTAAAGCAATTCCACCATTTTCTGTGAGTTCTTCTAGGTTAAAGAAAGAGGACAAAGAAAAAGAGAATTTAAAGGTTTTCAAAAAAGTAGAACTCAACATTCCTTCGCTTGATGTTATTAAGCAAATTCCCAAGTATGCTAAATTTTTGAAGGAGTTATGTACTATCAAGAGAGCTTTCAAATTGAAAGGTCATAAAATGGTAAGTATGGGTGAAGTTGTGTCTACTATTATTCAAAAGAATATGCCTTTGAAGCAAAAGGACCCAGGTGTGTTTACTATCTCATGTGTTATTGGTAATGCTAGTTTCAAGAGGGCCTTATATGATTTAGGTGCATCCATTAGTGTTATACCCAAACATGTTTATGATTCTCTTAGTCTTGAGCCTTTGCATAAAACTAGCATTGTAATACAACTTGTGGATCGTAGTTTGGTTTACCCATTTGGTGTGATAGAGGATGCCCTAGTCAAGATTAATACTTTGGTTATTCCATGTGACTTTTATATTCTTGATATGGAACATGTTTTTTGTGATTCATCAACCAGCACTCCTATATTATTTGGAAGACCATTCTTGAAAACTACCAACACAAAAATTGATTGTGGTAAAGATACCTTGTCTATGGAGGTAAGAGATGAAAAAATTGAATTCAATTTTCATGATGCAATGAAATATCCTTATAGCAATGTTTATTCTATCACATGTTATGACCAAATTGATAAGTGTGTGCAACAAGTTTGTGATTTTGATTGCGAAGATGGATTAAGCATAGCTTTGAGCTATAGCTATAATTTCAACAAGATAGAAGAGATGGAGAGGCACATATGTGTTCCCCAAAACATGCACAAATCAGTATTGGCCTTACAAGCTTTACAAATCGTTCCCCATGGTAATGTCTTTATTGATTTATTACTCTCACATAAAAAGCTTTTGCCATCTATTTTACAGGCCCCTGAGTTAGAATTAAAACCTTTGCCCGATAATTTGAAGTATGTATTCATTGGCGACAACAATACACTTCCTGTTATTATAGCAAAAGGTTTGACAAGCATACAAAAGGAAAAACTTGTGAAGTTGTTGTGTGATCACAAAACAGCCATTGGATGGACTTTAGCTAACATCAAGGGCATTAGTCCCTCAATATGTATGCATGACATACTATTGGAGGACAACACAAAACCAATAAGGGAAATGCAAAGGAGGCTGAACCCACCTATGATGGAGGTAGTGAAAGCTGAAATTTTAAAATTGTTAGATACAGGAGTCATTTACCCCATCACTGACAGTAAATGGGTGGTGCCAATCCATGTGGTGCCTAAAAAGACCAGAATCACGTTGGTGAAAAACAAAAATGATGAGCTCATTCCTACTCGCATCTCGAGTGGATGGAGAATGTGTGTTGATTACAGAAAGCTCAATCTTTCTACACGCAAAGATCATTTCCCATTACCATTCATAGATCAAATGCTTGAACGCCTAGCAGGTAAGTCTTTTTATTGCTTTCTTGATGGATATAGTGGATACAATCAGATTGTTATTAATCCTGAGGATCAAGAAAAAACTACATTTACTTGTCCATTTGGTACATATGCATATAGGAGAATGCCTTTTGGTCTTTGTAATGCTCCTGCAACTTTTCAAAGATGCATGATGAGTATTTTTTCTGACTATGTTGAAAGAATAATCGAGGTTTTTATGGATGATTTCACGGTGTATGGTGATTCTTTTGATAAATGTCTAGAAAATTTATCTTTGATCATAAAATGGTGCATTGAAACAAACCTTGTCTTGAACTATGAAAAGTGTTATTTTATGGTAGAACAAGGAATAGTTCTTGGGCATATTGTGTCTTCACGTGGATTACAAGTTGATAAAGCTAAGATAGATGTTATTTCATCATTGTCTTACCCCTCATGCATGAGGGAAGTTCATTCTTTTCTAGGTCATGCAGGTTTCTATCGATGCTTTATCAAAGATTTCTCGAAGATTACAGCACCTTTGTGCAGACTATTAGCCAAAAAAGTGGGTTTTGTGTTTGATCAAGCTTATAAAGATGCTTATGATGAGCTTAAGAAACGTGTCCCATTTACTGTTGCGATGTTGTGGTCGTACAAATTAATTACCCTAGCTTAAAACACAAGACACAAGATAGTATAAAGTAAGCAAGGGGTCGATCCCACAAGGAAGATTTAGTTTAGATTTTTATGTTATACGTTATGCAATTGGGGGGTTTTGATTTGTAATGATCTAAACTATGGAAGAAATTAAACTAGCAAACAAAATCAATTGAACTCAAAATTTATCAAGAAAACAAACCTTGGTTGCAAACACACATCTACCAATGAAAATTAGAACCGATCCTTGAAACAAAACTATAATTTATATTCTGAATTTTTATCTTTTCTTAATGTTGGTTAATTAACGGATCCGTCATATAACTAATCCTAACCAATAAACAATCACAATGTCCGCATTAATGATTTAGTTTAATGCCAGCCCTAAGAACTAGATATTTGAGTGTTCTCCCTAAGTTTAATAATGTAGTTCCACCATAATTATCAAGTTTAATTGCTTCACAAGTTCATACATCACAACTCCGGTTTTGATACCAAACTTAGCAATAAAGTGTTCACAATGATAACTTAGAGTTCCGCTCTAGCAATTATCAACAACAATCATAGAAAATATGTATAGGAAAACAATCATACTTATTCATAATATAAACTAAAAATAAAAGGAAGAATAAATCTCACGGTTCTTGAAATCCGAAGGTTTGTTGTGTCCTTGTGACATGACAAAAAGATTAATGTCTTCTCCCAAGTGCAGGAGTGTCGAAGTAATAAATAACCCGGCAAGACCGGGGTCGAACCACAAGGAGGTTATTGTACAAATTATAAACAACAACAATACAACAACAACAATAACAATAATAATAATAATAATAATAATAATAATAATAATAATAATAATAGTAGTAGTGGTAGTAGTAGTAGTAGTAGTAGTAGTAGTAGTAGTAGTAGAGAAGAAGAAGATGATGATGATGATGATGATGATGAGAACTTGGAGATGAAATATTAATGTAAGGATTAAACAGTAATAATATCAAATGTCAAGGTTAGAGGTTCCACTAATGGTATGTCAAACAAGTATAGTATGAACTCTTATTGTTCAATTGGAATCCACACACAAAGGAGGTTCCAATCATATTATAGATTGTTAACATGATTACAATAGTCATCTTATTTAATTAATGCTAATACTTGTAAATTTCATCAAGCATTCATGATTATAACTTATGTTAACAACAAATCAAGTTCCTTTCATAGCTCAGGTGTCGGTTATACCATACAGTATGGGCTATGAAAGTGCCAAGCATTTGTTGTACCAATTGTTATACAACATAAATCAAGATTAGTCATTTAACAAGCAAAGTATTAAAGAGTGAATAAGATAACAAATATAAAACATGTTAGTATCAAACATTAAAGTCCATATTAAGTTTATACCATACTTATTCTTAGACTATTAGTGTAGCCTTTTCACCTTGACATAATTAACTTAGCTAGATATAATGAAAGAAAGAAAAATAGATAAACAAAATAAGAACATAAATAAGATAAGAGTTAACACAGCAAAGAAAGGAAATGAAAGGCATAAACTTGATATTAATGAAAACAAAGCATAAACAATACAAAAAATACAAGAGACAAAACAAGAGCATGATCTTGATCTAGACACCAAGATGCCTAAATGCATGGCAAATGCCTCCTTTTATAG
>SRLM01000756.1:142996-174792 GCA_015708895.1 Populus ilicifolia
GGAACTTGATTTGTTGTTAACATAAGTTATAATCATGAATGCTTGACGAAATTTACAAGTATTAGCATTAATTGAATAAGATGACTAATGTAATCATGTTAACAATTTATAATATAATTGGAACCTCCTTTGTGTGTGGTTTCCAATTGAATAATAAAATTTTATACTATACTTGTTTGACATAGCATTAGTGGAACCTCTAACCTTGACATTTGTTATTATCATTGTTTAATCCTTGCTTTAATATTTCATCTCAAAGTTCTCATCTTCTTCTTCTTCTTCTTCTTTATTATTGTTATTACTACTACTACTACTACTACTACTACTACTACTACTACTACTACTACTATTATTAGTACTATTATTGTTGTTGTTGTTGTTGTTGTTGTTGTATTGTTGTTGTTTATAATTTGTACAATAACCTCCCTGTGGTTCGACCCTGGTCTTGCCCGGTTATTTATTACTTCGACACTCCTGCACTTGGGACAAGACATCAATCTTTTCGTCGTGTCAGTATTCATCATTTAACTTCTATAACTCTATCCAGATAAACAAACTCTTGTTAGATTTATATACCTGCTCAATACCTCTTAACAAGATATTCATAAACCTTTCTTTTGTGCTCTATGTATCAACACATAATTATAGGGCTTTTCTTGGAAGAAAACAAATTTTTTGTTCTAATGTTTAAGGTTAACTTCCTTGGGTTGGGATTATTATTTTTGTCTTCTTTTTTTTAATATATATATAAATTAAAACATCATGCATCTTTAACCCATGTAACGAGCTTTCAATTAATGACTCCCAAACCAGTTGGTCTTAGGGCATTAGGTGTTAAGACACTCCTATGAGCTTAGAAACTCGGGTCGCAGATACTGATATGTAGATAGTGCAATGTTTGATTCCTTTAAGCTTTTCTCCTCAACCCATGTAACAAGCGTTGGGCCAATAGCTCCCAGGTTAGTTGACTTTAGGGTATTAGGTGTTAAAACACCCCTTCTGGCTTAATTGTTTAGGTTAGGGAGGCTACCAAACCAAACTTATCTACAATTTTATTATTATCTTTTTTTTTCTTTTTTTGTTTTTTAATTATATACTATCCCTTTTCCTTAGTTGTTACCTTTAACAAAAGAACATAAATAATGTAATAATCCAATATACAACCCACAATCATATGTTGAAGTGTGTGTATGTAAATTAAGGTTTAAGAATACATGTTAAATATATGAGCAAACTTAAGTGATAACAATGCAAGAGTTTGTAAATCTGAATTTTCAAGAAGTATTATGATAGACCTTATTATGAATGATTACTAAGATGCGTCTCAAGAGTCATAAAAGATTCTCCTTACTATGCCATCATAGTAACAACCATTTTGCACATGCTTTATGAAATAGAAAACACAGTTGTTGTTTTTTTTAGCTACTACCCTCTCCCCCCAACTAAAACAAGACATTGTTCTTAATGTTTAAAGGTAGAAAGATAGAGTATAGAAGATATCACCTGAAATAACAAACACTAACAAACCTGAAATACACTAAAACAAATATAAGTAATAACAAAACACAATAATAAAACCAAAAGACACAAAGAGCATGTGTATGTACAGGCAGTTGTGATTGTGGCTCACATCTTCCCTTGGTTTTTCGTCCAAGAACGGCTTAAACGCCCTCTATGGGTCGGGGATAGGCTTCCCATCCAGTTTTCTTTAAAACTGGCAAACAGGGTCTTTTTTAGTCAAATTCCCAAGACTAAGTCGATCATGTTCTTTATGAAATAGTAGTCATAAATCATGAATTGCATGATGCACATCTCAACTAGGATGCGTCTCAAGAGTCAATAGAAGGTTATCTAAAGACTCCTTACTCAGGCCATCCTTAATGAATTGTATTTTATCTTCACAGTTTATAGATACCATTCCTAAAGAATGACATGGTGTATTACAAGTCCATCTATCACATCGATGACAAACTTTCAGTCATTTTGCATGGCGTTTCTTTGCAAAAGTGCTTTTACTTGTTCGAGGCATGTGTGAAATGAAGGAGTTAGAGGACTCACCTGATAATCGGAGTTTTGCTTCAATCAACCAACGAATATCTTTAGGAATTCTATAATTCATTAACAATCTCAATCTTGCACATCTAGCACGGTAAATTTTTGTAATCGCATTCTAAGACAGAGCAGGAAAATACTTTTTCAATTTTGCAAGATTAGTGTTCATTTTTAAATGAGAATTAGAAGAGAGAGAAAAAAATTGCAGAAATGTATATATAGATATCAGTTATTGTGGGAAACTGAAAGAACCGACTTAAGTCACGGAGAAACTAGCAAAAATCACTTAAACAAGAAACACAAAAACAATGTGAGAAAAATAAAATAATCAACCTTTATCTACAAGATCATTCCAACCAGTTGATTTATTTTCACTGGGAAAATTATCAAAGTAAGCTTTCAAACAATGTCTATTTTCTTTAATATCATTGTCATTCATTGAATTCTCAATATCATAGGCCGTATAAGAATTCCTCCATCTTGATCTTAGCTCTAATTTAATGGTGTTCATGCTACAATTTAAATTGTTATATGTGTTGTAGACCTCCTCAAATTCCCTTAAATGCAAGTATGGATTTTCCAATTCAAAACCATGAAAAGAAGGTAAAAGTTGAATAATGTCTGGCTTAAAATTAAAATGAGATGCATTGGGAGGAAAAATTATGCATGATGGTGCACTTGTTCTTGTTGGATTCATGTGGTCTCTAAGTGTTCTAGTACGGTTATTCTCATTATTCTCATTATGAAGTGATTGATTATCTTCTTCAGCTATATTTTCTGAAAATGATGAGGATACCCTACAAAGTCTACCACTTGATGTACGTGACCACACTCTCATGCACGTGTAGGAATAGAATAAATAGAAAAGGAAAACAAAAGAAGAAGAAGAAAAAAAAAGAAACAAAGTTATATACAAGAAAAAGTGAAAAGAGAAAATAAACTAAAAATTATAATTTATACAAAACTTACCTCCCCAGCAAAGGTGCCAAAAACTTGACACGACAAAAAGATTGATGTCTTCTCCCAAGTGCAGGAGTGTCGAAGTAATAAATAACTCGGCAAGACCGGGGTCGAACCACAGAGAGGTTATTGTACAAATTATAAATAACAATAATACAACAACAACAATAATAACAATAACAACAATAACAACAATAATAGCAACAACAACAACAATAATAATAATAATAATAATAATAACAACAACAACAACAATAAAGAAGAAGAAGAAGATGAGAACTTTGAGATGAAATATTAAAGTAAAGATTAATAATGATAATAACAAATGTCAAGGTTAGAGGTTCCACTAGTGGTATGTCAAACAAGTATAGTGTAAACTCTTATTGTTCAATTGGAAACCACACATAAAGGAGGTTCCAATCAGATTATAGATTGTTAACATGATTACATTAGTCATCTTATTCAATTAATGCTAATACTTGTAAATTTCGTCAAGCATTCATGATTATAACTTATGTTAACAACAAATCAAGTTCCTTTCATATCTCAGGTGTCGGTTATACCATACAGTATAGGTTATGAAAGTGCCAAGCATTTGTTGTACCAATTGTTATACAACATAAATCAAGATTAGTCATTTAACAAGCAAAGTATTAAAGAGTGAATAAGATAACAAATATAAAACATATTAGTATCAAACATTAAAGTCCATATTAAGTTTATACCATACTTACTCTTACACCATTAATGTAACCTTTTCACCTTGACATAATTAACTTAGCTAGACATAATGAAAGAAAGAAAAATAGATAAACAAAATAAGAACATAAAAGTTAACTAAGTAAAGAAAATGAAATGAAAGGCATAAACTTGATATTAATGAAAACAAAGCATAAACACTACAAACAATACAAAGAGAGAAAACAAGAGCATGATCCTAATCTGGACACCAAGATGCCTAAATGCATGACAAATGCCTCCTTTTATAGGCCAAAATTGGGAACTATTGATTTGATACTAATTGATGAGTAGGTAGTCAACCCTTGACTTGGTGACAATCCTTATCTTCTCTTGTCTCCCAAAACGTCATTGATGACATCAAAATTAGAGCCACTTGAAAACATGAAAGTTTTAGGAAATTATCCCAGCTTTCTTGTGTAAAACATTCAGCTCATTTCGACTTCTAGAACTCCAGATATGGCAAAAATACTGCACAGTGCTCGGGCTGGAGGACAGATTCGGGCTTTTTTATTGTTGTAACAATTTGGACTTAAAAATGGCCTTTTTAAATCTTTGGCTCCATATAAAAGTTATAGGCCTATGTCTTACCTTTCCATCCATTTAAAGTAGACCTAAATCTGAGATCTATAGCTCCAGATATGACCCAATTACCGAACAGTGTTCTGGTTTGGATTGCACCGACATCTTTTTTGTAAGTTTGATCATATCTTTGCCTTTGAAATTGAAATTCTTAAAGTCATCAATCAATCCTTTCATTTATGTGATAGGCTTGCATTTAAAATGGACATTTACCATAAATTAAAGGTATCTTATATTTATGTGATAGGCCTGCATTTAAAATGGACATTTACCACAAATTAAAGGTATCTTATATTATCAGATAGATTATTATAAAACGTACTTTAGTTAAGGAGTTATTGATACTTCAAGTGCAAAATGATGATATAAAATCATGATAAAAATGCACTTTTGAGTACTAATCAACAACCACACATCCACCAATGAAAATTAGAACCGATCCTTGAAACAAAACTATAATTTATATTTTGAATTTTATCTTTTCTTAATGTTGGTTAATTAACGGATCCGCTGTATAACTAACCCTAACCAACAAACAATCACAATGTCCGCGTTAATAATTTAGTTCAATGGCAACCCTAAGAACTAGATATTTAAGTGTTCTTCCTAAATTTAATAATGTTGTTCCGCCACAATTATCAAGCTTAGTTGTTTCACAAGTTCATACATCACAACTCCGGTTTTGATATCAAACTTAGAAATAAATTGTTCACAATAATAACTTAGAGTTTCGCTCTAGCAATTATCAACAACAATCATAGAAAATATGTATAGGAAAACAATCATAATCATAGAAAATATGTATAGGAAAACAATCATACTTATTCATAATATAAACTGAAAATAAAAGGAAGAATAAATCTCACGGTTCTTGAAATCCAAAGGTTTGTTGTGTCCTTACAACCAAAAAAAGAGCTTAGCCTTGCATAACTATTGAACAACTACTCTTAAAGAATAAAGAGAGCATGATTTTTTAGGTTTGTAGAGGAGAGAATTTGTGTTTCTTAACTTCTAGTAGTTGCTCCCTTCTCTCCTCTCTCTCTTTCTTTTTATATGCTAAGAAACCCTAGTTCCTGATTTACAAAGTAGTCCTCCTTTAAGTTGACAATTGACATTTAAGTACTTCAATAACTATTTTCCCTAAAAAAGAGAAATAGCCTTGCATGAAATCTTCAAAATCTGACTTAGAGGAGCTAAATTACTGATATAAAAACTTGGATGACGGTTTAGAAGCTTCAAAACATAATTTGGACTCATTTTTTCACGAAACCTGATTGTTGGCAGAATTCAGTTGTCATCTTTGAAAACTCATATCTCCCTCATCTGACATCGTTTTTGGATGAAATTTGTGTTTACAGACCTTTGAGTCAGGAATCCAAAAAAATTGAGTTTGCATAAATTGAACTTTTATAGCTCCATATATTTAATTTTGAATGGACAAAGGTTAACAGTAGATGATGTAACCATATTATTCGATAGTTTCACCCATATTTACCTAATTTTTTGTCCATTTTTTATATGTAAAATGCCTTGATATTCTTTGTTTTATGTTTTGAAGGCACTTTTGGATGAAAAATACAAAAAGGAGTAAATTGGAGATAACTGGCAGATTTGACGTTCAGTCGATGTTTTGTGTAGAGCGTGAGTTCTAGAGATCAAAATGAAGTGATTCTAGTGGCTCTAAAAATCTAACATCCATACCTTTCTGGCTAAAAATCTAACATCCATACCTTTCTGGAAATGTAATGCAAGAAAAATAAAAAGAGGAAGATCATGGAAATCACATCCTTCAAAATTAAATCTCAATTTTGTTTATTCAAAATTCAATATATGGAGCTATAGAAGTCCAATTTATGCAAACTCAATTTTTTTGGATTCCTTACTCAAAGTCTATAAACGCTTAAAATTTCATCCAAAAATCATGTCAGATGAGGGAGATATGATTTTTCAAAGATGACAACTGAATTATGTCAACAATCGGGTTTCGTGAAGAAATGAGTTCAAATTACATTTCGAAGCTTCTAAACCGTCATCCAAGTTTTCATATCAACAATTTAGCTCCTCTAAGTCAGAGTTTGAAGATTTCATGCAAGGCTTTTTCTTTTTTTTAGGGAAAATAGTTATTGAAGTACTTAAATGTTAATTGTCAACTTAAAGGAGGACTACTTTGTAAATTAAAAACTAGGGTTTCTTAGCATATAAAAAGAAAGAGAGAGAGGAGAGAAGAGGGGCAGCAGCCAGAAGTTAAGAAACACAAATTCTCTCCTCTACAAATCCAAAAAATCATGCTCTCTTTATTCTTTAAGAGTAGTTGTTCAATAGTTATGCAAGGCTAAACTCTTTTCTTAGTTGCAAGGACACAACAAACTTTTGGATTTCAAGAACCGTGAGATTTATTCTTTCTTTTATTTTTAGTTTATATTATGAATAAGTATGATTATTTTCTATGCATATTTTCTATGATTGTTGTTGATAATTGCTAGAGCGGAACTCTAAGTTATTATTGTGAACAATATATTGCTAAGTTTGATATCAAAACCGAAGTTGTGATGTATGAACTTGTGAAGCAACTAAGCTTGATAATTGTGGCAGAACTACATTATTAAACTTAGGGAGAACACTTAAATATCTAGTTCTTAGGGCTGCCATTGAACTAAATCATTAATGCAGACATTGTGATTGTTTGTTGGTTAAGGTTAGTTATAAATTGTAGTTTTGTTTCAAGGATCGATTCTAATTTCCGTTGGTGGATGTATGTTTGCAATCAGGGTTTGTTTTCTTGATAAATTTTGAATTCAATTGATTTTGTTTGCTCGTTTAATTTCTTCCATAGTTTAGATCATTACAAATCAAAACCCTTCCAATTCAATAATGTGTAGCATAAAAATCTGAACTAAATCTTCTTTATGGGATCGACCCCTTGCTTGCTCTGTACTATCGAGTGATGGCTTTTAGTCTCACTTTGAAACTATATAAAGAAAATGAGTCATAGTCCAACTAAACATTCATTATCCTTTTAGGTACTACACCTATATTATAAAACTAAAGATTAAGCTTTGTTGTAGGTTCCAATCTCAAATCACTACTTTAGGTTTTAGTCATCATTTATTGTGTGTATGTGTGTGTAAAAAGTACTTTTATCATAAAATGCAAACATGAAGCATTATATAAGTGTTTTGTATGCAGAAAAGCAAGTAATCATGAATTTATGAAATAAATTTATGTTTTGTATAATTCAACACGTTATCTTTTTTAGAATAAAAATCAAATATGACTTATTAAGATATAATTGACCTTGTAGTGTCATTTGATTCAATTCCAATTTAAGTGGTGTTTTGAAACAAATTTTTATTGTGTCACACTTTTCAAACTTAATTTTCAACTTTCTTATAGCATAGCAGTATCATTTTTACTAGGAATTACTTAAGCATGTGATAAAGAAATTTACATCAATACTTTTATCATAAAATTCAAACATGAAGTAGTTTATCTTTAAGATGTTTTGGGGTAATTTTTATTTTATTTTATTTTTGTACACTTAGCCCTTATCTAGTTGAATAAAATGGCCAATATCAAGCAGCCATTAAATTAGATACACTGGTAGACATTATTTCTAGTTTCACTCCATATGCTTAGCTAACGAAAAGAAAAGAAAAGAACATTGGCCATATCGATATATGTAGATGATACATAGATAGTCAATGCCACAGAGCTAAAGCTTTTGGTCACCTAGGACTGATGATGCTACAATCTTCAAGCTGCTCCAGTCATTTGTTTGCGAGTGTGATCCAACACTACTGTTGCTTGCACTCAGGAGGGTGCTCCCTTTGTTGACCTTTCTGTATTTGTGCCCCTCCAATCTTCTGCAATTAATAAAACCAAATCAGATTTTCTCGGAACTTTATACCCAGAACAACAGATAGCATAAAAAACTATAATAATGAAATATCAGCTGCAAGTTGCCCTTGTGTCCATCGGATGAATGAAAGAATATTGCAAAGAAAGAAACAGTGGAAGAATATGTTAGCATCTTCGAAAATATGGAAGCCTAGCTTATAAAATTGATGCACTTTACCTTCTTCCAGACGTGTTTTTCTTCCTCTTCCTCCTTATCCTCGTCTTCAACATCCTTCTTTAGACCCCATTTTCTTTCCTTTTCCTCATCCCCATCCTCATCATTGTCCTCTTTGATGTCCTTCTTCACACCTTGTTTTCTTTTCTCTTCTTGCTCAGCCTCCTTATCGCTTTCATTGTCCTTCTCATCCCCATCATCATCCTCCTCATCTTCAGCTTCATCATCATCATCCTTCTTCAAGTCCCATTTCCTTTCCCTTTCCTTGTCCTCATCCTCATCCTCATCACAGTCCTTTTTGATGTCCTTCACACCTTGTTTTCTTTTCTCGTCTTGCTCAGCCTCCTTGTCGCTTTCATTGTCCCCCTCATCCCCATCATCATTCTCCTCATCTCCAGGCTCATCATCATCATCATCATCCTTCTTCAAGCCCCATTTTCTTTCTTTTTCCTCATCCTCATCATAGTCCTTTTTGATGTCCTTCTTCACACCTTGTTTTCTTTTCTCTTCTTGCTCAACCTCCTTGTCGCTTTCGTTGTCCTCCTCATCCCCATCATCATTCTCCTCATCTTCAACCTCGTCCTCATCATCATCGTCGTCGTCGTCGTCGTCGTCACCATCACCATTGCCATCATAATCTATACCATCTAACTCATCTTCCTCGATAGCCTCTCCAGTAAACCATGACACAGCATGTGGAATGATTTTGTCCCGAATAATAATACTATCATCCACAAAAACATGTCCATATTAGAGAAAAGGAGAAAGAGATGCACAGAATAGACCCAATGAAGTTCACATAAAGAATGTGGGACTTACCCTATATTGTAGTCTCGTTTTAGCCGGTCCTGAAGTTCATCATACTGTAAACACAAGAGACTACGACATCAATTAACATATCAACAGACTTACCCTATATTGCTTTCCTTGTACATAACGAAGCGGAACTTACATCATCATCATCTAGGTCATCCTCATTCTCAGGGATCTGAGGAGGATTAAAGAATGTGAAGAAACTTTCACAGTTCTTAAGTGTCATGATGGTTTTGGTCTTCTTTGACACCATTCTTTGTTTCCTCTTCACAACCTTCTTCGTCAAGCATTTCTCAGGATACCATTCAATTTCCGTCCTAAAAAATCAGATGAAACATTATAAGGAAAATTAGAAAGGAAGAGAATAAAAACTCTCAGCACAACAACATTAATATAATTAACTACCCAATTGCTTGACCCAAAATAGGATCAGATTCATCAATTATGTGATAAGTTTTTGTCAGGACAGAATTTTTGAAGTAAGGACAAGGGTTGAAGTAAAACTCCAGCTCGAAACCCTCGGGATTTTGAAGTCTCGACCACTTGATATCTTTAATGAACTTTAGGGCTCCTTCATCTTGTCCCTTAATCTATTGCAAGAATCAATTGATAAATCACATTACACAGTGATCAATCCAAAAGGAAGAAATATATGTTGCATATGTTTGCACGCCTTGCATACCTCCTCTGCTAGTACTTCATGAGTTTTCATTGCAGTGAGCCAGAATTCAGGCACTCCTTTCTCTGCATTGAAGGATACTAAGCTCTTAAGTTCAATATAAGGCATTGCTTTCAAATACTCCATGTATGTTTGCCAAAAACAAGATAGACAGTTAAAAATATACGCTAATACCTTCTATAGCTTGATCCTCTTTTATGCTGTCTAATTTAGCAGACATAACCCCGTCAACTTCTTTTAGACCATTCACAATCTCATATCTCTGCACCGAGAGCCCATCAGAAACTTAAATTAATTACAGAAATACGGAACAAAAATTGTAATGCATGCTACCTCTGATTCAACATTCACGTAACACATGCAGAAGTATTAATGCGAAGACAATACACACACCTTAGTGTATAGTGGTTGATAAAGCTTGTTGTATTTAGCTTCTAATGCCTTTCTCTCCTCAAGAAACTGTGCTTCCAGCTCATCATGTTGGCTCTGCAGAATACATCAATTCGCGTATGTAATTAAGTATGTCATGATCATCTATACATGTAATAAAACTTAACAAAAATGTTGAAAACTGGGCTATAAAATAACACAAGCTTATGAAAACATAAACAGCACAATATTTCTTGTAGAAAGTAGATATATACACCAACCTGAAGATGTCTGAGACACTCCACGTGTTTGCTGACCTTGGGAGACGATGACACCTTCATGTTACTCATACGGGAATGTTTGGGGGATGGGAAAATAGAAATAGCCTAGAAAAGGAGGGAAAGTGAGTTTAGTTTTCTCTTATGAGGCAAGGAGATGTCGATGTGAGCTTACAGGTTTTTATTTATAAGTGGAGAAAGTGATGCGTTTCTTGTTGTCTTGACTTTGGTATCTATCTGATGCTGTTAAGGGGTTCGAGCATACAGCCCATCGGAATCGATTTCAAGTTTAACTGTCAAGTAAAGCCAGGAATGATCAGCTTCAGGATGAAATTAATACCAATTTTTCATCTGCGACAAAGTAAAATTCACTCATATCGCTTTGGAGTTTAGAATAGATTTCCACTTTAAGTAAAGTATAGATAAAATTCTTTTATCTTGTTGTTTCGTGTTGAGCATTGTTTCTTTTATCTATTCTACCTCGAAAAATGATTAGATTATAAATTACTCCTTGTGGTTTATTATCAAGAATTCTTAGGATAAAAACAAATATAGAATTAATTTAAAAACATGAAAATATTATTTTTAAAGTATTTATTTATTTTATATAGAGACAATACCTCTAAAATATAACTAAACCCTCTAAATCTCTAAAAAAATAAAAAGATATGACCAAGAAAAGAATATATATATTTTTTTATTGTATTTCTTTTTTTTATGGTAACATACTTTTATAGACTTGGAACATAACGATGAAATAATATAATTATTCATCAAACAATATGACTATTAATGAAACAATATAATTGTTTATTAAACAATATAATTGTTGATGAAACAATATGATTATTCTTCAAATAATATAATTTTTGATAAAATAATATGATTATTCATCGAACAATATGACTATTTATAAAAAAAATATAATTGTTCATATTAAATTCTAACTTTTAAATGTTATCTTTTGATATTTTAAATATCCATATAATAATATTAGAAAGCCAAATAGGAGAGTTTGTCCATTATGACTTAATTTACTACACAATAGAAACTCACACTTAGAAATATTAGGAAAGAGTGTTTCTTTTCAATGTAAGATAAACATCTTTTCTTTATTCATTTGCAAACTACACCTACAATCCCCTACTAATTTGTAATACAAGTCTTTTCACTTGATAGAATTATACTTATAAAAAGGTATTTTGCAATTTAAACCTTCAATTAGTATTAGAACTTGAATTCTACTAAAGTTAATGCTATCCGTAAATTAAACCAAAACTTTTGTTGTAAAATAAAAAATAGTACACACATAATATTATCCAAACTCTTAAAAAGGTTTACAACTATTTAGCATTATTATGATCATGTGCTAAAATCATAAAAAAAAAATCTTGAATATTTACAAGAAAAAACCTAACTCTTGTCAAAAATGGCACCACTTTTATATTCATGTAAGTAAAATTATACATATCTCTATTACATTAGACATAAACTTTAAATTCCATTAAGAGCTCAAGCTCATTCTACTTTTCATAATAGAATACACTAAATACTATCAGAATAAGGACTCAAATTAATTATCAGTATCCAACAGATACAAAACAGTAACTTGTTATTACCCATTAAACTAAGAGATAAGTTTTTTGCTAATCCAAAGTTGGGTTCCTATTATTGGTATCTTTAATAACAGATTTCAATCCCATTTCATTAGTTGTTTTTCGTACCATGTCTCTAGATAGTCCTTTTGTAAGCGGATCCGCTAAATTATTCACGGACTTCACATAGACAATGGTGATTACACCATTTGTAATCAACTTTCGAATTTATCCATGTTGAATGCTTATATGTCTTGACTTACCATTGTAAATGTTACTATAAGCTCGAGGGATAGTTGTTTCACCACGCAGTATAAAAAAATAGCTAACATAGATTGTGGCAACAATTTAATATCAAACAACATATTTCTTAACCATTTTGTTTTTTTACTTGCAGCAGCTATAGCAATAAATTCTAATTTCATGATAGCATGTTGTATGCATGTTTGTTTCTTAGATGCCTAAGATATTGCACCTTTTTCAAGTGAGAAAATTCATCCTAATGTGGATTTATTATAACTAGTTATCTAGCTTAAATCACTATATCCTTTAATCATAGCTGAAAAATCATAATAAAACAAGCCTAAATCGATTGTTTTTTTTAGGTAACCAAAAACTCTTACAATAACCTTCTAATGATTTGTATTCGGCTTGCTTGTATGACTTGATATAAAAAAAAGTTATACATGGTCTTGTACAATGCATAGCATATATAAAACTTTCAATGGCACTAGCATATTCTAGTTATGCTACCACTTTATCACAATAATCATTTAACTTTATACTGAATCCAATGGGGTATTAGCCTTTTTTATATTGAGATGCTTAAACTTATGAAGCATTTTCTTAATATAATGTGACTAATTAAGTGTATAATCACTACTATATTTCTTAAATTTGATACCTAAAATTGTATATACTTCACCTAGATCTGTCATTTTAAAGATAGAAGTGAGATACCTTTTGTTTCAACTATTCCAATCATATTAATGTTAAATATTAACATGTCATCTGCATAAAGACAAATAATCATACCAAAATCTTTTGTGAATTTGGAATACATAAATTTATCAGAACCATTGTGATAAAAATCATTCAATAAAATTTCTTTGTCAAACTTTTCATGTCATTATTTCAAAGCTTGTTTTAAAACATATATAGACTTTATCAATTTACAGACCTTTTCTTCATTTCTAGAAAGTATAAAACCTTCAGGTTACTTCATATATGCTTCTTCCTTTAAATCTCCATTTAAAAAAGTTATTATTACATCAATTTGATGAACATACAATTTATAAATTGATGCTAATGTAAATAAAACTCTAATTGATATAATTCTTGTCACTAAAGAATAAGTGTTAAAATAATCAATACCCTCCTTTTAAGTAAAACCTTTGGCAACCAATCTTGCCTTGAAAGTTTGTATAGAACCATTGGTATTGTATTTTGTTCTAAACACCCACTTATATTATATTGGATTAGAACCTGGAAGTAAATCTACTAGGACCCAAGTATTATTAGACAATATTGAATCCATTTCATCATTTACCGTTTCTTTTCAAAAAAAACAACATCCCTAGAAGACGTAGCTTGATTGAATGTCTTTAAATCATCTTCTATATTTAGGATCATAGCTGTTTTTTTTTTAATATTGTATTTCTATCACCTTCCATAAAAAATACAATTGAATTAGTAAAAATAAAATCTATATTTATGTGTTTTTCCTTTCTAACTCTTTGACTTTTTCTAGGTTCATTTGAACCTATTACTTCTAAGTTTTTATGTTTTTCACTTAACATTGAGCTAGGAATCATTATTTTTAGATTTGAATCACTTATGAATTTATATTTGATAAATTCAACATGAATAGATTCAACAATCACATTAATTTCTAAATTCAAAAGTCTATAAGCTTTTGAATTTTGTGCATAACAAATAAAAACACTCTTAAAACCTCTAGATTCTAATTTTGTTCTTTGAGAATCAGAACTTTTATAAAAAGCTACACACCTCTACACTTTAAAATAATTCAGATTTGGTTTTCTACCATTTCATGCTTTATAGGAATAAAAATTTGATTTTTTAGATAATATTCTATTATGAATGTGACATATAGTAAGTTAGGCTTCACTCCATAAATTATTTAGTAATTTAGCATTCAAAAGCATGGCATTGACCATATCCATTAAAGTCCTAATTTTCCTTTCAGCAAGTTCATTATGTTGTGGTGTATATGGTGTTATCATTTGATGAATTATTTTGTTTTCCTCACAAAAAGCACAAAACTCCTTGGAAAAGTATTCTCTACATCTATTACTTCTAAGAACTTTAATTTGTCTTTTCTTTTAATTTTCTACCATTTTCTTAAATTCCTTGAATTTTTCAAAGGCTTCATCTTTAGTTCTAACAAGTAAACATAGATAAAACGAGAATAATCATCAATAAAAGTTATGAAATATCTTTTATCATCCCTTGTTAACATGCTATTTATTTCACATATATCAAAATGGACCAACTCAAGTAATTTAGAATTTCTTTCTACTTTAGAAAAAAGCTTCTTTGCACTTCATATTTATTTTTATTATTTATGTTGACATAAAGTATAATCATGCTTGCACATATATTTTAAATATCTATAATTTAGATGTTCTAATCTAGTATTTCAAAAAAGAGAAGTAGATTCAACTATATAAGTAGAAATAACATTGATTTTATTAATACTAAACTCAAATATGTTATCACAGGAATAATCCTTTCCCACAAACATCCCACTCTTAGTTACAATAACCTTATCAGACTCCAAAACAATCTTGAATCCTTTCTTGCTCAAAAGACTAGCAAATAAAAGATTTTTCTAATTTCAGGAACATGAAATATATTGAGTAAAGATAATTTTTGTCTAAAAATAAAGTACAACTCAATAGTTCTTTATCCTAAAACTTTGGCAAAATTATGATTACCCATCAAAACCTCTTCAAGTTTTTTCAATTCTTTATAAGTTTTAAACCATGCGTTGTTGTTGCGAACATGAACTGTTGCACCAGAATCCAACCACAAATCTAAAGTCTTTACAACATTAGTTGCCATATTTAATTCAATAATCATTCTAATTTAAATGTTTGAAACCATGGCAACTAACTCCCTAACTTCATCTTTTTCAATCGTATTCACTTTGAAAGAACCACCTTTCTTATTGAAATTCTTGAATTTGCACTCTTTTATATAGTGCCGTTTATTTCCAAAATGGAAACAAACTATATGCTTCTTATTAGTATTGTGTTTCGTCTTGAATGTGTTTTTTTTTTTTTTTTTTGCACTTTCAGATTGTTTTGAGTCATTATCAAACTAGTTTTGGTAACCAAATTCACTTTAGAATTTGTTGGTTGCAATTCACGCATATAAAATTGAACCTTAATTTGCAAGTGTGTTTGAAATTGTTTAAAGGTATAATTATCTATAGAATGCAACATCTTCTTCCTATATTCATTCTAGGATGGAGAAAATTTTGATAAAAACAACCCCATTTAAAGTGAATCAAGAACTTTGATATCCAAATTACTAAGTTTTGATATCAGCATTTGAATTTCATGAACTTGATCCATGATTAGCTTATTATCAGTAATCTTATACTCAAAAAATTTTAAAGCAAGAAAACAATCAGAACTTGATTTTTCCTGCTTATAGTGTGTCTACAAGGCAGCTCAAATTTCTTTTGGCAACTTTAATTTGGAGAAGATATCATAAAGTTGATTGGTCAAAGTATTCAACATATGTCCGTGACAAAGCACTCCATCTTTTTCACTTTTCACTCTTGCAGTCTTAATAGTGGCAGATTCAGATAAAAAATATAGTGAATCTTTAATGAAGTGAACAGGAATATCATCTTATCCATTCATCTTGTGTAATTCGTACTATCAAACCGATCTAGTTAAATTTTGACATCCTTAATGACAATAAAATTTATATTTGTCTCCATCAAAATAAACATCTTAAAATTATTAGGAATGTTTAGGATGGAAACAAGTATAAAGTTAGTTTAGAGGCGTGAAAACACTATCTTTAAGGTATTTATTTATCCCACACAAAGATAACACCTCCAGAATACAACTAAACCCTCTAAACCTCTAAAAAAATGAGAAAATAAAACCAAGAAAATATATATATATATATATATATATATGGATGTGTATATATATATATATATATATTGTTGTTTTTCTTTTCTTTATAGTAACATGTTTTGTTTTTATAGACTTGAAACATAATGATGAAACAGCATGATTTTTCATTAAACAATATGATTATTGATGAAGCAATATAATTGTTCATCAAGCAATATAATTGTTGATGAACCATTATTCAATATTATAGTTGTTCATCAAACAATATGATTATTGATGAAATAATATGATTGTTCATTAAATAATATAATTGTTGATGAAATAATATAATTGTTCATTAAATAATATAATTGTTGATAAACTACCATTCAACACTATGTTTTTCATCAAACAATATAATTGTTGATGGAATAATATGAGTGTTCATCAAGTAACATGACTATTCATAAAATAATATAACTATTCATATTAAGTTTCAAATTTCAAATAATATCTTTTAATATTTTAAATATCCATATAATAACATTAAAAAACCAAATAGAAAAGTTTGTTCAACATAACTTAATTTACTATACAATAAAAACTCACACTTTTACTACACAATAAAAACTCACACTTATAAACATTATAAAGAAGTGTTTTTTTCTAATATAGAATAAATATCTTTTCTTTATTCATTTATAAGCTACACCCATATTTATTGCAATGAATTTGCCCATCAATTATTAATTACGGTAAATTCCTTGTTCAAAAACTATCACTAGTTTAGTTTAGGGACTACGCAGTTTTTTTTCCCGACAGACTTGTACTAACACAGAAAAAAGACCACAGGCTGGTGATGACGACATACAGGAAAACTCGAGGTCTCAGGTACAAGCCTCTCCTTCGTAACCAGGAAAAAAACACACTAGTTTGCTCAGGATTGCACTTTTCCTTTCAGTGCTTCGATTACTGCTGAAAAATCACTGTCGCTAAGCCCGTGACTTTTTGCTACCTTGTATAGTTCATTTGCAGCTGCTGCAATTGGAGTGGCTTGGGAAACAGATTCTGCTAATCCCAGGGCAAGTCTCATGTCCTGAAACCATTGACTTCATTTTTGAGATGAAAGCGTTGATTTAAATAGTGTCTGCAATTTAGAATATCTACAAACCTTCTGCTGATGCTTTAAGGGAAAAGCAGTGGGGTATAGAGATTTGACCATTGAGGGACCTTTCAGCGAATACATCGGTGCACTAATGGCACCCTCAGACACTACCTGCAATTTCACCTATGTAAGAAGATTCCTAAGAGGCTTCAATAGATGCCTTCAAAAACAATAAAATAAAATAAAAAAGATAACATCATTCTATAAACTAGAGGCTTTTAGTTTTACCAAGACAAGGAAGAAGAGTGCACGCTTTAGTTTTAAGAGTTTTTCAAGCCAGAACACCTAACAAATGAGGTCCACTTTGGATGTACTCTTCCATTAAGTGCTGTTATTGAACAAGAAGGGTGCAACACCTTGATTCATTTTGACCAAGGAATTTTAGTTAAGCAACATTCAGAACCTCTCTCTCTCTCGTACACAAACAAATGCATATGAAGAAATAAAACAGACTGAAAATCACAGAGTTTCTTCATTTATTTTCCAGAGAACGGCAGAGCAATGATTATCATTGTGCATGTTCCAATGAGAGAGAGAACAAGAATAATCCAATAAAAAGTAAACAAGAGTATGAATTCAGTTAATCTTCATGGGGTTTGATGACAAGTGACACGACATAATCTAACAAGATTTTCTGTTCACAAATACCTCAACCAGTACATTTGGGTCCAGTCCTACTTTCTCGCTGAGAAGCAATCCTTCAGAAAAGGTTGCCATCATACTGCAAATTGTTGAAAACACCAGGTGTCACAATATAATCCAGCATAGAAGCAAAACAGAAAAAAATTGACAAAAGGAACTCGGTAGAACCTGCCCATGATCATGTTGACAATAAGTTTCATTGCAGCCCCATTTCCGACTTCCCCAAGGTAAAATCTTGACTGGATATTATCAAAACATCCATGTGAAAAATAAAGTGTGATTAGTAGTTTCCAGGAGAAAAATAGGATACAGTACCTTCCCCATGATATCTAAGAATGGAGTGACTGTTTCATACAGAGATTTGTCACCTGAAAGATAGCACATCATGCTTCAGTTTCAAGCAAGTGATTCACTATGTTATGCAGCCGAGATTAAAAATAAAAAGGTATAGGATAAAATACGAGCAGACAATAACAATATTGTGGAAGAGGTATGAAGCAATCTTATTAGTGAACAGAAACTTCCAAAATTTCAATAGTCTCTACATCATCCATAAATTTGAACTTGTGGAGGGAGGAAAAATTTTAAATCAATTTCAACCTGCAGTAAGAAATATAAGTTGCCCATCTTCTGCTGGTTTCTTTGAGCCAGAAACAGGAGCCTACAGGAAATTAATGTAAAGGTTACTGGAAGTTCTCTTAAAAAGGTTATCATGCAACTTGATCGAACATGTCTTAGTTTCAGTAAGAATAGTTGCGGTGAGAACAGATTTTCACTTCCAAAAATGATGCCCCAGAAGCTTTGATATGTCCACAAATCAATTTAGAAGTCCCACCATCAACAGTTGAAACATCCACATACCTGTCATCATGCAGGCAGATGTGACTTGGGAAGATAGAGAGAGGAAAAAAAAAGCTTCAATAAGGCAAATGTAGAAAACCAGCTGAGAATAATGCATTGTTAATCCTTATCCATTCTCATATATCCTCTGATCCAAGCCAAACCAGGTGTGGATTTAGGATCTTATCTGTGTTGAAAATCAATTGTGAATGGTGAATGTACTAGCAAGCACTTGACTCTTACAAGGTATTAGGAAGGATCTGCATGCTGTTAAATCAGAAAAGGAACCATATGAAAGGCATTTTCTAGGATATACTTCTCTGTTTTCTTTTGGTTCAGTAGAAGTTTAAGTGGGCCTTGACCTTGAGCTACACGAGGGAATCAGCCTCCCCAAATACCTCCCACCTCCCCTCTTGAGAATTGAAACTAGAATGATTGGTATGGTGGTACCATGCCAGGTGGATTTTTCAGCTAAGCCAACTATACCCACCAGATGATACTTCTGTATCAACATAAAAGCTGGATCTTCTAAGTTATGTTAAGAAGTGGCTAATTCTCCAAAATGAACACCAGCAGCTAGCAACTTGCACATTGAAATGCTCAAATGAATGTTGAGCAAGCAACAACATAATCAGGTATTCACAGAAGGTGGTTCTTGGTTCTAGTATGAAGCTAGGAGCAATGACCAATAGGAAACCATCTGAAGAACATATGAATTTTCTATAATGAGAAAGAACTATGAGCAAATACCCTTTTCCTGGACCCATACCACTTGCAGCTCCATGCTTTCCACATGCAACCTCCACCTGAAATAAGGCCACCATTGGCTTCCTAGTATGAAATACTTAGGAGGCAATTAAAATAAAACATACTCACTGCACATTCTGGATCAGCAAGCATTGCAAATGTGACATCACAGGCTGCAGTTACTTCCTCGGGAGAAGACTTATATCTGCATAAGAAACAATTTGTAAGATTTCTTCCCTGCTTCAATCTGTAAAAGATTGCACTTTGAAGAGTTGCAGATGAAAGCCTCAAGAGCAAATATAAATTAGCTAGATTCCTGCTCCCAGAATTAAAATGAATGCTGAGTCATCCTAAGGTCACTTGTTTCAAGCGTCCCATTTGGAGGTAGTCCATGACCGTTTCGAAATTCCAAAAATCATTTACTTCATAGGCTGTATGTACATTAAGTGCTTACTTTGCTCCCAAGCTGATGAGAGGATCACATTTGCTCTTGGTCCTGTTCCAAACAGTCACATCACACCTACAAAATGCCAAGTATGGGATTAAACTAAACAGTCCAGAAAATAAAATTGGCTCAACATAGCCCAATCTGATAGCTATTTTTTTTTTTTTCTTCTGTAGTTCCTGATTATGCAAAAATAAAATACACTGAAGCCATTTGATTCTATCATTCAAACAGGGTAACAACAAAATAAATCATACCCAGATTTTATGAGATTCTGAGCCATTGGAGAACCCATAATTCCAAGGCCTAGAAAGCCAATAGTACTTGAAGAGTCGCCATCTGCAAATTCAGAAAGGGGTTTCGTTGGATAGGGTAAATACACCAAAAACATGTTTTTATACATGAAAAGCAGCTCAACTGATAGCTAAATACAATCACGATTATCTGTTAGAACATAGTTCAAATATAAAACCTATGTTTTATTATGAACAAACAAATTAATGAGGCATTCTAACAAGAAGGCGGTTACAGTGAGACTGCCCCTGGCACATCATCATCGTAAACAGTTTGTCTCCTGACACTGCTGCAGTCTAACAGGTTTGTGACACCTCGTCATTTTCCATTTTGAAGATAAGAAGAACAATACCTTTGACGTTCAATATGCATATGCCATTGCACAGTGCTAGTTCCATTTGCAGTTGCATAAAACTATTGCTTTTGAAACCTCTGGTCAGATTCAAGAATTTTACAGACCAAGCATGCTCACAAACAATTCTGTATCCACAGGCACATTGCTTTAGCACTAACAACCTCATTCTTCAACATGTATTCATTATCTTGGTATACATGCAAAACGAAGCAGATTGCCCTGTACAGCAACCATACTGCTAATTTTGCAGTTCTAGTACCAATGTGTATTTGCACTGTGCCCCACTTCATCCATCCATCACAATGTCTATTTCCATACGTTTTGTATAAAATTTACGGTCACAAATATCATTATCTGTATCAGATCAAAACATGTAAATTCTCAATTTGTTCTCATCATTAAATATAAAAAAAAAAAAGGAATACATGTGCAGGAAGGACTTCTGGTTTGACTCTCGTTGCTCAACTTGAAAGACATCATGAAATGAATCTCAATCTGCAATCTCCACGCAAATGCAGTTTTCAAATCCCATTCAAGCTTGAAGGCAAACACTTCAATTACTAAACAAGTGAATTAAGCAGGAAAAGCCAAGGAGCCACCTGTTAATACTTTCTGAATCCTTGACATAATAGTAATTCAACCTAGTTTGGCGTGATAAAACACAAACCCCATAAAGTTTCGCAGCTCAAGTTGCTGAATTCTACATGAAGAAGAAGAAGCAAAGCAAAGCAAAAAAAAATACCATTAGCAGGAGAGATTGAAGCTTGGGCAGAGAAGGGCCTGAAAGATTGATTAGTGGGAAAAGAAGAAGAGATGGGTATTGGTCTAAAATGGATGGGAAGTTGAGCGCAGAAGCTTGAACACGTTGCCATGGAAGCAATTGATGATGATAAGAAGAGATGACCGTTGCTGGCCTTAAGCAACAAGGACATAGTCCCTTCCTTGTTCGCTTGTTACTGCTCTCTTCTCTTGCACTTTAAACGGTTGTCTGTGTCCAAACCAAAGCTAAGCTCGCATTTCTATGCAACCTCTGCATGTTAGCAAGGGGATAAAGAAAAAGATAGAGGGTCAGTGAAGTTAAGGGGTACGCTCCCATTTCTTTTTGCTTTTGTAAGAGAATAGCTAATTTTGGTCCCTATATTTTTAGGGAAAGGTCATTCCTCCCCTTATGTTCATTCTATTCAATTATCCCCCCCCCTCATTGAAAGAATGCCAATTCAGACCAATTAATAAATAAAGACATACAATTTCCGTCAATTATTGAAATGGAGGATGAAATTGAATTTTTAAGAAAAATAAGGGGTTCTCTCTATCCATTTGATTTTCATTTCAACAAGAAATACAAGTTCGAGTTTACAATCTCATTGGAAAGGGATTGTAATTGGATTTAGACCTTAATACCTTGATATTGAACAAGATTATCAAAAATTTATCTATAGTATGATAACTAATCTAAATTCGAGTAATTAACTAATTGCTGAGGCAAGGAAAAAAATGAACAATTTATTTATTTATTCAAATTTGTCACTTCATTTGTACAACCTGGTTACACTAAAATTAAAAATACATATTGTAAATAAAAGGAATTAAACATTAAAATGAGGCCAAAATTAATGATAAATATTAAAATTAATTAAAAAAATCATGAATAATTGAGATAAAACAATTGACCAACAACAACAAGAGTTCATATAATTGATTAAAAGGTTTAGTCCTATTTCCCCTAATAAATTAAATTGATTAGTTATTAAATTTTTCAAATATTTGCGTGCAATGAAAACATTAATTTTAAAATTTTTTGAAAGTTTCATATAATTGATTAAAAGGTTTAGTCCTATTTCCCCTAATAAATTAAATTGATTAGTTATTAGATTTTTCAAATATTTGCATGCAATGAAAACATTAATTTTAAAATTTTTTGATCTCCTTAAATAATATAAGATATTTAGGATTTATAAAAAAAATTACTTGAAAATTATAATTTTCTTCTTTCTAGGGTAGATTAACCTTTCAAGGTTACATTGTTATAAATCACAAATTATTTAATTATCTAACCTACAACAGCAATCCATACAAATTACATATTTAAAAATCATAATATGTTTCTCTTTGATCTTTTGATTAAAAAAAATATAAAACCAAGAATTTTATTTATAGAAAAAATCAATATATTGCTTTGTTCATGAAAAATATTATATATTTTATTTCAAGATTATTTTAGAAATTTATGGAATAAAATCCTTTATTGATTTTTATAAGTCTAAATATTGTAATCCCAAGTATAAATTGGATTCTAGTAAATAATTTCTAAAACCTAGTTAAAATCAAGTCATATTTAATTAATTATCCTAGTTTTAAGTTTATTTTAATGACTTTTATGTATCTTACATATTAAATTTCTAATTGGTCTTAATATAAATAAAAATTCTAATAAAAATAAGATTAAATAAATTAAACAAATTAATTTATTATAAATTTTATAAATTGATTATTTTATATATGAAGATCAAGCATATCATCTAACAACATGTTATAATCTTTCAAATATTTGGAATATTCTATGTTGTTGAACTTAATCTTTTAGTTATTATTTACTCAATGTAATTAGTATTATTTCATTAAGAATATTATGATTTAAACATTTAAGCATGTAGTATGTTTGCTTTATCAAATCATATTTGTTCTAAAAATTATTATAATTAATTATTTGGATAAAATTTAAAATTCTTTTCAAATCTTATTTCATCTTATGTAAATATTTCTCAATTAAAACTATAGAGAAAATGTGAAAAAAATTAATTCATCTAAGTGGTGAATTCTTTTTTTATCACTCAAACATCTTAATATAATTTATGTTATATCTAATATCTTTTTATTTTCTATTCTTAATTAAGATAATATATAACTAAGATCATGATATCATATTTTTTATATAAGATAATTTAGTGATTTTTAGTCTAACGATCACTTATACAACAACAATCAACAATGACATGAATCTTTTTATAAATATAAATAATTTTTTTATATATATATAATGCCTCGTATTTCTATGAACTTAATGAGTAATTTTGACTTGTAATCTTACTATTTCGAGAAGTTATCCCAGTTATACTTTCATGTTCAACAACAAGATGCTTATAATCTAAACACTGATTTCTCTCGTAGAACCATAATTTTAACTTTCGTAATAACCAATTATATTGTTGTGTGATTGTCAATCTCTACTATCAAGTCTATTATGCTTGTTGTTTGTATTGGAACATCCATCATCCAAAACCAAACTTGAATCGCCAAACTTGAAACAACACGCTGCTCGCAAAGGTCAATGTTACCAATTTCTGCCACTCTTTCTTGTTATCAATTTCTGCCACTATTTCCTATCTGACATTGTTTCATGGACTGTCATGTCTTTACATGTCTTTCCAGTAATGTTTTCGTCAATGTATTTATGCTGAATTTTTACTCTATTACAAACAAAAATGAATTTCAACATCAATAAGCTGATCTTAAATAATGGCGTTCAATAAAAGGGTTTTTTTTTCATTTTAAAACATCAACAAAAAATATCAAGGCCCATGAATTTTTTGGATTCAATTTGATTTTTTTTTAAATATATTAAAATAATATTTTTTATTTTTATTTTTTATATCAACTATCAAAATCATCTAAAACATAAAAATAAATAATTTTAAATAAAAAGAAAAAGAAATTTTACAAATATCCATTCGGAGCACACTGTCAAAGAGAGGGGCTTCAATATGCTTGCTTACGATAGCAGACAGAGAGACCTCATTAATTAAATTATATGATTATTTGACTGAAATTAATTCCAGAAATATCAAATACATACATGTATATAAACAGATCCTGGAAACAATGGTTAGCAGCATTGGTGCAATAAACCTTTTGTGGTTGGTGCACAGAGTGGTCAGTGACATTGATCAACTCAACAACACAAGTTTAAAACAAAGTTCTATCTAACGGTAAAACTGACGTATTGTACAAGGGTTCCAGCTAAGTTGTATTTTTTTTTAACTCTATCAGGGAAGGAGCCGATAACCTAGGGCCAAGTACCATAATTTGAATTTGCGTTTTCACAATTACAAGAAACATTCTATAACCAATTCAGTCTCCTTATAAACGATAATTGCAACAGAATATCCATTAGTTTTCTGAGAACAGCACCTACCCTTACCAAGCATGTAGATGACATCCCTTCATATCAAATTGCCAGGATTTGATGCCATTGCCTCGTTACTTACGGTAAGGATGATACCTTCCAGTAACAGCAGCACCACCATTTGCACTGCCAGCATACCCCTTATTACTACCATAGCCACCACCAAGAGCATCACCAATGTCATACCTTTTACCGCTGCCAAAACCATCACCATCGCCATCATTAGTTCTCCCATATCCCTTACCACCACCATACTCGGCAGCATTGTTGTAAGTACTTGGAATGCCATAACCACTTCCTCCATATACACCAGTTCCATACATCATTGGCCCACCAAACCCGAAACCATAACCATATGCACCATAACCACCATAAAAACCAGCAGTGCCTGCAGGATAGTTTCCTCCATAACCGCCATAACTCCCATAACCATCATCGCCACCATACCCACCATATCCTCTGCCCATTTTTCGACCATAACGACCTACAGAACTATTGCCAGCACCAAAGCCACCAGCACCATTGCTGAATCCAGTATGAGACTTTGCTGTACTGCCATAATCACCACCAGTTCTCTTTGGTTCAGCCTTCTTTATTTCCACCTAAAATTTATATTGAAGGGCTTGAGCTATTAAAATCTCACAAGATCATGCCATAAACAACCAGTAGGATGACAGGAATATCTATTCAGCAGAAATACAACCTACCTGTTTACCACCAAGCTCATGTGTTCTGCCCTCTGAAAAGATTTGTTCTACAGCATCTTCAATGTCAAATGTGACAAACCCAAATCCCCTAGACCTTCCAGTCTTATGATCTAGCATAATCTGGTGGTCTACAATGCTACCATAAACAGAGAAGTATTCCTTTAACTCATCTGTAATATGAAAATACAGTCAAGGGAGCACATAAATTTAGCTCATTCAAAAAGGGAAATTCAATATGAAAATTGAGCTACGCTACCTTCAGTCAAAGAAGGTGGTATTCCACCAACAAAAATTTTCTTTGTTCTTGTTACTCCTTTAATATCCATATCTTCCCTTGGAACTGTCCTCTTCACTTCCACCTGGAATAAGAATACAACAGCGTAAGTTCCAAAATACCAAGAATTCCACCATTTATAATGAAGAAGCAATGAAAAAAATTATCAGCGACTGAAACATCTTATGTAGTCAGGAAATGAGTGAGTTAATGTTACCGCTCTGCCATCTATAACATGGTCTTCCTTCAAAACCCCATCAGCAACTGCAGGGTCAGCAAATGTTACAAACCCAAACCCCCGTGGCCTTCCAGAATGTCTGTCAGTCATTATTACAGAGTCCATTACTTCTCCATACTTGCTAAAGTAATTAGTGAACGTTTCTGAAAGCAAAAGGATGGGATAGATATTAGCACAGAAGAGAGACAATTCTACCCAAGGAGAATTTTATGATAAAAGATGACAAAACAGGCCAAACAGAAAAAATAAAATGGTGGACAACGTTAAAGGAGAATTTAATGGCCTAGGATAACAAAACAGAAAATATACAAATGGTGAAAAAAAGAAAAGACAACATGGCTGCTTGATTTTAAGCTCACTGGTCACAATTTCACACATGAAAAATGGTAAAGCCAGACAATGAATCAGTTCTCATCTATCCTCATCTTCTATTCAATTTCACTTAAGTACTAATAACATTAGAACTATGAACAACACTTTCACACATGAAAATTGGTAAAACCTGACATTGTATCAGTTCTCATCTATCCTCATCTTCTATTCAATTTCACTTAAGTACAAATAACATTAGAACCATGAACAACACAAGTCCTTTGGCAGTTTACACATGCAAGCTAAAGCTAACAACTACCCTATCCATATAGCTGTAATCATGCTGTAGAACTAAGCAGCAATCCTTCACAGGTGGAAGGCACATATTCTTCAAATTTCTTGACTTAGTGTCAGAAAACTAGCTTGCAGCAATTGAGAAGGCAGATAAACAATTACCCTAGATTGCGTTCATAAGAGATTACTAATACTAGAGGTTGCACAATTCCTATTGCTGATGGAATTTGCTACCAGGTATGACCTGCCAATACAGAATATAACAGACCATTTCCAAAACCATTCCATAGACTTACATATAATGCACCTACACAGCTAAATTGAATATCTATAATGCAATCCACAAAGTTCTCAATTGTTAGTCACACATACAATATCCAAACTCTTCCCATTGTGAAATATCAGGCGCACTCAGCACAACAAGTCAATGATTAAACCTCAAGATGGCACATATATTTCACAAAAAAACCAAAAGAAATGAAACAAAAATATGCAGTCATGACTCTTTAACACAAAAGTAACTAGATAACACCACATGTATTACAAAGCCACACAGAAAAAGCTTGCAATCAAAACTGCACCAAGCAACTTAGCTATTCGAAATGCAAGCCACTGTGGGAATTCAAATGCTCAATTCAATCCTACAAGACATTAATAATTCTAAAACAAAAATTATTAAAACGGTAAAGTATTATTACCTTCAGTAGTTTCCCAGGAGACACCACCAACAAAGAGTTTTCTACCAGCCAAAAAAAAAAAACCCACAAATTATTTCCCCAATTACAATCATTTTCAGCAGCGAAATCCGCAATCTGCTTTCGATTTAATCTAAGCCTCTAAGAAGAAAACACCAAAATCCCTACATGCACAGAAACATTGCAAATTTACAAACTAACCCTGCAGAAGAAGAGTCACGATTGTGATGATGATGATGATGATTCATTGATAGGTTTCTTTCAATTCCTCCACTACCTATGTCCCCCTCCTGCTGTTGCTGTTCTTCCTCATAAAAACCTTCTTGCTGCTGTTGCTGCTCTTCGTCACTATGGCGGTTAAATGAAAGGACGTTATCTCCATATTGCCTCTCTTGCGGTGGATAATCATAATCCATTGACATGTTTTTGACCTAATCAAACAAAAACCTGCAAACGAACCACTTTTTTCTACGATCTTGCCTAACCCTAAGTACCAATACCCTAAAAGTAGACTCACTTAGGTTGATTGATTCAAGAACCCTGCTAGCTAGGGTTTTGAGGAAGCAGAGAGAGGAATTGGGATTCGATTTTGGAGTTGCAGAGAAACCCTAAGTTAGGCTCGCGCAGGGTGCCGTGCACGAGAGAGAGAGAGAGGAGAAGAAAGGGAGTCAGTGATTCAATTCGAAATATTCGATTTTCGTAGGTAGTTTATTTTCTTTATAATGTTGGAGTGTCAGTATTGAAGTTGAGCCTGGAACGGCGTCGTTTATGGAATAATCTAAAAGCACATGCATGCCCACCGTTGGACGGTCAAAAATAAACGCGAGGCCAAGCCAAATTTCATGTTCAACCACAAATCCATGAAATACGGCCTCTGGGACTCATATAAAATAAATGTTCACAAGCAATCCTTTTTTAGCCCCCGTGAAAGCTCATGAATCTGGATTCTATTAAAAAAAAACATTTGTGAATAATTTCATATATTGTTAACTTGGATAAAAATTATTTAGATCAAGTGCTCCTCCATACAAGAGAAATGTGTGCGAGAAATATATGTGCAGAGAGTGTTTACAAGGAGCAGTAAAAGTAACATGTTATGTTAAGTATGATTGAGGAAGCATGACCTTGTCTTCTTGCATGGTGACTTGTGGTATGTATAAATACCAGAGGTTACATAAGTTTGTCTAGTTGAGAGGAAAAACGATGAAGAATATCAAGTTTTCTTAAAAAATTAATTCATTGATTGATGTTTCATGTTTATCATCGAGATGCATGTAATTAAATAAATCTTATGCATAGGATGGGATGCATCTTTATCCATATAAAAGTTTATATTTCTCTTTAGATATTTTTTTTTCATATTATTATGGTATTTTTAAATGTTATTTATATTCTAGGTTATTGTTAATAATCTTACGAATAATGATTCTCGAATTTCTTTGAGCAATCTTTTAAAATTAGAAAAACAAAATATTTTTAACATTAAGATATATAGATTTGGACCTTCCATTGTATTTAAATGATCATGTTATGCTAATAGAATCAAGTATGAGAGATGGTAATGATCCAACCATTTAAATATGATGCTGACAAAGCATTATTTTTACAAAAATAATACAAGAGGCTTAATTCATAAATACGATAAGTGATTAGTACTCAAAAGTGTATTTTTATCATGGTTTTATATCATCATTTTGCACTTAAAGTATCAATAACTCCTTAACTAAAGTACGTTTTATAATAATTTATCTAATAATATAAGATACCTTTAATTTATGGTAAATGTCCATTTTAAATGCAGGCCTATCACATAAATGAAAGAATTGATTGATGACTTTAAGAATTTCAATTGCAAAGGCAAAGAGATGATCAAACTTAGAAAAAAGATGTCGGTGCAATCCAAACCGGAACACTGTTCGGTAATTGGGTCATATCTGGAGCTATAGATCTCAGATTTAGGTCTACTTTATATGGATAAAAAGGTAAGAGATAGGCCTACAACTTTCATATGGAGCCCAAGATCTAAAAAGGTCATTTTCAAGTCCAAATTATTGCAACAACAAAGAAGCCCGAATCTATCCTCCAGCCCAAACACTATTCAGTATTTTGGCCATATTTGGAGTCTAGAAGTCGAAATGAGCTGAATTTCTTACACAAGAAAGCTGAGACAATTGCCTAGAACTTTCATGTTTTCAAGTGGCTCTAATTTTGATATCATCAATGACTTTTTGAGCAGACAAGAGAAGATAAGGATTGTCACCAAGTCAAGGGTTGGCCATCTACTCATCAATTAGTCATCAAATCAATAGTTCCTAATTTTGGCCTATAAAAGGAGGCATTTGCCATGCATTTAGGCATCTTGGTGTCCAGATCAAGATCATGCTCTTCCTTTCTCTCTTTGTATTCTTTATGCTTTGTTTTCATTAATATCAAGTTTATGCCTTTCATTTCCTTTTCTTTGCTTAGTTAACTTTTATGTTCTTATTTTGTTTATCTATTTTTCTTTCTTCCATTATGTTTAGCTAAGTTAATTATGTCAAGGTGAAAAGGTTACACTAATGGTGTAAGAATAAGTATGGTATAAACTTAATATGGACTTTAATGTTTAATACTAACATGTTTTATATTTGTTATCTTGTTCACTCTTTAATACTTTGCTTGTTAAATGACTAATCTCGATTTATGTTGTATAACAATTGGTACTACAAATGCTTGACACTTTCATAGCACATACTGTATGGTATAACCGACACTTGAGCTATGAAAGGAACTTGATTTGTTGTTAACATAAGTTATAATCATGAATGCTTGATGAAATTTACAAGTATTAGCATTAATTGAATAAGATGGCTAATGTAATCATGTTAACAATTTATAATTTGATTGGAACCTCCTTTATGTGTGGTTTCCAATTGAACAATAAGAGTTTATACTATACTTGTTTGACATACCATTAGTAGAACCTCTAACCTTGACATTTGTTATTATCACTGCTTAATCCTTACATTAATATTCTATCTCCAAGTTCTCATCATCATCATCATCATATTCTTTTTCTCTTTTCTTACTACTACTACTACTACTACTACTACTACTACTACTACTAGTATTACTATTACTATTATTATTATTATTATTATTATTGTTGTTGTTGTTGTTGTTGTTGTTGTTGTTGTTGTTGTTATTGTTGTTGTTGTTGTTGTTATTGTTGTTGTTGTTGTATTGTTGTTATTTATAATTTGTACAATAACCTCCCTGTGGTTCGACCCCGGTCTTGCCGGGTTATTTATTACTTTGACACTCCTGCACTTGGGAGAAGATATAAATCTTTTTGTCATGTCAATAAGGTTAAAAACTACATGAAAACTATTGAAAAGAAATTTTTCAATTCTAATAAAACATTGACTAGCACTTTTCTGAATAAGTTGTCTACGATGAAACAACATAAAATAAGAAGTGTGTGTAAACACATTATAAAAATAAAAGATATTGTTGTATGACTAAATCTCTTATAGTTGATATTTTTAAATCCTTCTCTGTCCATTTGATACTTAACTCCCTCCAGAGTATTGACTATTCAAAATTTCTTATAATACATATAAAGAAAAATGGCTTGCAAATGAAATTTTAACTATGTACATACAAAAGTAGGAAAGGTTGAAACATGAAAATTAGTGCCAACTATTTGATTCATAAAATGAAGAAAGAACAAAACAAACGAAAAGAAGTCAATAAACTATATTAAAATAAGAAAGAAAAGGTGACTTTTAAAGGACCAAAATGTGTTGGATCAAGTAATACAGTGGCTTACATGTTCTACAAGAAAAAGGGACATACAAAGAAAAATTGCTTGAAATACAAGCAATGACTTGAAAATAAAGGTAATTATATCACTCTTGTGTATTATGAATATAACTTTATAAACTCCCAACAAAATACTTGTTAGATTGATTAGAGTATTACAATTATTGTTGTTAATACGAGAAGTGAAAAGGGTATCTATTCAAGGAATGAGATACGTTTACATGTCAAGATTGTAGGGGAATTACAAGCTTGTTATAGAAAATGGTTACATTTTGGATTTGAAAAACACTTTTTATATTTCTTTATTTTCTAAAACCTTGATTGTAATTTTTAGATTAGTAAATCTTAGTTATAATTTTAATTTTATTATTATTGAACTTATTATTTCTTATAATAAAGTTGTCATAGGTTTTGAGTATTTGTTTAATGGATAATTTAAACATAAATTAGACTGTTGCGATGTCGCGGTCGCACAAATTAATTACCCTAGCTTAAAACACACAAGATAGTATAGAGCAAACAAGGGATCGATCCCACGAGGAAGATTTATTTCAGATTTTTAT
>SRLM01000757.1:11342-36159 GCA_015708895.1 Populus ilicifolia
TGGTATAACCGACACCTGAGCTATGAAAGGAACTTGATTTGTTGTTAACATAAGTTATAATCATGAATGCTTGACGAAATTTACAAGTATTAGCATTAATTGAATAAGATGACTAATGTAATCATGTTAACAATCTATAATATGGAACCTCCTTTGTGTGTGGATTCCAATTGAATAATAAAAGTGCATACTATACTTGTTTGACATACCATTAATGGAACCTCTAACCTTGATATTTGTTATTATCATTGTTTAATCCTTGCTTTAATATTTCATCTCAAAGTTCTCATCTTCTTTTTCTTTATTATTGTTACTACTACTACTACTACTACTACTACTACTACTATTATTATTGTTGTTATTGTTGTTGTTGTATTATTGTTATTTATAATTTGTACAATAACCTCCTTGTGGTTCGACCCCAGTCTTGCCGGGTTATTTATTACTTCGACACTCCTGCACTTGGGAGAAGACATTAATCTCTTTGTCGTGTCATTAACAATCTATAATATGATTGGAACCTCCTTTATGTGTGGATTCCAATTGAACAATAAGAGTTCATACTATACTTGCTTGACATACCATTTGTGGAACCTCTAACTTTGACATTTGTTATTATCACTATTTAATCCTTACATTAATATTCTATCTCCAAGTTCTCATCATCATAATCTTCTTCTCTTTCTTTATTATTATTATTATTATTATTATTATTATTATTATTATTATTATTACTATTATTGTTGTTATTGTTGTTATTGTTATTATTGTTATTATTTATAATTTGTACAATAACCTCCCTATGGTTCAACCCCGGTCTTGCCGGGTTATTTATTACTTTGACACTCCTGCACTTGGGAGAAGATATCAATTTTTTTGTCGTGTCAATGGGTGACCAGATTTTGACTTGGTGACAATCCTTATCTTCTTTTCTGAATAAAAAGTCATTGATAATGTCATAATTTGAATTAGATCTCCACATGAAAATTCTAGGAAATTGTTTCATCTTTTCAGAAAAAAATTGAGGTCATTTGGATTTTTAAAACTCAAGTTATGAGTTGAACACTAAACAAGTTTTGGGCTATAAGACAGATTTGAACTTTTTTGTTATTACTACAATTTGGACTTGAAAATGACCTTTTTAAATCTTGAACTCCCATGAAAGTTGTAGGTCTATGTCTTACCTTTTCATTTATATAAAGTAAACCTAAATCTGAGATCTATAATTCCAAATATGACCTAATTACCGAACAATATTCCAGTTTGGACTACACGAGCATCTCTTTTCTAAGTTTGACCCTCTCTTTATTATTTCAACTTCAATATTTTAATTTATTAATCAATCCTTTTATTTATGTGATAGGCCTATATTTAGAATGAACATTTACCATAAATTAAAGGTATCTTCAGATATCAGACTTGTTATTATAAAATATGCTTTAGTTAAAGAATTATTTATACTTCAAGTGCAAAATGATGATATAAAACCTTGATTAAAATACATTTTCAAGTGCTAATTAGTATAAAAATTTATTTTTCTTATTTTCTAGTTCCTTGTCTGGGAGAGGGGAGAGATAGGTTGTTAGATTCCAGCAATAGAAAGAGAAAAATATTATTGACACTAATTTTAATTACCAAAAAGGTCAATCATTATGTCAAATAGTTCTATTTAGTGAAAAGAGTTCATGATATGTGCTTTATGTTTTTTTTTTATTACCTTTAAAGTGCCTTAAAAATAGATTCAAACATTTTTGGTTTTTGGAATGGCTAATTTTGTTTATGTTGGCATACTATTTTTTCAATTGAAACAATATGTTATGGTTTCAGAATTGTTTGACATGTTTTTTTAAGGTTGTTCTATATGTGTGTGTGTGTATCAAAATGTTAATCTAACAATGATAATTTCAATTCAAACCCAAAGATAAATTAACTTGAAATTATATAATTCAAATTTTAAACACAACCAAAAAAGTGAGAGTTGAACTGGTATTACCTAATTGACTTGACGAATCCAAAAACAACTAGATAGTTGATAAAAATATATTTTACTAAAAATAAATTCAAGATCATTTTTTTTTAATATTGAGTTAATAACATATTAGATCGACTTAAATTAACTTGGGTTACTTTCCAAATCCGTAACCTATGTCATGAAATCATGATAACCCTAAATAAAATAAATTAAAATAAATTATAAAGCTCAATTTTTAAGAAACTTATTTTTAAGACACAATAAAATAGCTTAAGTCATTTCGAATTAACTTGTGAAACTTGTAACTTAGGTTATGATAATAAAATAATTTTAAGGAAAAAGACCAAACAAATGACAATGAATTATTTAAGATATTGAATTATAAAATAAAAAAATAAAAAAAATAGATAAAAAAACTCGAGTTAACTACATTAATCCGCAAAACTTTTAACATATATCATGAGACTTAGATAACTATAAAAAATCAAACCATAATACATTTATGAAGTTTAATATTCAATATAACAAATGTTGGAGGATAGAATTAGATAAAAATATAGATTTGTTTTTAAAAAAATCTTATTTAGCCAAAATAAAATTAAAATGTTTTGGTCAGAATTCAGGTAGAACTTTTGGAATGGGTTGAGATTTTGAGAGAGATGAAATCTATTTTGGTTTTTTTTTTGAACTAGAACAAGATATATTGGCCATTTAGGATAGAATATAACGGGATTGACAACCTTGGTTTTAGGTTGATTTTGAGTTTTGGGATGATTTTTTAGGTTTTTTGAGGCCATGTATAGGCTCAATAATTGTGAGGCCTTTAAACAAAATTGATGCATTTTCTTATATTTTTTTTCAAATTTTTTAATTTATATTTAAATTAATATTACTTCTCTTTTTTATTTTGTTTATATGCTCTCTTTTAAATGATAATTATTTTTTAATTATTTAATTTTTGAAGGGATTTTTCCGATTCATCTATGTGGTTTTTTTATCTTTTATATAGATAAACTTTATTTACAAAAATAAAAAAAATTATTTTCAAATAATATTTATAATATATGCATCCTTGTATAATAATTTTTTTATTTTATTTAATCAATTTATTGTGTATGTTTATTTTTATTATTGTTTGATTGATTATAAAATTATTTTAACAAACAAATTTAGCAAATTATCTCTTCATTTTTCTTATTTTATTTTTAGTTATTATTAATTAATATAAATATTTTTTAATTTATTTGATTATATATATGCATAAAGTTTTTTTATTATAACTTAGAATATTTTAACCACAAAAATATATCAAAAAAATTGTGTATATAATTTTTTATAAAAAAGTAATTTGACCCATGATAAAACACAAATTAAATAACAATATAAATATAATTCATGAATACTAAATTTTTTATTATAAGAATAAAAGTACAGCCCTAAATTCATTAGAGCATCTGAAGTGAATATTTTAAAAATCATAAAGTTTTGGGAAGGATAGGTGCACGGGGAATTGCATTTAGCTAGTCCTGTACTGTAATAATATGATCCCATAAATTAACTGTAAACTGAAAATGAATGGAGTTTTACTGTATTTCATCTCATAAATTACTATTTATTAGAATAGTAATTTGTTTTACTATTTTTTTTGAATTTTTTAATTAATATTTTTTAATATTAATTTTTTCTATTTAATTATCATATTTTTATAATATGAGTTCTAATTTTTTAATTAATATTTTTTAATATTAATTTTTTAATTAATATTTTTTTAATATTAATTTGATTGAAAATTAAATTTTATTTATTTTATTTACTTTTCATTATATTATCTTTAATCTCATAATCCAAAAATAGTGTTTAACATGTTAATCTGAGTTATCTTAAGTTGTTTTTCAATGTTTTTTATTTATCAATTTTTTTTATTAATTTTATTATTCAACATTGGGTTGGTTCAGAATCATAATCTATTTTGATTTGTTTTTTATGAGAATATCTTAGTTTTAAATTATGGTGAAGAGTTTTGACTTTTAAACCTTAGTTAAATCATGTCATTTTTTTAAGAGATTATATTGGTCTTATAATCTAAATCATAAGTCTTTCAATAATGAACTTGTTTTTATTGGATTGTCTCTATTTGATAAATTGAGTCGCGAGTTTAACAAGTTAATTAAATTAACTTATTTTTTTTTATTTTTTTAATTTCATTAATTAATATTTTGTTTGATTGAAAATTAGATTTGATGACTTATTTCAGTTTATTTTTCATTAGGTTATCTTAATCTCATAACCAGGTATCACTTAACGGTTAACTTAAGTTGATTTGATATATTTTTTATGTTATTTTCTAATTAAAATTTTTATAAATATCATCGATCAACATTTGGTTTAACAAGAAAAATTACAAATTAAGCTTTATAATTTGTTTTAACTTTCTCTCTATAAGGTTGCTTCAGTTTTAAAATCATAGATTTGATAGGTTAAACTTGGTAAAATTAAGTCATATTTTTATTTTTTATATAATATTATCTCGGTTTGATGACTCGGGTCATGAGTTTGATGGATTAATTCAGGGTTTCTATGTTTTTTTAATTGATTTTTTTAATCTCAACTTTCAATATTGAGGAGATTGAAACTCATGATTTATTTTTAATGGAGTTATCTCGGTCTTATAATCTGGTTGCAAGTTTGACATATTAATTATGGTTGTTTTTTATGTTTTTTTAATTGATTTTTTTTAAAATTTTACAAGTCAATATTAGATTAATTGAGAATTAGACTTTATAATTTATTTTTATTTGTTTTCTATAAGATTATTATAATTTTATAACTCGAGTTATGATTATGATATGTTAAATTATTTTGTTCAAAATTAATTTAATATATTATTATTTTAATATTAAAAAAATTATTTTAAAATTTTATTTAGTTAAGTACTATTTTCATGAATAATTTTGAATAAGTAAAATCAACTAATTATATCCCGTAAATCTTTTATATGATTTCTTTTTTTTGCAGGGGAAAAAAATTTAAAAAATTTAAATAATTTTTTTATATTGAAGAAAAATTTTACTTAATTAACTACATCAGTCAAACATGTAGTTTTAAGTAACGGGACATAAAATGCTTGCCGTTGCAAAGACTTCGTTATAGTGTTTGATTAATTAGTTGAAGATTCTCTCATCCCCGTTAGGCGCATACTACAGCAGTTGAGTCGTCGCCCAGCGAAACACAACACGCATGTCGCGCGCGTTAGCAAAGGATGAGGCCAAAGAGGCGGCAAAGCGCCACATAAATCTGCATGGTAAACTGTGAAAGATTAAAAAATTAGAGTCTCCAATAAAGAATTCCATACAATCCAAAAACGGACAGCACCATTGGACCACGTCGGCACGTTAGCGGAATTCCAACCATTTTAGCGAACTCCAAAAATCTCCCTCACAGAGTAGTTCCAGTTCATCCTTTTCTTCTCATAGAAAGTGCAGAGAAACTTAACGACTGGTTGTTTCAATAAGATATCCAATTCTTCTACCCTATTCCTTACTTTTCCACTAAATTCTCCCGGAAAATGTTATTTTTTGTTTCCTGGTAAAAGAACACAAAGTTGTAGGTTGGATTTTGATTAGGTTGTAGATTGTTTTATGCTTTTCTTTTTGTGCTTGGCTGCTGAGAAAGTAGTGGAAAGAAGGAAAATTGAAGCCTCTCTTAAAATAATAAGCTGTAATTCAATTCCTGTTACATTAGGTTTAAAGTTGAGTTATATTTCAATTGTTTAGCAACAAAATCTGTTAGATCCAAATTTCATGTTTGTAATTTCTGAGATAGCTTCTGTTTTGTTCATGCACTGAAAGTTTGATCTTGTTTTGATCCTGGCAGGTGTCAATAATTGTTTGTTTTGTACAGTGATACCTATTTGATCTCTATACACAACTGTTAAACATAGTCTGGGTTAGGGTTTCTAAGGTAAAAGAGTTTGAAAATACTGAGAAACTTGTTTTGGAAACCTCAACTTTGAATTTGAGTATGCTTCGTGTTAGTTCTATACAATTTTCTCATGAATTAAGGGTTCAAGATAGTCATGGACGCAGCAATCAACACACTGTAAGTAATTATCATTATTATTATTTTTTTAAACATTTTAATGTGAACTCAAATAAGCAAATGCAAAACTGAACTTTACATGGTCTGTTGTCCATTTTATATTTCCCTGTTTTTCAGAGTGCAATCAGAAAGATCAGAGTACAGTTGATTAATGTCAATCTTTCTTCTCAATTTCTGGTATGTGCTCGTATGGATTTGAAAAGTTTATCTGTTATACTTTTCGCATTCGAAGAAGCAATGCCTCACAATTACTAATCTTTGTGCATGGTGTTTTTTCTTCTTCCTACATTTCTGATCTCGTTCTGCCCATGAAGATTATTGGTGCTGCCATTTTTTTCTCACCAAGTTACTATGCATCGCATTTCCTTTTATGATGAGTTTTATTTATTGTGTAAGTAGAGTCTGATACCATCAAATTTGTGTGATTTGCATCTTTAGCGACAGGATCCTTGGAGTCTTCATCTTCAAAACTGCATACATTGGTCACTGAGTCCTGTACCTTCCAGATGTAACGTGTTCCTTTGCCGATCTGTTCTAACACCAGGTGAAGGAAATGGGATTCCTGTTCTGAAATCTGCAGCCATGGCCTTGACAAGGTATATTCACATGCCATTCACTTTTTTTGTGTCCCTACAATATAAGATAATAGTCACTGCTGGGATTTCAATGAATAATTTTGCACTCTTTACTGATATGAAATCAAGTTTATATACACAAATTCTAGAATCCTAATTTAGGTAGGTTATGGTTGTTTAAGCTAAATCTATGCTATAGTAACATGGGACAACTACTTGGATGGATATTATGTAGCATTATAGATCACAAGATAATAATAGAAGATACAACATGATTTTAGCACAGGCTAGATGTGCTTTGTTGAAGTTTGATTCTAAACCATACAATCTTCCTTTATATGCCCCTGCAAGATTGCGCTTTCATCAGCAAGACCAATCTTGCTATGTAATATTTTTGTATGCTTTCTAGACAATGGCTTAGTTAGTAGTTCAACCAATTTATCTTGTGTATGAACATGGCGGACTTGTAGTTGACATTGTTCAACTAAATCTTGTACCAAATAAAGATCAATTTGAATATGTTTCATACAAGAATGATTCACTAGATTGAAGCTTAGATATATAGCACCAAGATTGTCTCAAAAGCTATGGTGTTGTTTTGAGTATTAAGCCAAGTTCAATGAAGATTTTAAGAAGCCACATGGTTTTGGAGGTTGCATTTGCTAGTACTTGGTATTCAACCTTCGTGGAAGATTGTGCAACAACTCTTTGTTTCTTTGAACTCTAGGATATTAGAGTTGATCCTAGAAAGCATATGTATGTAGAAATGGAACTCTGATCATCAATGTTGCCAACCTTGTTAGCATCAGAGAAGGTTTTTAAAATAGGTGCACCAACTTTTCTAATTTGTATATCATGAAAAACAGTTTGTTTCAAATAACAAAGAAGCTTTTTGGTTGTTTCTCAGTGAATTTGTGTTGGCTCATGCATAAATTGAGAAAGCTTGTTCATTACGAAAAAGATATCTGGATGTGTCGAAGAAAGATATTGAAGACTTCCAATAATTTGATGAAATTTTGAACTTTTTATAGAAGTAGTGTCATCAACTAATTTAAGAGATTGACTTGTTCATAGCGGAGTAGAGATATCTTTTGCATCATCCATATTAGTATTGGAAAAGAGATCACAAACATATTTATATTGATAAGAATAGCTTGCTCGAGTAGGTATGACTTCAACCCCTAGGAAAAAATGAGGGTCACTAACACTTAGTTGCTTGATAATAAAGGTCTCAAAAGTAGAATCATTGCTTGCATCACAAGATCATCAATGTAAACCAGGAAATAACAAGTGATAAAGTCTTGATTTTAGACAAACAATGAGGAGTCTGCTTTGGAATTGTGAAAACTAAGCTAAAGAAAGGCATTTTTAAGAGCTATATACTAATCCTGTAGAGCTTGTTTAAGCCTATAGATGGTTTTTCACAATTTATAGACATTGTTAGGTTTTGACTTAATTCCCCATTTAAAAAACATTATGAACATCCATTTGCCTCAACTTCTATCCATTCATAACAATAACCATAATAGTGGGCTAAATGTTTTCTTATAATCCAAACTTGGTCTTTGATTGTAGCCTTTTGCGACAAGTTGTGCTTTGAACCTATCTACTCTACTAACCCATTAGCTTTTCTCTTTATTTTGAACACCCACTTGCATCCTACTACACTGGCGTGCAGGGAACTAAGTCCCAAGTACCGTGTCTTTTAAGTGTAGTGAGCTCACTGGTTATGGCTTTAATAAGCTAGTAAGGATGAGATATGACCTAACTAGGAGTGATTATTTTCGGTACGGTCAGTTTTCACCTAAAAAATAATCAAATTGAATTTTTTTTAAAAAATTGAAACCGATTCAAATCAACTAGTTTCGATTCGATTATTTTAGAACAAAAATCGAAATCGACTGACTGATTTTGGTTCAATTTGGTTTTGATTCGGTTTGGTTTGATTATTTTATATTAAAAACCAAAAACTATATTTTTTTTGTTTTTTTAATAATTTCTAATGGATTTGGTTTCGGTGTAGTTTGATTTTTTTGTTTGGTTTTTTTGTTAATTTCGATTCGGTTTAGTTTTTCAGTTTCAAGTATATGAAATCAAAATTGAACCAAATTGGTTGGTTTTTTGAAATATTCTAATCAGTTTAATCAGTTTTTTTTTACGGTTCGGTTTTTTTGGCTATTTTTTGTGGTTTTTTCAGTTTAATCGATTTTTAGTTTTTTTGCTCACCCTAGACCCAACTCTTGCTAGTTGGTTCAATGGTCTTAGGAAGAGGGGTTTGGACACAAAATTGAGTTGTTTGGGTATGAAAATTTGGTTCATGGATTTGGTTTTCATTTGATGAACTCTTTAGGTTTGGATAGGCTAACCTAAATTCTTTTCAATAGACGAGTCATGTGAAATCAAAGGCATCACAGAGTGAGAAACATTGAAATTTTTAGATGCATTAGAATCAAGATTTGATTCTTGAGACTCTTGACATAGGTTATTTGGGAAATGAAAAGATTGTAAAGAATTAAAGTTACCAAGGTTACTTGAAGAGGATGTAGCAATGGCAAGGACACCTTCCTAAGGCTCTGATGATGACAATGAGACAAGAGATGATGGTGATGGTGGCTTATGGATATCTAAGAAATAGAGGAAGATGTCTAAGTTGTTGGTTTGGACTGATTATGCAAAGAAGACAAGTGGATTTGATTTGTGAATTTCATCAAACAAGACATGATATGAGATAATACATTTTTTAAGCATGGGTTCTAGACACATGCATTTTAGGTTTGTCAATCTCCAAGGAAAATACATGGTTTGGACTTGGGCTGTCTTTTATGAGAGTTATAGGCTTATGTGAGTGAATAACAAAGGCATCCAAATTTTTTTAATTTGAGGTAATTGGGCTTTTGGTCATACAAGTTCTTATAAGGTGATTTGTTTTGAAAAAGTGGTCTGAGTTGTCTGTTTATAAGATATAAGGCTGTTTAAAATGCATGTGGCCAATATAAAGGATCAAGAGAAGCATCATGAAGAAGTGTAAGGGTTGTTTCAACAAGATGCCGATGTCTACATTCAAAGACACCATTTCGTTGTGAGGTGTGAGGGGTAGTGGTATAATGATAGGTCCCAATGTTAGAATAAAGAGTTTTGATTTTTGTTTGAAGCCGTGTTTCAATAAATTTTTTGAAATGTTGAAAAATACTAGAAATACCAAATGTATTAACTATTGGATAAAACCATATGTATACAGTATAATGATCAACAAAAAAGAAGATAATATCGGGATCCATCAATTCCAGTACAAGTAGTTGGTCCCTAAGCATCAATATAAATTAGTTCAAGTGGATGTTGTTTATGTGCCTTGTCGATGGAGCATGAGCTATATAATGAGAACAATTTTTGTGATGTGATTGAAAGGGAAAAATTCTTAACAAGATCATGACTAGTTTGTGTGATGGATGTCTTATCTCTACAAAAATATTATTTTGTTTAGTTAGAGGATGAACAAAGACCAAATTTTTGCAAAGATTTGGAATCTAGAGTATCATGTCGTAAAGGCTTGTTTAGGAAAATTTAAGGCTAGTGAACTACCAGTGTGTCAGTAATCTAAACCTAAACCATAACCTAGAATTACTTCATCAGTGCTATCATATCCCAAGTGAGTAGACAAATTTGCTACATCACTCATGATATTGTGTGAAGCACCCGAATCAAGAAGCCAAATTTTTTCCTTTTCAATAGATGTCTGAGCACAATTGATAGTTACAACAGGACAACTATGAGCTATCTATATGGCTCAACGAGTCACAAATTTGACATTTGGGTTGATAACAGGGCTTGAATTTGTTGGGCTTGTTTGAACTATTGTGAAACCAGCATTCATCTTGCTGTAAATTATTCTGAGACGAGGTTGAGTTGAGCCTCTCAGGATGTTGTGGTCCATTAGATCTATGAAACTTCTTAGCAAAATTGCCTCTATAGGAATCTTGTTTCTTTTAGTTTGTGTAGTTGGCAGTTACAACCAATTGCCCAATTGCTGTGTTGAAGCCTCCAAACACCATAGGTAGGTCTCATGATGCCAATGATGTTTCTCGTCCATGGAGTGGTGCGGTTATTTTCTTGAAACTAGGCCCTAAGTCATTCAGAATAGAGAGGGTTTGGTCATCATCTGAAATTAAATGGTCAATAATAGCGGTTACATCAGCCAATGCTTCACAAAATGCAAATAAAATAATCTGTAATCAATCTATTCCCACACTGAATCAAGGTAAGCTCCTTGTTTAATTGCATAACCCGTGTTCTTGAGCAACTAGCATATAAGGTGTCGAGTTTTTTCCAAGCTTGATGAAAAGTTTTTGTTGTGGCTTTAAGAGGAGCAATTATGGGAGATGTAGAGGATAGGATGACACTCAAAATAAGTTTGTCATGTCTAACCCAATGGGTTTTGTTAAGATTGACAATTGAGGTATCATCTCGTGAGGGATACAAAGTAGCACCATTTACATAGTCAAGTAAATCGTACCAAAGAGAAGTTCTTTAAATTGAGCATACCATTAAGGGAAGGTGGACGGAGTCAATTTTTCTTTGTTCTTTAAATTGAGCATACCATTAAGGGAAGGTGGATGGAGTCAATTTTTCTTTGATTTGGACAGTGATATTTAGAGCAATAAGGAGTTTATCAGTATTTGATAAAGGTTGGGTGTTAAAACTAAAGGTATGACTTTGATCTGAAGGCGAAGACATAGTTAGAAATGGGATTGTTGGCTCGTGAGAAATTTGTGGCTTAGATTATACGATAATAGTTACTGCTGGGACTTCAATGAATAATTTTCCACTCTCTATTGATATGAAATCAAGTTTACATGTGCGGCTTCTAGAATTCTAATATAGGTAGAATACAATTGTTTAGGCTAAACCTGTGCTATAATAATAGAGGACAACTACTTGGATGGATACTGTGTGGTATTTACAGAATGCAAGATAATAACAGAATATACAACATGATTTTAGGTTAGATGTGCTCTGTCGAAGCTTGATTCTAATTCATACAATCTTCAACATTAGTTCAAATAAGGTGACTGAAATTCCGTTACCCATATTCACATATTCACATGTTAATGTAAGTGCTGTGTTAAAATTAATCCAGAGTAATCTCATACTGCCTGCAATGAGTGAGGAATTTAATGCTCAATTTGCAATATTTCCATTGGATGCAAGTTTGTGAGAATAACTCCTAGGATTTATTTTCAATAGCAGCTGCAATAGTTTCCCTATCAGCTACTTTAGCAAGATATGATGTTTTCTTATGAGAAGAGTGTGCTGATGTGGTTAATCTTGACCTGGTTGAACAACTAGTTGTTCAATCAAGGTTCCCAGCCTGACTGGACTAATTCCGGGTTCCTCTGTAAGTCCTGAGTCCTCATGGATCTTTGTAGACAAATAATATTATGCCTTGTCTGCAGGCTTCTTGATGTCTTTATTGAACTATATTGCTGTTTGAATATAGGGTTATCCAAGTTTATAGTGTCGATTGTGATATTTCACAATGGAACTTTTTTTTTGATTTTTAGATGAAAACTATGAGTTGCTTATTTTGTAAATCACTGATGCTAATTTGTAGAGTGCTTATTGGGTGCATATAATTTTTCTTAATGTCTTAGAAACTTTAATTGTATGACAATCCTATCCTTTTTCTTGATCAATCATTATGCTCTAAATTTTATCCCCTTTTTAGTGGTAATAGCTTAAATTTGTGTTTTGCATTTGATATTTGAATTCACAAATGAATATGAATATCAAATGAACTGCGATCAACCATGATTAACACAAACAAACATTCACATCTTTAATGATAATTTTCATGCCACTTCTATGCAGTACTTCATCCCACGCCCACCCCCACCCCCACCCCAACCTCCTCTTATAGAACATGTTATTTTGAAAGAATTCTTTTTAACACGCTTTTGGTGCATCATCCAGGTCCTATGATGCTCTTTGTGGAACTACTCTGGTGCTTAAATTGATCCCGGCAGTTTGTATCATTACTTTTGCTGCATGGGGTCTTGACCCTCTAATGTGTTTGGGGAGGGCTGTATTTCTCCATGTATTCATTCTATTACTATTCTACATGCTGTTTCCTTTAACTGGGGGTCTAATGACCTCTTAATCCAGTGTCACTGTTCCAAACATATAAATCCAGACTCTCCTTTCTGGCAATTTCCTGCAGAAATCTGATTGTAGTTGGAAGAAGAGTAGAACGTATTTGGTCATGACTTCTTATCTTCAACCTTTGCTGCTCTGGACTGGAGTAATGCTCATCTGCAGGTATTCGGAAGAAGCTGTGTTAATTCTTTGCCAGATACAGCTCCTACCATTCAGTTAGCATTAACTGTAGCCTGTATATTTCAGAGCTCTAGATGTAGTAGTTCTACCATCAAAAGCAAGCCAAGCTGTGAAACTAAGACTTGTAAATTTTGTACGTTCGTTATCAACTGTTATGGCATTTGCTTATTGTTTGTCCAGGTATGTTTAGTTGGTTCCCATACCCGTCTTTATCACTTATATACATTCATAGTTTGACTAGAATTTGTCAAATACTTGACCCACTAGCTGATGGGTTCACTGCTAGTTCTTTCATTTCCATCATTCACTTCACAACCTATTTTATTTTAATTTCTGGTTGCATATATTGGCTCTGTTTTTTTTTTTTTTTTGGTGAACACATTGTTCATGTTATTTATTTTCAAGCTTGAAGTGCTGTTCGCTTTCATCAGGTTTTGATGGTATGCTATCATTCTTTCACTAGTTGTAGGTTGTTGATTGTCCTAGTATTTTGTTTTTCAATCTCATATGAGGACATGGAATTATGTTTTCAAGTTATGACCAATTTTTTCTTTTCCAGCTTGATTCAACAGGCACAAAAATTCTTCACAGAGACAAATGACTCCAGTGATGCTAGAAATGTATGTTGATCATGATTTTTAAAGTTTGCTACTATATTTAACATCTTTACTAGTGCTGTGGTTCTCTGGAACTTGTAGTGGAGAAGTGAATATTTTGGAACTATTGTAAAAGAATTGATTAATTGTGGTGACCAACACAGAGACTGCTCAGAATGATAGGGACGTCTTGTGCTCTATCATTTCCTTTCTTGAATTGATCTAGTATTTAATTTTAGGCATCAGTGAGATCCAATTTGTTGCCAGATGGCAATGTATCTCAAGCGAGAACATAAGCTCATCCTTTACTGAGTTCCCATAATAACCAGCTGAAGCTTCCTATATTTCATTCAAAGTTATGATACTGATCATGCCATAATTTCCAAATGTTGGAATGCCTTGCCAGTCTCTTGAGAGCAATGATGTTTTAAAGCACATCATGTTTGGATTGTTTTTAGGAAGCATCTCAGTTTTATGTTTGATTCATTTGTTTAGTCCAAAGTTTTTGCTCTAGGAGTCATGTGATTATAAATCTAGCTATTTTGAGGTCGCTTGGGATTTAATTGTGAATAAAGCAGTTCCTTTTGTTTTGGCAGATGGGCTTTAGTTTTGCTGGAAAAGCTGTTTATTCTGCAGTCTGGATTGCTGCTGTGTCACTGTTCATGGAATTGCTAGGCTTCTCTACTCAAAAGTGGCTAACAGCTGGAGGCCTTGGTACAGTGCTGCTCACCCTTGCTGGGCGAGAGGTAAATTATGGCTTACTAGTCATATCATTGTGACGAGTTGCTGCAGTTTTAAAATCATTCATTGTGGTTTCTCATGTTGAACATACATCATGCTTAGCGGATCTTCATTTTCCTGGTTGGTTTGTGCATTCAGATATTTACAAATTTCCTTTCAAGTGTAATGATCCATGCAACACGGCCATTTGTTTTAAATGAATGGATTCAGACAAAAATTGAAGGCTATGAAGTTTCTGGTACTGTTGAGGTTTGTCTTTTATCCCTTCCTCTCATTGTAAAACGAGAAACCAGCCAGAACATATCATGTATTCCCTTCTTCAGTTAGCTTCATATGAACTGAATAGGAATCAATAATCTGGTTCCTTTCTGTAAAGGAGAAGAAACTGAATTATTGGCTCTTTAACCATTTATGGTTCTATAACTAGTTGATCTCTCATGTCGTTCCAGCATGTGGGCTGGTGGTCTCCAACAATTATAAGAGGTGATGATCGCGAAGCTGTTCACATTCCAAACCACAAGTTCAATGTGAGTGTTGTGAGAAATCTTAGCCAGAAGACTCATTGGCGCATCAAGACCCACTTTGCCATCAGTCACTTGGATGTCATTAAAATTAACGTGAGGAGCAAACTAGTTCACTTGCTTGTAAATATTAGTTACCATCCACTACTTTCTGTTGCTTCTTTCATCTGAAAGGAGGATACATGTTAGGCTCTTCGTTTTCTAAATGCAGAATATTGTAGCTGATATGCGTAAAGTTTTGGCAAAAAATCCACAAATTGAGCAGCAAAGGTTGCACAGAAGAGTTTTCCTGGATAATATCAATCAAGAGAATCAGGCTCTTATGGTAGGGCTTTGATTGCCATTATACTTTTTTAGAATTGAAATTCTTGCACCTTCTTTTATGAGAGCCTTACAAGAAACGAGAACTCATTTCCTTCGCTCTCTCTATTTGATTAATTTTTCTTTGCTAGGGAAATTTCTCCATTTGTCATGTATATACAATTTACAGTGTGTCAAGCTCATGAAGTGTGGTGACTTGAGCTTTTGGACTTTATTATTTTGCATCAATCCTTTTGAAATGATGTGTCTACTGGTTCATTAATGTCTAACAGTTGGGGAGTCCTGTACACCATAAGCATGAGAAAAATAAATAAGGCTACAGTTTCCTAGATCACAATTATGAGTCAATTGAAATATACAATATTTGTTCTTTCAATAAAGAAATCTTTAGGTCTCTTACATCTAGAATTTGATTTTTCTGGATGCACACCATTGCAAGTTACATTTGTAAAGGCATCTGGTTCGCCATATCTTCCAGAATTCTGACGTTTTCTTTTGGGTATCCCACCGTGTGCACTTTGTTGAATGTGTAACCTTTTTTTACAACAAATACAATTTTAGCTTTTCTGCCACATTATAATGTTTTTCTGTTGCAGATTTTGGTATCATGCTTTGTGAAAACCTCACATTTTGAAGAGTATCTATGCGTAAAGGTAACACTAATTTCTTATAAATACTTAATGTGATTAATCAGATATAAAAGGATATGATGACAGAAGATTTATTTCCGTTGCTATTGTTAATGTTTACCCCGTTGTATCTGAGTTGTTACTATTAGAGCCTTGCTGCTCTGTGATTGTATATCTATTACTGAGGATAGATGACAAAAATTCGAAACAAACTCAGAATTTTACTGGTGCTCAGAAAGCTTTTGCACACCAACAAGCTCATTGTTTGAAATGTTGAGAGACCATGAATAGTAAAATAATGGCAGAGCCGGTCAATTCCTAGTAGCCATCAGTTATTGGCCATCTTCTTGACGTAATAACATTTGCAACGACTTAGATTATTTTATTATTTTTTATGGATGAATGATTAACCTCGTTGGATAGGGTATTTAGACTGGTGATCTGCTCAGTCTTGACACTTGAAGCAAAACTGACTTGTTATTGTAAATGGATTGATACAGGAAGCAGTACTCTTGGATCTTCTTAGAGTAATTAGCCATCATCGTGCTCGGCTTGCCACACCCATTCGTACAGTACAGAAAATATACGGCGAGGCTGATTTGGAGAACGTGCCATTTTCCGACTCTATTTTCACACGTTCTGGAGCTCCTGCTAGCCGTCCGCTATTGTTAATTGAGCCCTTTTATAAAATTAATGGCGAAGATAAAGTCAAAGCTTCACATCGTCAACTTCATGCTAATGAGGAAAAAGATGCAAAGGTTGAAGCAGCTCTGGTATCTGAATTCAAAGCAGATACCAAGGCAGGATCAACACCAATTGTTGACTCGAAAAGAGAGAAGGTGATCACAAAATCTACTTCCAACTCCAGCACAAATTCTGAAGTCTCGGCTGTCTTGGCATCCGACCCTCAACTTATCAGTTCAATGCCTGATAATTCAGGTCAAAAAAATGCTGGAGCACAGCAGTCTAATGGAAGTATGGGAGATGGATGGAAGGAGACAATGGGGCAAAATTCTGTAGGCACAACCTCCAAGGAAGCAACACCTGAGAGGTCTTCGGTTGCTGACCCAGAGTCTGGAATTGAAAAAACTGAGAGTCCTGTCATTTCACAGGCCAAGCAAGATATTGAGAGATCTGTTGCATCACCATCAGTGATCAGGCCTTCTTTGGAGGAGAACCTTGTTCTCGGTGTTGCTCTGGAGGGCTCAAAACGTACTCTTCCAATTGAGGAAGAAACGGATCCATCTCCTTTCCCTTTAGAATCGAAGGAATTGGCTGCCTGCCGAAATGGAGGAGCTCCTCCTGGCAAGGATAAAAAGGACAGCCAGGACAATTCCTAGCACCTCACAAAGTGAATAGTACGATGATGATGATCAAATGCTAGATGTCGAATGTGCCTCTTAACCATTAAATTTATGCAAGAACGCGGCAGCTGTGTTTTTAAAGCTGGCGCCATGCAGTCAAGTGTACTAGCCTGTATGTGTAAATAATTAATTATCAAATTGAAACTTGTGGGCTAATCAGGAGATTCAGAACAACCGCTGAAAAATGGAGAAAGAAAAGGGAACAGGGTGTACGTGGCATCTGTTTACCATGGATTTTCGCTTGATGTTTTAGTTAAATTAAAGAACTATTCGACTTTTCTAAAATATCTTCACAATGGACGGATATGTTAGGGAATTGGATTTTGTGTATCTTGCTGACCAATGATCTCAAGCAATCACAGTTTCTTAATGGAAGCACATATATCACTTATTTTTAGTCGCTATACCCAAGTAATCACACCCAAATTTGCGGTTTGGTTGCGCTGTTCATTCCTCTGGGTTTTTTTTACGAGTTTAGGGTGCTTGTCAATCACTCACGTGTCACTTATTTTTATAAAAGTTGTAAATTTCATGAATTAATAAACTTTTGAAAAAAACAAGGAAAAAATAAACAAAATGAAATTAACCCTTCTTCTTCTTCTTCTTTTTTAAGAAAGGAGGAAATTTAAAACGTAAAAGAGTCTTCAAAAATATTATTTTGCATGAGGAACACTTGTACTTATATATTTAATTTCAGGAAAAATATATTACATTTTGTTTATTATTATTATTATGTTTTTTTTTAAATTAACGTGGGTGTCCGGGTCAGCTTTCGCGCACCACGACTAATCCCACGGGCCCTGAAGTTAACGACCATGTAAGCCTCCAGTGGCCATCATATGAGCAACCAAGGACTCGAACCCGAGACCACAGAGGGAGCAAACCCCTTGATCCCAATTCTTTATCACTTAGCCACCATCTAGATGGTTTTATTATTATTATTATTATTATTTACAAAAATAAGGGAGTGATACAAAAGTTAAAAGAGTCAACTCATTGATGAACGATTGAGGGAATCTCTTAAACAATTTTAAAAGGCAAACTTAAAAACAAAATGGAGAGGATGGTGGACGGTGCCACCGTATTCAAATGTGCCGTGTACCACAGAGGTCATCTCTTTACCAAAAATGACTAAACAATTCATTCCAATGGCCGCCAGGTATGTGTATTAATTATGGATCCAAATTTGCTGAATTTCCTTCCAGTATGGCTTTTCATATTTATCGACTAAAATTGCAGGGAACAACATATCGGTTGGCCAAATTGAAATCACTAACCATTTCTCTTACAATATGATGACCCGATGCTTTCCTTCATCATAAGCTCGAACAAAATCAGATCTAAACATAATTAGTATGCACAAGCCACAAACAGATAGATAGTTTACCAATGCTTACAAAAATGCATTCTCAAAATGTTGGACCCATCCCAGTTATGACTGACACGTGCAATCAGGGATAGCGACTTCTACTTCTTTCTCAACCTGATCTGGCCCTTGTCAACTTCTATGCCCCATTGAGGACTGCACGCTGAAATTCTGGCCACTCCTTGTTCACGAAAAAGGAGCCCACCCTCACCATGTTTGTTCTTGTGATCTTCGAGTTTAGGCAAGCTCTGAGTAGAACTTATGGTTTGCAAAACTCATACTGCCCCACAACATAAAATCCAAATTTATGCATCACGGTTAAATGCTATTTGCGGTACTGCACAAGTTTCTTTCGCCAGGGACATTAGACACGATTCAGAGCACTGGATCTAACAATTACACATACCCCATGAAAATTAATGATGAGGATAGTACTTAATACCTTCGATGATCTTACAGAAAATACTTTGGTTTTATTTAACAGAAAATGCTTTATAAATAAATAAAAATCAACATATCCTTTCTTCTTCCCAAGGCATTGTGCATGTTTCCAGGAGAAGCAGAGATACAGATGTCACTCTGCAAACTCACAAAATAGTCAACTGCGGCCAGCAAGGAAGCCTTGCCGTTAACCTCGTCCGTTCCTCTGCAGAGGCACGGCTCTTTTTATCATCGAAAAAGGGGAATAACCGATTTTTTTTTTTAAAAAAAAAAGTAGAGAACATTGTTCCAACACCACCATAAACCTGAAAATGACATTCCGCCAACTGTCAAGTTCTCACAGGAGAGGAAAGTCTATTTTTCACCAGATAATTGATGAACACACAGTAACCGATTGTTTGCTGAAAAATAGTTGGTGACTTGTTCCGTAACCCGCGTGATGTTTATATATATATATTAAAAAATTTAAAATTTAAAAATATTAAGTTTTTTATAAAATTATATCCAATAATTTTGGATTTGAATGCATTAAAATCTAAGAGTAATATTTGTAATATTAATAATAATATTAAACGGATACAATCCAAGTTTAAGTGAGTTTGATTACAATACCAGATCTAATAATTTTAGATGCAGATATAACTGCAAGGTCATTTTATAAAAATATAATAATTAAATAAAAAAATTAATGAATAAAAAAACTGAATTAATTAGATTAACCCATCAAATATTGGATTCATGTTAAGAAAATTTGATAACTAAATAAAAAAATTGATAGGTTACCTATCAAACTCGGGATCCTTATTATGAAAGTTTAATAACTGAATAAAAAAATAACATTAACACACTAAATTAAAAAAAAATAATTAAAAAAACAAAAACAAACTAATGAAAAAATAGAAAAAAATTTAAATTAATTGAGTTAACCTGTCAAACTTGAGATCCGTGTCATCAAAATCTGATAACTAAATAGAAAAAAATTTAATATTAAAAAACTAAATAAAAAATAATTACAAAGAAAAAAAACACTAGCTTTTTTAATGTAGACTGCATTGTAGTGTCTACAGTGAAAGCATAAAAAGAAAAAAAAGCATAAAAAAAGCTAAAAACATCAATATTTTCATTGTGAATTGTATACAATATTAAAATATAAAATTGAAAGAAAAAAACTAATGATTAAAAAGAAAAAAATCTGAATCAACTAGATTAACCTGTCAAATCAGATTAACCTGCTATTCTTAGGATTCGTATCATGAAAGTATGATAACTAAATAGAAAAAAAGATTTAATATTAATGAACTATATTAAAAAAAATGATTAATTGAAAAGGAAAAGGCAAAAAGAAAAACACATACAGGAAGAAAAAAAAACTAATAAAGAAACAAATCTGAATCAACTCATCAAATCTAGGATTCGTGCCCTAAAAGTCTGATAATTAAATAAAAAATTTAATATTAAAAAAATAATTAAAAAACAAAGAAACAAAAAAAAGCCAAAAAAAACTAAAAGCATCAGTTTTTTCACAGCACTGTATAGTCCATAATAAAAAGCTTAAAAAGAAAAAGAAAAGAAGGAAAAAAAATAAAATCACATGCAACAAGTTAATTTTTTTGTCCTTATATAAAAAATATCTAAAAGGACTAAGATAGTGTGTTAGGTTTTTTTTGCAAAGATAAACCAAAATACCTTGAGTCTAACTACTACGTTTGATCTAAGGTAATATTTATAATATTAATAATAATATTAAACTTATATAACTCAAGTTTAAGTAAGTTGGGTTACAACATTAGACCCAAGAGCTTTGAATATAGGTCTAGTTGCAAAGTTGTATCTAAAAATTTGATAACTAAATAAAATAATTAAAAAAAACAAAACAAAAGAAACTAACAGGAAGAAAAAAACTAATGAAGATAAATAAAAATAAATAAATTAATTGGATTAACTCTTTAAATCAGATTAACCCATCAAATCTAGGATTCATGTCATGGAAGTTTGATAATTAAATAAAAAAAAATTGACAGCTTAACCCATAATTAACTGGGTTAACCTGTGAAACCATATTAACCTATCAAACCCAAGATATTTGTTATGAAAGTCTAATAATTAAATGAAAAAAATTGATATTAATAAAATAGACTAAATAAAAAAAATTAATTAAAAAAAAGAAAAAAATTCAGGTTAACTTGTCAAATCAGGTTAACTCATTAAACCCGAGATTCGTGTCATGAAAATCTAATAACTAAATAAAAAAATTAACATTAACTAACTAAATTAAATAAAAAAATTTATTAAAAAAATTGACTGGTTAACCAATAATTAACTGGGTTAACTCTTAAAATCAGGTTAACCTATGAAACTTAAAATATTCATAATGAGAGTTTGATAATTAAATATAAAAAAATTTAACATTGACAGACTAAAGTTAATGAAAAAATTAATTAAAAAAAATAAAAAAATTCAAGCTAACTCATCAAATTAGATTAACCTGTTAAACTTCGAATTCATATCATAAAAGTCTCATAACTAAATAAAAAAATTAACAATAATAAACTAAATTAAATAAAAATAATTTTAAAAGAAAAAAAATAAAAAAAGAAGCAAGAAATAAAAAGCATGGAAGGCATTAAAAAGTTAAAAAAAAAAGATAGCTTAAAAAAAACTAATACATCATTGTTTTATCATGGATTACATTGTACAATCTATAGTAAAACACTGATGCGTTTTAATATATGTTACAATAATTATAGTTTAAATTTTTTATATTTATTTGTTATTAAAAAAATTAATCAATAAAAAATATTTTTAATTAAAAAAAATTTAACTTGGTATTTTAAAAAATATTTTTCTTTTATTTTGGATGGAAAACACTTTTTAAAAGTTGTTAAAAAATTATAAATGCCGTATTATTTACTGATTGTATCAGATTTGACTTTCAAACTTTTAATTGTTATATTTATTTTATTTTAAATTTTATTTCTTAGAATTTAATTTTTATATCAACTTTGGTCCTTATTTTTATAATTGATATTTTCTTTTCTCTTATTATTTTTTAATTAAAATATTTTATCTATTAAATTTGATTCTTATTTTTTAATTAAAATATTTTATCTATTAAATTTGATTCTTATTTTTTAATTATTACTTATTTTATTTAAAATAATTTATAAAATGATGATAATTATTATTTTAATTTTTTTATTTTTTATATTTGATCTCTATTATTTTGATTATTATTTATTTTATTTGAGATAATTTATAATTGTTTTTCAATTTCATTCTCATTTAACTTTTAAATTTATAAGATTTTTTCTTATTATTTTAATAAAATTTCTTTTTTAAATATGAATAATTTATTTTTTATTATATCATTAAATATTAAAAAATAATTTATTTTTAAAAAAATTATTTTTTAATAAACAAATTTAATAGTACTGGATTGCATCGTCAAACTTTCTAATTTTCGAGTGAGAAGGTACGATACTAACCTGTGTGACGCCAGCAACAGACGGGTGCTTTGCTGAAGCCCAAAGCTGCTAGCAGCAATCCAAGGCCTTCCCTGCCTAAGCACTTGACGGAATTTTGCTAGAGCAAGTCTTTCAGCTTTATCCCCACCAAAACCACATATTAAAATGAGCAGCCATGCCTTCAATCTTTTATTACTCTCTCTCTCTCTCTATATATATATATAATTTTATCATTTAGAATTTAATTTTATTAAATTTTTATATCAATTTTTATTTTTATTTTTTTATCTCATCCTTTTTTTAATTGAATTTTTGTATCTATCAGATTTAGTTTTTGTTATTTTAATTTCTATTTATTTTATTTAAAATAATTTATTAAAATAATTTTTTAATTTTATTATCTTTAAAATTTTTTATTTGATAAATTTAATCCATATGTTTTTTCAATACTACTTATTTTATTTAAAATAATTTATAAAATAATTTTTTTCGATTTCATTATTCTTTAAATCTTCATCTTTTAGTTTTAGTCTTTATTATTTTGATTATTATTTATTTTATTTGAAATAATTTATAAATTTAGATTTTTTTTAACTTCTTCTTCCTTTCACCTTTTTATCTATTAGATTTAATCCCCATTCTTTTAATAAATTTAAAAAAATTTAAAATATTAATAATTTATTTTTCAACTTATTTGTCATGGCATAACTAAATATTAAAAATTATTTTTTAATTTATTTTTCATGATATTATCAAGTATAAAAAATAATTCACATTCCAAAAATTTATTTTCCATAAAAATCACTTAAAAAAATTATTTTTAGCAAATAACCTTATTCACCATAAAAGCATTTTAAAATCACATGCCACATTATCAACACTATCCCTGAAACAAAACTCAACCTCATTTTCTCTAACCTCCACTTCACCTAAACATCATCCACCTTTACGGCAACACTCCATCATCTTCCCCTTCATTCTAAACATCATCCACCTTTATTTTCACCTTCCATACCATAGCATTTGCCCCTCATCCTTAACCTCAATTCTCCATCCAAACCAAACCCAATAGTAACCCAAAACACCAATATTATTTTTCTTATAATCCTAGTCAGTCTTTTTTCCATTCAAAAATTCACTTAAGATTATAGGTCACAGATATGATTAAAAAATTCATGTCTTCTCTCAAATACAATAATATCAAAATAATAAATAACCCAACAAGACTGGGGTCGAACCATAGGGAGGTTAACTATATAGATTATAAATAATAATAATAATAATAATAATAATAATAAGTTAAAGAAAACTTTGAGATGTAAAATTAATGTAAAGATTAAACAACAAAAACAAATTTCAAGGTTAGAGGATCCACTAATGATATTTCAAACAAGTATATTATAAACTCTTTTTATTACTCAAATGGAAACTACACACAAATAAAGTTCAAATCAGATTATAAATGGTTAACATTATTGCATTAGTTATCTCATTTGAATAATGTTAATATTATAAATGTTGTTAGGTATTCATGATTATATTGATTAGTACTCAAAAGTGTATTTTTATCATGGTTTTATATCATCATTTTGCACTTGAAGTATCAATAACTCCTTAACTAAAGTACGTTTTATAATAATCTATCTAATAATATAAGATACCTTTAATTTGTAGTAAATGTCCATTTTAAATGCAGGTCTATCACATAAATAAAAGGATTGATTGATGATTTTAAGAACTTCAATTGCAAAGGCAAAGAAATGATCAAACTTAGAAAAGAGATGCGGTGCAATCCAAACCGGAACACTGTTCTGTAATTGGGTCATATCTGAAGCTATAGATCTCAGATTTAGGTCTACTTTATATGGATGAAAAGTTAAGACATAGGCCTACAACTTTCATATAGAGCCCAAGATCTAAAAGGGTCATTTTCTAGTCCAAATTGTTGCAACAACAAAGAAGCCCGAATCTGTCCTCCAGCCCGAGCACTGTTCAGTATTTTGGCCATATCTAAAGTTTTAGAAGTTGAAATGAGCTGAATGTTTTACACAAGAAAGCTGAGATAATTTTCTAGAACTTTCATGTTTTCAAGTGGCTCTAATTTTGACATCATCAATGACATTTTGGGCAAACAAGAGAAGATAAGGATTGTCACAAAATCAAGGGTTGGCTACCTACTCATCAATTACTCATCAAATCAATAGTTCCTAATTTTGGCCTATAAAAGGAGGCATTTACCATGCATTTAGGCATCTTGGTATCCAGATTAAGATCATGCTCTTGTTTTCTCTCTTTGTATTCTTTATGCTTTGTTTTTATTAATATCAAGTTTATGTCTTTCATTTCCTTTCCTTTGCTTTGTTAACTCTTATCTTATTTATGTTCTTATTTTGTTTATC